>CM060848.1:4292273-4473584 GCA_030737835.1 Acorus gramineus | reverse complement strand
TTAAAGAAAATGATTGGTGGGGATAGACGCGCCCAATGGGAATTGCGTTTGTAGGTTTCATGAATTAACAGGGGTTTTTAAGTCTTTCGGTTTTCGAGGCCTCTAATTGCACCCCTCTACAAATAAATGGATATAGCTTGACAACATCCATTTATAATCAGGTATGATGTGCACCCCCTTATTTAAACAGTTTAATATATATACCGTCGATGTTGACATACTCTTTCGACATCAAATCTATCGATGGTGACACAAAATTGAAACTAACATTTCTGTCACATGTTTGACATATGAAGTGTTGAGCGAATGTATTTTATCCGACTATTCTGATGTCGAAATAGACAGTTAGTGAAAACGGAGGTTTTGAACTCTGGTCGATGTAGACGATGTCGAGTGGAATAGAATATTGAATACCTCGACACAAGGGCGGCTCCATTTGTTTAGCTATAGGGTCAATGGGCCCCATCCAAATTTTGGAAAAAATTAAATATTACCTTTGTAAAAACCCAAAAAAATTAAACATTACATGGAGACATATTTGTTGGTGATACATGGAGACATATATGTTGTGGTGGCCTGGTGGGGTCCATCAAACTAATTGTTTTAAACAAACCTCTTCCTAGTTCCTACTCTGCTTCGAGTATGTAATAGATTTGAGTTTGATTTATTTTTATTTTTATTTTTTAACTTTCTTTATCATTTTTATATGTTAATATAAAAAAAATTTCATCATTGTATTATCGTCTATGAATAATAAACAAAACCTCTTAATATTACACCCTCTTTCCTTCACCTGTCTGGCTTCACCCGTCTATTTGGATAATCATGGATTTGGTTTGGCTCTTTTGTTGATTAGTTGTTTAATTTTTGGGTAAATTGCGTTTGGACCCTAAAGTTTTTGAAACCTGCAAAAGCATCCCCTAAAGTTTTAAAACATGCACTTACACCCCCTACCATTAGATTTTTCGTTAAAATAGAACAAAAGTACGATTTTACCAATTTTAATTAAATGATTATCGTATTTTCACATTTTAATTAACTGTTGTGTGAGTTATTTCTCACAATAAATTGATCCAAATGTATTCGAAGATTTTATTATTGTAGCAATTAATATTTATAGTGCATATTCAAAGTTAATTTGGCTTTTTGTTGGGTATTTACAAATTTAATTAAGGGGTTAAAATAGTAATTTTAAAGTATTTTTGTCTTATCTTAATGAAAAATCTAACGATAGGGGGTATAAGTGCATGTTTTTGAACTTTAGGGGGTGTTTCTGTGGGTTTTAAAAACTTCAAGGGGTCCAAATGCATTTTACCCTTAATTTTTTAATGTATTTATGTTTATAAAAATTTTATTTTACAGATTTTGTCATTTGTTCAATGGGTAAATTTTGAAAGAGAATTTATTTTTTAAAATGACTCAATCTATAAAAATTCCTGGAGCCGCCATTGCCTCAACACAAGGTTGGTCGATGCATCAACCAACACCTTCAAACATTTTTTTCTATGTGTATCGACATAATAACTATCGATAAAGTGAAATTATTTTGACAATTCTAGTGTCGTCGCGGTTGTCAATATTCATTTAATTTTGTGGGACAATGATTGTCGATGAATGTGGTATATCTCGACACTAGTACTGTCATTACTAGTTGTAAGAGCCCATTCTTCAATTTTCTGGGTTGTTCAAACATTTAAACATTCATAAATAACATATTCATCCAATGAAACATAGAAACGCAATTACATTTAAACATTGTACACTCAAAACTTTGAAATATTCTATCACTGAACTAATAAACATTCAAACATATTAAACATATTAAGAATGAAGCGCCAAATCTTATTGCCTTCAAAATGTTATACAAAAAACATAACTTCTTCTTTTTGCTCTTCCTCTTGTGGCTACAACTTTTGATCGATTCTTCATGTTAGAGGTTGTTGGTCAAAAACATTTTTTTTTAATCTGTTACAATATGAGAATGGAATAATGGAATCACTGTATTGCACTTAGGGTTTAATCCCTTTATATACAAGTACAGATAGGATTACACATGTAATACACTATGACATAACACATATAATTTAACAGCCCCTCTCAAACTCATGGTGTATCATACAAGGTGAGTTTGCGAATGAGAAACTGAAATCGAGGAAATGGATGTGACTTCGTAAAGAAATCATCAAGCTGCTTTGCGGAGGAAATATGCGGAAGCGATACTGTCTTTGTAAGGTAGTGCTAACGAACGAAGTGACAGTCGGTCTCAATGTGTTTGGTCTTTTCATGAAATACCGGATTGCTGGCTATTTGAATAGCAGACCGATTATCACAATGAAGAGGAGTAAGACCAGTCATAGTAACTCTCAAGTCCACCAAGAGACGTCTAAGATGAACAATCTCCTTGGTGGTAATAGCCATGGCGTGATACTCGGCCTCAGTGCTGGACAGGGAAACAACTTCCTGTTTCTTGCTACGCCAAGAGATGGTGGAATCTTCAAGAAATATACAGAACCCAGTAGGAGAGCGTCTAGTGGTCGGATCTCCAACCCAATCAGCATAAGTGTAAGCTCTAAGAACTAGAGTCAAATAGGATGGCAGATGCAGCGATCTAGTGATAGTACCACGTAAATATCTGACAATACGCATAAGAACACCATAATGCACTGATCGAGGGGCCGAAACAAACTGACTAACAATTCTAACAGCATGAGCAATGTCAGGTCTGGTGATGCAGAGATAAACAAGCCGACCAACAATCTGTTTGTATTGAGTAGGATCTGGGAGAAGCTCACTATCTGTAGGACGAAACTTCACATGAAGATCAAGAGGAGTATCTGCACTGCGGGTATCGGAGAGGGCAGCACGCTCTAAAATGTCAGCTGTTTACTTCTGTTGAGAAAGTAGAATCCCACAATCACTCTGTGCAATCTCGAGACCAAGGAAGTAGCGAAGAGTGCTGAGATCTTTCATCTGAAACTGTCGACTGAGGTGGTTCTTGACCAGAGTAATACCCGCGGAGTCATCGCAAGTGATAGTCATGTCGTCAACGTATAGAAGATGAATAACCTAGCCCTACGATGAGGATCGCACAAACATAGAGTGATCCTAGTGGCTCTCAACAAACCAGCTGCAAGAATAATGCTGTGAAAACGCTCAAACCAGGCACGAGGAGCCTGTTTGAGACCATAAATAGCCCGTCGAAGACGACAAACATGCTGAGAAGGAGTGCTAATACCTGGAGGTGGTTGCATATAAACAACCTCAGGTAAATCACCGTGGAAAAAGCATTCTTTACGTCCATCTAAAAAAGAGGGCAGCGACGAACAACAGCAACAGCAAGAAGGGTGCGAACAGTATATAGTTTTCTGAGCAACGGGAGCGAAGGTCTCCTCATAGTCAATACCATGCTCCTGTGTGAAACCTCTGGCAACAAGACGAGCCTTATGTCGTTCAATGGATCCATCAGGGTGATGCTTGATCTTGAAGATCCATTTACAGCTGATAGGTGTAACGCCATCTGGAAGGGGAACAACATCCCAGGTCTGTGTCTGCTCAAATACCTGAAACTCCTCAGCCATGGCCTACTGCCACTCAGGATACTCGATTATCTCTCGATAGGATTGGGGTTCACGATGAGCATGGATAGTGGTGAGATAAGCTTGGAACTGTGGAGAATAAGTACTCACGGATGCAAAGCCAAATCGGTCAGGTGGTCTAGAGTCAAAACTGAAGCAGGCAGAAGGATGACGTTCACGCTGAGGGTAGCGAGTCAAGGGAAAATGATCCACATCAGAGGGAGGTGCGTCAGCCATGGAAAACGGAGCATCAGGGGAGTCATCAACAGGAGAAGGTAGAGGAGACACAAAAAGAGGAGAAATTGGAGGACTATGGGAGGTGGATGTAGGAGGTCCAAGAGGAGATGAAGAGCCAGAGGAATTAGCAGTAGGAGTGTCAAGAGGAGACTCAAGGAGAGCAGAACTAGGAGCTGGCTCAAGCACAACAGACGGCCCGGCAAGAGGCAGAGACTCAATAGGAGAGACTTGATCAGGAGAAGGCACAAGAGGAGGAGAGGCAGTGGGTGTAGAGGAAAAATATGGAACGTCCTCGACAAATGACACATGATGAGCGAGCAAAAAACGATCTCCAACAGGATCATAGCAGCGATATCCCTTGTGTTCGAAACTAATACCCAAGAATACACACTTGACTGATCAAGCCGCCAACTTGGTGTGTTGATGAGGAGGGAGAAGCACGAAACAAGTACATCCAAAAGTGCGAAGTCTGCTATAATCAAGTTTGGAAGAGTAAATACGCTCATGCGAGTCATACCAGAGAGGATAGAAGAGGGAGTGATATTGATAAGATAAACATATAGAAGAGCAGCCTCGACCCAGAATGTGCTGGGGACTGAAGAAGAAAGTAAGAGAGAATGAGCGGTCTCAAGAATATGGTGATGTTTTCTTTCAGCAACACTATTCTGCTCATGAGTATAAGGGCAAGATTGTTGGAAGAGAGTGTCATGAGATTGAAGAAGAGAACGCATTGTGGAAGAGATATATTCTCAAGCACAATCAGACTGAAAGGTTTTGATACGAGTATGAAACTGGGTGTGAATCATAGTGGTAAAGACCTCATATATTTTTGGGACCTTAAATCGATGACGAAATAAATAAATCCAGGTAAAGCGAGAATAGTCATCAATAAAACTGATATAATACGAAAAATCACTCTTTGACGTGATATGAGAAGGATCCCAGATATTAGAATGAATTAGCTTAAATAGACTAGAGGACTGATAATTACTAGAATGAAATGGAGTAGTAACGTGTTTGGCTAGTTTAAAGCCCTCACATACAGAAAGAGGAGAAAATGAAACACGACCCAAATCACCAGTCTGAATAAGGTCTTTAAAACGAGACTCAGAAACATGACCTAACTTTTTATGCCACAAATCAGTATAAAAGGTGACAGTGCCACAGAAAACTGAGGGATCAAGTACAAGAAGATGAAGATACTCCACATAATACAGTCCGCCAATCCGACAACCAACACCAATCCTTTGCCCTAAACACCCAGAGGAGGTAAGGTAATGGTGAATCCAAAATCACACAATCGACTAATAGACACAAGGTTCATGCAAAGGTCAGGAGCATGCAAAACAAATGGTAATGAAAGGCGGTCAGTGTGGATCCTGCACAAAATACCCAGAGGAGGTAAAGGTAACGGTGAATCCAAAATCACACAATCGACTAATAGACACAAGGTTCATGCAAAGGTCAGGAGCATGCAAAACAAATGGTAATGAAAGGCGACCAGTGGGATGAGATGTGTTAGTGATTGATCCACACTACGTGATGGCTAAAGGAGAGCCATTAGCAGCATGAATCGAAGGTAAGTGTGAGGGTGCAGGTGAGCATGCAGTGAGGACAGAACTATCAGGCGTCATGTGATGTGAGGCACCCGAATCAAATATCCAATAAGCAGGAGTACCCATAGTAGAAGACAAGGCAAAGGGAGTAGAAGAACCAGGAAGAGACTGCTGCAGAATCAGGTGGTCTATGCATTTACCGATCTGGTCAATCAAAGTAGCAGTCGTAGCGCCAACAGGATTAAGATGATGTCCTCGTCTTTTCGGTCTATGGTGCTTCGTAGTAGGAGCGGCCCCTAGGATGCCATCATAGATAAACGATGAAGTGGACTGACGAGACACCATAGAATAGTGGCGTGTCTAAGGAGGACTGATAGCAAACATTTTTTTTTAACCAAACGATGATGTCGGGGACGAAAAATCGATCGAAATGGATCCCTGGAAACACTTAATTGGACTTTTGGATAGGAGATGATGGCCGATTTGGTGTTTTGAGATCTTGAAGAGGCAACCGGAGGTGGCTAAGGGCTGTCGGAGGCGGCGGAGGGCGGCTGAAGGACTGCTGGAGGTGGTAGAGTGCCACTGGAGGGAGGCCGATGCAGCGGAGGGTGGCCGGAGGATTGCCGGAGGTGGCGAAGGGCGGCAAGAGGATCGCCGGAGGCGGCGGTGGGCGGCCAGAGAATCGCCGGAGGCGGCGGAGGGTGGCAGGAGGTACTGGAGGGTGATGCTGGAGGACGACGGCCGGCGGCGACGGATAACAACCGGTGCATGGGTGCAGGTGCAGGTAGCGGGCTGTCAAGGCGCAGGCTCGGAACAGGTGTCTGGGAGATCCGGGACAGGTGCCTGGGAGATCAGGGACAGCTATCCGGGAGATCTGGGACTGGTTTCTAGGATGCGCTGGCGAGATGCGCTGACAGCTGGAGTACGGGTGTCCGGGAGCTGGCGAGCACGCGGGTCTGGGATTTTCAAACTCGTTTACGCGTCGGGCACTGAGAGCGCGCACGCGAAGTTCCGGGGACAGCGCGTCGAGATTCGCGAGATCGCGCTGCGCGTGCGGGTGTCTGCCAGCTGGCACGCATGCTGTGCCGAGATTCCTGGATGCATTTTCGAGATACGCGGACGCAGTTATGCGTCGGGCACTAGAAGCGTGCACTGACAGCACGCGGTGCGTCTCTGGTACACGGACGCTCGGGCAGGGGCGCGCGCGGCAGGGCCAACACAGCGTTGGGCAGGTGCGCGGTTGACTGGCAGGGGCAGCGCATGGCAGGCAGGTGCGCGGCGAGCAGGCAGGGGCAGCGCTTGGAGAGCAGGAGCCGCGCGCGACAGGCAAGGGCGGCGCGCGGTGGGTGCTGAGCCAGGCTGGTAGTGCGCGGACGAGTGCTGGGCTGGGCGCGGACGAGTGCACGAGTGGATCCAAGACGGGCCAGTCGTGCGAACAGGCTGGACGAGCTGGCCCAGCAGATCTCGGGAAATCTGGGCAGGATCAACGCAGCGGTGCAAGGGCAGATTTTTTGAACGCAACAGATCCAGGGAAATCCAGGTAGGACGCACGCAGCGGCAGGGGCACGACAGGGCGCTCGGCAGGGTGCAGCAGGGCAGGGCGCGCTGCAGGGCAGGGCACAACAGGTCAGAGCACGCGGTAGGGCAGGGCGCATAGCAGGGCTGTGTGGGGCAAGGCTGGGCTGCTGGGCACGTGTCAGGGCAGGGCTGCGCAAGCAACGGCAGGACAACGTGTGTTAGCCGTAGGGGCAACACACGTAGCGGCAGGGGCAAGACGACGACAGCGATGATGACGGCAACGTTGATGGCGACGACGGCGGCAGCGATGAAGGATTCCAAAAAAAAATTAGGGTTTTTAAGGTAGTGGCTCTAATACCATGTTACAATCAGATAATGGAATAATGGAATCCTTGTATTACACTTCAGGTTTAGTCTAGGCCTGTCAACGGGTCAGGTCTGGGTCGGGTCGGGGTGGACCCAGACCCAGGTCCTGGATGGGACCCGGCAGACCCAACGAATTGTGGGTCGACCCAAGAAGCAACGAAGTTCTTTCTCTTCTTCTGTCACGCCTCAGGGTGGCCGTCCCCGAGACGTGACAATATATATAATATCAGCTATCAATATCTGAGGTCAACGAAGACTTAACAAGGACAGACAAGGTGGCAAAGCAAAGATAAGTGATAGCTAATTGAAAAGCAAAAGCATAAAAATATCAATAAGTTTGTATACCAAAATATTATTACAGATTCGAATACACAATCACTGTCTTGTGAGAGCCAAGTCTAATCCAAATAAAATACATCATGTGCAACATGCACAATTAACAAATACATGACTCTAGGACTGCTGACATCCTCGCACTCGCCAACCACTGAACGGAATGCTCCAGGCACATAAGACCGCGCCACAGGGAAGCTCCAGCTCCACGCTCAACACCGCCCCTATAAAAGAAATAGTACGCGAGGGGTGAGTTACAAGCTCAGTGAGTGGCTGGAAACCAAACATCATTACAACAATTCAATACTAAAGCAAATTCCTTTTGAGGAACAACATGGGTAGAAATCCAAAGAATAAAGGTCACGCGACGGCGCGACCAACCTCACCCTCGCCCTGCCTTCCGAAGGGAGGCTCTTGGGACACTCGGGGAGGAACAACTGTTAACCATAACACATGGTGTTTACTGATAACAAGATACAACGAGTCTAACAACTACGAGGTAGAGATACACTACGATACCTCAAGCGTTAAACATAACATAGTACAACAAGTCCTTCCGCTATGAGGTAGAGATACACTACGATACCTCAAGCGTTAGGCGTAACATACCCAGAGTATACTCGACGGGTATAAGAGTCACGTGACGACGTGACTTCAACTCATCGTCACCCTAGTCCACGGAGGGGTGACTCTAGGGACTTTTGGGATAAATCCGTTTGCTCTACACCCTTCGTCATCCGGTAACCCTCTCCCGGGTAGCCTCTACCTGGTATACTCCCATGATCAATACATCTTGCCGCATGCATCGATAGTACCTACAGGTGGGGGCCCTCTGTCAGGACAGCTATAACACCGGACAGCATCAAAACGGATCCGACGAAGAGGAGAACGATTCCACGCTAGCAATATCATTCGTTAGCCCTCTCCCTGGTAGCCTCTACCTAGTATTCTCCCATGATCAGTATATCTTGTCGCATGCATCAATAGTACCTACAGGTGGGGGCCCTCTATCAGGACAGGTACAACCTGGCCGCTTCAACACGGACGATATTGGGAGGAAATACTCCATGTTCGTAAAGCGAACCCAATGGAAAAGTCAACTACTCTCGGTAATCGCATACCAATGATATCGAATACTCTTGAACTCCCACACAGATGCGTCGCTCGGACATGAGGAGTTACCTCTGCTCTCGCGCAGAAATAAGCCAAAGGCATATAACCCAACAGGCGGTTCATACACGAGCCTGGCATGGGTAGGCCTAACTTAATGCCATAGCCACCGGTTTAACAAAACTGATACAATAATGAATTCTCCTGAATTCCATATGAGTGCATCACACAGATGCAAAAGCAATTACATCGCTAGCGCTCTAACTAATAAGGTACAACCCAACTAAGGGTCATACCCACGCCTAGCACGGGTAGACACAATTAGTATAACATGCGCATAATATAATAGGAAAATTCTACTGTAGTTATGTACATAAACCACATGCACGATAACATAATAATTAATCATGGGGGTACTCCCTAACATGGATAAAAGCATAAACAACATATCATGCATACATGGTATGGCCTAATTAAACATGCATACAAGGTCATTAGTCATACAAGCATACAAGTATACCCTAACATGCGTTGGATATCACCAACTTAAAAGGGAAGGGTCAAGCGCAATCTCGCGCATTAACAGGTGCATGCCAATATTCCCAAACGAAGCTGAGTCAAGTAGGAACCACATCTACTTACTCAGTTCGTACAAAGAGAGAGGGCGAGAGAGAGCTCATCATCTCCATAAGTTGGTCATAGGTGCAACAACTACACCACGCCCTCAAGTCTTATTGCAAGGGAATATTAGGCATATGTTTGTTTATTAACTCAGAAATAATCATGTTGGATATTACTAATAATAGGATAGTATTACTAGAAGGGATTACCTAAGTCATGTCATATTCTATACGCCCATATAAACACACAAGATACATGCAACCATGATCATTCACACATAAATACTATACATAGGCCAGTATAAGGTAGAATAAGAGGGTTCTACGCAATATACAAGCTATAATAACCTAGCATGCAAATAGCTAGCATATTATGAGTCAGACATGATCACACTACTTATCTAAATAAGTAGTATAGTCAGGGTGCCCAATGGATGCGCGATACACGACTACGTGCATCCAACGCTTCTCGAAGGGTTGGATCGAACCACTCACCGATACCCGGGATGTCGCGCATCCAACCAACAAGATCTGCAAGGCAAGGGCATCAAAAGGGGTGAGTACCTCAAACAAAGACTACCTAACTCTTGATAGTTTCCACAACATGCATAACAACTCCTTGACACACAATCAATCAAAACTGGTAAATCTACTGCAACCAGCCCTACAATTTGATCTCCACAGCATCAAATACACATCCAAAAATTATGAAATAAATCATACACGTTCACTGACATGTTGGGATCATAATTCATGAAGCCATCATAATTGAATTTCTAAATGTCCAAAATAAAATATTTTCAGACACTGGTCAATTCCTACACGAATCTGGACAGTACATACAAAACAGGTCATAACTTACAACACGTATATCATATTGACACCAAATTTCATATATAACATCTAGACATATAGATGATCATATCATATGAAGTCATAATCCTTAGAATATGACTCTAAATACTTGTTCCACAATGATCTTATGGAAACAGAAATCTGCCTTACTTACAACACATAGCCACCACCATCCATGCATAAACACAAACACCTCATGTGCAGCAATTATACATAATAATACTCTCCCAACAACACCCACACATACCCACATCATACATGCATCAACAGACAACCAAAAATAGCACCCAACTCCATAAAATCCAACAACAATAACCACAACAGAAAAGGAACAGAGAGATCACCTATAGAGAGGAGAAGAGGATATGAGGCTCACAAGCATACACACACCTACACCTTCTCCCATCACTTCCATCTCTAAATATCAATCTTCCAGGATGGCTAAACCCATAGAGAGGAAGAGTGAGAGGGGAAGTTTGAAAGAGGGAGAGAGAGAGACCAACAATCAAAGCCTACAAAGACAATCACTCTTACCTTAACTTCCTTTTCACCTTTTTTTTTTGTTCTTTAACGCCCTTTTTGTTGTTGCTGAAATGGTGAGAGAGGGAGCTCCAACGAGAGAGAAGAGGGAGTGAGGGACATTTGGGGGCATTAAATAGTCAAAAGTGGGGTTCAAAGGACCAAATCGTCACTGACCAGAAATTCTGGACAGACTTCACTAGAACAGTCATAACTTTCACAATATAGCTCCGAATTGCACAATTCAAAATCCTTTCAAAAGCCAAGAAGATTATCTACAACTTTCATGTTTATGCTCAAATCAAATAACCCCTCCAGCTATTCCAAAATATGAGCTAAACATCGAACATGGCTGCTGCCAGGATTTTCTCATCCCCGGGGTATAATTGAAAAAATACTCATAACTTTTGCTACATGAATCCAGTTGATCTAATTCCACTTTTGTATGAAAGCTAATTCAAAACTGAACATCTCATGATAAAATCATATTTAAACTACTTCATCTTGGGCATTAATAAAATTAAATCCGAATACCAATGGTAACTGCATAACTTCTAAACAGACGACAGAATGCAATGAAAATTTATAGGTAGGCCAATGTTAGTACCATGAGAACAATTATGCAGTCAGATTTTCAATCAGAGCACCCCAACTCTCGCAGATAGCTAAAAGCAAAAATTCCAGTAACTCCAATTGAAAAATAAGACTCCAAATGACACAAGCATAACATCTTCTTTGGGTCTTTGTTGTTGTGGGTTTTGAAGCGAAGGCTGATGGTTCGAAGTTTGGTCAGGTTGCCAAGGACGTCGGCCAGAACCTGGCCGATGATGCAAGGTCGGAGATCACGCCGGGTAAAATGGAGAAGATGAGGAGATGAAGAGAAAGAACCATTAACGTTGGAGGCGTCGCCATTGTCAGCCGCCGCAAATGTGTTTTTTTCCCCGACTTCCTTCGCTTCTTTCTTTTTCAATCCTTGGTTGTCTACGGTGGAGGTGGAAAATGTGGGGATGAGAGAGGTCAAAGAAAAGAGAATGAATGAGGGGGTGGCAGCAAAGATTGAAAAAGAAAGGGAAAAGATAGATTAGGGTTACAAAATGAATTGATAGCCTAGAATTAATCCTATAGAATCAATGGCTTAGATTTAATTGGTATATTGTTAGTGAGTAACTTGATTTAATAGGCCTGATTTAATCGAATGATAGAGGGGAAATGAGAGATATAGAGGGTCAGAGGGGTATATTTGTTAGGGTAATGATTTAGTGGGCTTGAGTAGGGTTAATGATTTAGTGGGCTTAGACATGGATATTTGGGTTGGGTCATAAAACATAATAAAAGGGAAAGGGTTATTATTTATTATTAGGATTCCTAGCTATGACCTAAAATAATATCAGGTTCAACGGGTCCATGGGATCGGGTCGGGATAGATCTGGACCCTTCTCGTTTGGATGATCGGGTCCTTCGGGTTGGGTCCATATCGGGTCTCGGGTTTTTCGGGTCAGGTATTTTACGCCTTTTATTGGGTCGGGTCTTGGTCGGGTCCGGGTCGATCCGCGACCCGTTGACATGACTAGTTTAATCCTTTTATATATAAGTACAAATAAGATTACACATGTAATACACTATGACATAACACATATAATTTAATAGAAGCCATACTACATCATTTTCAATAAATTAAGGATTAAAACACACACAAATGAAGGAAAAAAAATTATGAAATTTTGTATTGTATGAATAACTCATAGTTAGTTAAATCATTCTAAAATTATATAAACCCTAACCATGATTTCTAAACATGAATCAAAACCTATAAAAGATTGGCACATTGTATAACTTCAGGAAAAAAAAAAGAGCTTATGAGATCACTTAGGGGGCGTTTGGCGTGGCGGAATGCGGATTTTAAGTACTGATTAATGAGTGCAGAAAGAGATTATGCTGATAATCTTTAAGGAGTGCAAAAAAAAAGTGTTTGGTTCAGCGAAAATATTATGCAGTTATTTAGATAAGTATGTTTGATTAACTACTTAACATATGTGCTTATTAAGAGGGTATTTCGGTCCATTTTATAAGTACTGAATGTTATTTTGATGTTTGGTTGAATATTTAAAAACGTGCTTAATTTTAAACTATTAAAAAAATATGGATTTGTTTCATGAAATATATGTCATACTTTAGAGAGTGAACAATAAAATGTCACATAGAAGCCTAGATTAATCTATAATTATGAATATGAGATATCATTGTGAAGAAGATACGTCTAGCATTGATGAATGAATGAATGGGAATTGGGAAGGGGATTATTCAATATTCAATAGAGCAGTTTTGAGCATTTAAAACACAAATAACATTGATGAATGAATGAATGAGAAGGGGACTATTCAATATTCACGGATAGCTTTCCACACACGAAATCACCCACCAATCTTCCCAAGGATTTGGGGGTCACCTCGGTCATTGGCCACAGAGGAGATCCGAAGAGGAGACAGTAATGGGAGCCGGGTCTCACGACGGAGAGACGATAAAGAGGAGATGGTGATCGGGGTCGGGTCTCGCGATGGCGATGGGTGTCAGGTCTCGCGATGGTGAGACGATGAAGGAGAGAAGATGAGGAGGAGACGGTGATGGGGGACAGGTCTCGCGATGGTGATGGGGGCCGGGTCTCGCGACGGAGAGATGATGAAGGAGACGATCGCAGAGGATTTGTAACTCTCGAACATGGTTTTTTTGGTGATATTGCTGGAGAAGATATGTCTAGGGTTTTGATGCGGTGCAAAGTGTTTAGGGGTGAGGAGAGAGACAGTCGAAAGGGGGGTTTTATACCTTCGTGAATGTGGGATATTAGCAGGGGCATTTTGGTCTTTTCATGTAGGCGGTGAATTCACGATTGACGTGTGCGAAATAATAAGTGACCAATAGAAAGATGAAAATTTCAGGGTATTTTGGGCTGAACGAAGGTTTTTTTAAGCGTTCATTGAGGTATCAACCAAACAAAATAAGTGTTAAATAAGTACTGAACAACCGCCTTATGGATTATAAGTACTGAATAACCAATGAACCAAACACCCCCTTAGACAAAAAAAAAAAAAAACACTTTGTAAAAGATTGGACTATTTTATACTTTAAACAAAATCAATCATTCTCATATGAATATAATCCTAGATGTGAATACTAAAAATGAATTAAACCCTAAACGATAATGAAAACCTAAAACCAAAAAAAAAAAAAGAACCATTAACATATAACTCACAATATTATTCAAGTTCAAATGAAAATAGAATATGTAATCCTATCAATGAAAATATGAGATCAATCCATGAAGAAAGAGCATGGGACGATACGATGTTGTGAGGTCTCAAAAGAGATGATTGATTGAGAGGAGATGTCGACGGAGGGAGAGCATGGGACGACATGATGGTCGATGGTTAGAGAGACCACCAGATGGCTCGATTAACTATAGTGATTGAGAGTGTCGGACGGATGAGTGTTGACGGTGAGAGGGGAGATGATAGTTTTAGCTAGGGTTTGATGTTTTGAAATGGTTTTCATTGGGTGGGTGTGCACTATAAACCTAACACCTCATTTAAATACAAGGGGCGCTTAAAGAATATAATAATTTTTTTTAGGTGTGCAAAAATAGGGGTGTGCACCTGAATATGAGGTGTACAATTAGAGGAACCCGCTTTGTTTTCCCCTTAGAATTCATTTACTTGGTACCCGTGGAACATGCTACCTCTGGAATTAAGTTATTCCAGATTATTCAATCTATTTGAATATGTGAGCCCCACAGTCAGATTAATTGTCATGACCTCATAGAAATCAAGGGGCCCATTAGATCAAATCATTTTTCACTTTTAATAAATCTTTATTCACACCTTATTCACATTTTATCTATGGTTAATCAAATAACAAAAACTTTATTATTACGTTTCTCAACAAAAATAATTAAAAACACAACCAAATAGAAAATCACAAATTCTTTATCTATATTAGAATAGTCATAAACCTCATAACAACTTAATTCTTTATCCAAATAGAGACTTATTAGGGTCTATTTGGATATGAGTTTAAGTAAATTATGCGTTTGAAAAGTTAAAAATTCTCAAACTCAGATCCAAACTCATTATACTTTTTTAAATAAAAAAATCTTGTGATTGTAAATCTAATAAAACAATGTTTTTAAAAAGCCAGAGTTTAAAATACATGCTTCTAAGAATCTTAGCATTTCAATCTCACATCTAAACACAACCTCAAAATTCAACCCAATATTTTAAAGGGCACCGATATTTCCACCCACATAGTTATTCACCCCACCTCTCTCAAAAAATCAGAATGTGGTTTTTTTAAATAATGACCCCACCCTGGTCCATTCGACTTTGTGAATTCATTCATTATGTGACAGGTCAACATCACAGAGTTGAACTGATCATAAAGATCTAAGGCCCTCTTTATAGCCCATTCGACTTTGTGAAGTCGTTCATTATTTCACAGGTCGACAACACAGAGTTGAACTACTTACAGAGACCTCAGGTCCTCTCTACGGCCTATTCGACTTTGTGTTTTGAACAATGTATTCGCGTGTTATATCATTCTCAATGAAAATAATATCTTCAAAAGATGATGCATTGTTCAGTATCATGAAGGACATATCACATGATGTAGTATTTGGATATCTCTTTGTGGTGTCGTCCATTATGTTACAAGTCGATTAGGCCATAGAGAGGGCCTTAGGTCTCTAGGATCAGTTTGACTATATGATGTCAACCTGTGACATAATGGTAATGTTTTAAAAATCGAACCGTTCAATGAACAAAAAAAAATGAATGAGTCAAGAGTCGTTAGTTTAACTATTGGGTCAACCAGATTTGAATCATGACATAATTATAATATATAACAATTTTTTTAATTATCATTACTAAATAAAAATATAAAATATTTTAGAAAATCTTTGCATAAATGTTTTACTTAACATTATAATTGACGATTTCACAGAGTCGAATGAGTCACATGAGAGCGTTAGGTTTCTGTGACATGTTCGACTCTGCGATGTCGAACGGAGTATATAACTGACGATTATAAAAAGTTGAATGGGTCGCAGAGAGGACATATGTTTCTGTTACCAGTTCAACTATGTGATATTGACCTGCGACATAATGAATGACTTTACAAAATCGAATGAATCGGGCGGGTTCACTTTTTAGAAAAATCACATTTTTATATTTTAAAAAGGGTGGGTTGAAGAAGTGTGTGAGGGAAAATATTGACGCCCTATTTTAAATCTCATATTAATCCTACCTGACATGCATATCAACTAATACAAACAGAATTACAAATATAAAATCTATTAAACTCTTATTTTTTTATTTTTTTTATGTCATCATCCCACCGCGTAAGTTAGTCACAGATATAAACTACTGATAAGTCAAATTCATTGCCAACTAGTTAGTGATGGAAGCACTCATCTACATTTTGGTGCAAATATTAATGTCCCACATCAAGTCTAAATTACTACTAAAAAAGTGACAGTCCCCACCAAACCAAACTTCTCTACATTGACCCGCATTGACCCATTGTGTAACCATTACAAAACCAACCCCAAATATCCCAAAAATCAATGTGAACCGTTGGATCAACATCGGATGGTTGGAAAAAACCAAGGCCACATCCATCGGACGGTTATGATCGTGATTTAAAAAGGTCATCCGGGTGTGAGAATATCGGTTGCGTTTTATTTCGTCGAATCCGAAGAAAGAACCGAAAATCTAGGGTTCCTAAGAATATTTTTTTGTCCGAAAAAAAACCGCGAAAACAGATCGCAAAACAAAAAAAAAAATCAATTTTGTTGTTGTTGTTGTTGTTGTTGAATTCACTAATTCAGTTGATCTACAATGGAGAGAGAGGGAGGGACTGAAAGGCGGCAGCCGTCAATGGTGCTTGATCGACAGGTACTACTTCTGTACAGTCTCATCAGTAGATGTGTTTTGTTTCGGATTCATCAGGATGTGAATCTCTGTTGTTGTGTTTTGAATCAGTTTGACTTCAATTTAAAAAATATATATAAAAAAATGTGGGATTCTGTATCGGAAGTGAAGATTACAAGTGGGTCTTCTTCATTTTCTCCTGAAAACGCTTAAAAAGGAGGAATCTTGATGTTGGTTTTAGCAAGGACGTCATGGATCGATGATCGGATGGAGCTCGTCTGTTGAGATATTGAGTGCTTTTTCAAGCTTTTTACTCACCACTTTTTTGCACTATGAGTTTGTTTAGACAAACAGATGTTTAGAGCGAATCGAAACTTTATATAGGAAGGAATGAGTCCCATTACAGGATAGGAAAGTCCGAGGTAGTGAAGTCGATTCTTTAATCCTTCCTTCGTGCTCAAGTATTTCTCTCCTTTCTTGCGTCGCTTGCATAATTGATTATGTGATTTGGGGTTCCTTAGGCGTCTTGATTTTGATAATTTAGTGATTGACGAAAAACACATTTGGGATATATGATTGACTCGAGGGTTTTTATGCGCTTATCATTTAATAAAAGAGTTGAGCTTTGTTAAATTTGCAATTTGGAAGCTATTGTATGAAGGTCTGAAGAGGATTAATGTCAAAGCTCGATCTTGGAATATTTATTCCTTTTGCCGATTAAGCTCAAGGTGATTAATTATTTAATATGATGTACTTTTTTTTTATGGAAACGGTAGGGAAATGTTCTCAAATTTTATAAATCAGAGAGAAAGCCCAAAGGGGAATACATAAGAAATAAAAGCAAAAGCACCAGATCCAGCCATTCTAGGGAAATAATATGATGTACTCTTGATCTATATTAGAAAAAATGTCATTTTTAATGGGTTCAGAAGCTCATTGATGGCTGTAAATTTGGGCTTTAGGAGTGAGTTCAGTAGACTATTGTTATTATTATTAGGAGTTCAAGTGACGCGCCATAAGTTAACACATATAAGTGGAATGAAGACCTGTATTAGCTTAGCCAGCCAGCTAAATATAATATGATAACTATTTCATCTTTGTTTCATTTATATCAATTAATAATGGGAATAGCTTGTCTCAACAATACCATGAGACCATCTTATTGATTTTGCATGTTTGTTTGTATGTTATTCTTTCAATCATTAGCTTGTACACTCTTATTAACAAGGCCTCCTGTACTATTTTGTTTTTGGCTTACGTTGATGGAAAAATCTATTATTTATTTTTAACTGATTTTTGTAGATGCCATTGGAAGGAAATAAAAGAACTGAAGATGCCTCGTCAACCACATCAACCCCACAACCAAGAAAGCCCAACCTCTCCTCACTGCAAATACCTGACAAGTTATTGGAGAACCCATTGCCAACTTCTACGAGAATAACTATTCCTTCAGCTCCGACACCTAGTTCCACAAGAGCAGGCTTGCCACCAAGGCCGGGTTCAACGAAATCCAAGCCATCTATAAGAAATATGCTTCCACAAAGGAGTTTTAAGGTTAACACTGTATCATCTGAAGGTGAAAAAACAGTACTCCTCAATCAGCAGGCATCATCATCAGAGGTTGCAGAAGATAAACCTTCCACTTCAAGGACATTCTCTCTTACCAGGGCTTTCTCATCTTTATCAGCAAAAAGAGCATATTCTTTACCATCTACTCCAATAGGAAGTTCACTTCCAGAGCCTGTACAGGTCTCAGAAAGGACTGTGGATGTAAGAAACCTTTCCCATCTCTAACAACAGTTTGATAAACTCTAAGTAGCATCGGGTCAAAAATGCATCATCCCACCAGGGCCCTATTGAGTTCTTCTGTGTCAAACATGCTTTTGTACTTGTTAGATCAATATAATTGGTGAATGCCCATATGCGTAATTTTTAATTCATCACATCACTGTGATATGCTCTGTGGAGGTGTTGTGTTCGCATTTCCGTGCTTTTTGCAGCAAACACATTACTTCTTGCAAACCTGGCTATATTTATTAATAACTGACCCTAAAAGCACTTCACCTAATATGCTATTGAAAGGTACACATGTTAAAACTTATACCTCGTTAGACTTGTTGGGCATGTTTCCTTGTTGTAGTCATCATCATTTAGAAATTTGACTGTCCTTGTGTTTACTATCAGAGTAATTCCTTTTGTGTTGGCCTTCCGTCTTCTTCTTCCCCAGCCACCACTAAAATTTATCATTTCTTCTGTCAAAAAACACCCTGTTTTGCATGCTACACGTACTTGTGCCATGCACCAGTAACCACCATAACCTCCTTTCATGATGATGATGTTGAAGTATTTCCTCAGACATGCACATACACTTCATTTTCATCAACTTGGATTCTTTTTCATTTTCCTCTAGCAGATTCAAGAAGTTCAGCGTCATATGGCACGCTCGTTATCAGTTCCCATGAATGCCAAAGGCAGAGGCTTAAAGCGAACAAATTCTCTGGGAGGCCTTCTCCGTGTGATTCCAGTGACTCCTCGCCCTGCAGCTGCTGATTGTACAACACTGAATGATGGCATTACAGCAGAAAATGGTGCTAATTCCATGCAAATTTGTTGCGCTCCCTAACTTTCAATATTAATGTACTTAAAAGGCTGTTGCTTTTAACTTTTTTTTAATGCTGATTGATTTTAATTCTTGAATTTTGCCATCCCTTATTTCTATTTTTTAGGCTTTGAATCATGACAAAATATATCATTATCATCTTTTGCATAACCTTGAGTTGGTAGCGTAACGAGTTCCATGTATACTGTTCTTAGTCATGATTATTCTTTGATCCGAAAACAGTATATTCATGAAATCATTTTCTTTGACAGTGACTGAAGATGATGGTGAAGATATCCCTGAAGAAGAAGCAGTCTGCAGAATATGTTTTGTTGAGCTTTCAGAAGGTGGGGAGACATTAAAGATGGAATGTAGTTGCAAGGGTGAACTTGCACTTGCACACCAAGAGTGTGCAATCAAATGGTTTAGTATTAAGGGTAACAAGACATGTGACATCTGTAAGCAGGATGTCAAAAACTTACCTGTTACACTGTTGAGAATACAGAATGCTCAGAATGCTAATAGACGGGTGGCAAATACACCCCAGCAAAGAGAAGCTGCTCGATTTAGGTTAGTTATAAAGTAAAACTGCAGAACATTTCACACATATTATATATTTTGCGTCCTTGGGAAATCTTAATTGCACTTTTTGTTCATTTAGTCATATATCATTAACTTATCTTTATTCACTCAGCTGTGTATCTTACTATCTTCTGATATATCATCATGCCTATTCTGTGGGCATTAGAGTAGTAATTTTCTCTAGTTGAGTTGACTTAGTTGCTAGTTAAAAGAAATTTTTTAGCATTTAGATATTGCCACACCTGTATCCAGAGTGGATTCTCCTTTTAGGATCAGTCAAAATCATCCTTTTCGCTCTTTATATGTACACTTGACTGATCACATGTTGATCTTGCACTTGTTTCATCTATGGCAGGGTCTATCAGGATGTACCGGTTCTCGTCATGGTTAGCATGCTTGCTTATTTCTGCTTTTTGGAGCAACTTTTGGTAACTATCTGTATAACCCACACACTAACATAGGGCTATATGTACATACTACATGTGTCATATAATGCTCTTTAATTTTTTTTATTGTTGCTTTCAAATCCACTGAAGAGTTCTGATTGAAACAGGTTACTGATTTGGGTCCACATGCCCTAGCTGTATCTTTGCCTTTCTCTTGTGTGTTAGGGCTCTTATCATCTATGATATCTGCCACAATGGGTAAAGTTGATGTTTGAATGAAGGCCCCTTTCAGATTGATATTTTGTTTATATTATTTTATTAAATTTGTTTATTTATCCATACTTATGACTGACTTTGATGTATCTGATGTTTACAGTGCCGAAGAATTACATCTGGGCTTATGCTTCTTTCCAATTTTCGATTGTAATTCTGTTTGCACATATCTTTTACAACGTGGTATGTAAGTGGTCTCTTTTCCAAAAATTCCATGCTGGCCTTAAAATTATTCTAAAAGTTTTTCGCAATATTTACAAAATTCACAGCTAAATGTGATGGCTGTCCTCTCGGTTCTCCTTTCATCTTTCACTGGCTTTGGGATGGCAATCAGTTCAAATTCTTTGCTTGTTGAGTTCTTGAGATGGAGATCCAGAAGAAACCTGCAATCTGCACGTCGGCAGAATAACAGAGCTGCACAACAACAGGAATCTGTAGAGAGTCTTGAAAGTGGAGCTGGTGATGGAGCCAGAAATGTTACAACAAATGGATGAAGAATTTTTTTTTTCTTTTGATAAAATTAAAGGTACATCTTATCTTTTGTATAGGTTTTGGCATAGGAGGCACAAACACTTCAGTGAACATGTCATGTCCGTGTCTGGCACGTGTTGGACATGGGACATAACATGGCGCCCATTGGCCACATGTGTTATAAGTTTTTTTCTCTTAATAACTATTATAAGGTTTGTGCTTACATGAAACCAAATAATGTTAAAATCTTAATGGAGTTGACAGGTCACACTGATTGTAATAAATATCAGGTTTTTTTTATAGTTCATGAATGTGCATTCCTTTTTCTAAAATAATCACAGCATATATGATTTATTTATTTGTCCGCTCTCTGTCTATGCCATGTACATCTACATGTCCAAGTCCCAGTTTTCCAAGATCTAGTGTGTCTCACCATATCCGTATCTGTATGTCATGTTCCATAGGTTTTTTCTGATGCAAAAAGCTTTCACAATCCGATGGTTTAGCATAAAATTTTGAATTGTTATGGGAAGCAGTACACAAATATATGGATTGTTTAGCAACCATTATAATAGGAAACTCTTTTATATTAATTCGATAGATTTTTGACAATCGTGTTTCGGTTATTCATGTGCAGGGCACACTATGAATGGGGGGATTCAATTCGATAGAACAACAATTTGAGGTAACCGCATGTAATTCACATTTTTTAACGCTGTATACGCTGCTTTATTATCTGAACCAATTTGCCGATATCAAACAAAACATGATATCACGCATTGAGAATTGTTTGTGCACATTATGTATTTTGTGATTCCATCATGTCTTCTGAACTGCAAAGGTGCCGTTGAAGAGAGTTGGATCAACCAAAACATGGAGATCTCGGGGTTTCAAATCACCTTGAGGTCTATAAATAGGGTTGAATCCAGAAGAATAGATAGACTTAAAAAATGTTTGTTCAATTTGTAAGAGCACTTTAAGCTTCTTGTACAGGATTTGTTTGATATTGACAGTATAGTTGCAAGTTTGTCCATTATAGCCTCTGTTCCTCTTACTTGTTAATTGATATTGAGTCATGCATTTAGGTGTTCTACTTATCAAATCCCATCACCTGATGAAGCAGTTCTGATAACACAATAATGTAATTTTGTTGAAAAATTGCACTGCCACCAATCAAAATAGGGAAGAAAAAGCAAATACACAATCAAAGAAGAAAATGAATTGAATAAATAACTTATTATATTTTTATAAACCCAGTATATACTGGCCTAATTTAGTTCAAGATTAGAAAAAGTATAATAGATTAGGACTGCATGAATGATCGCAGGAATGACAAAATGTATCAACACCCTTCATCATATGCCATCATAAGGTAACATAAACTTCTCATGATAGGAAACTATGCATGTTTATTTGAAAGAATTTTTTGTGGGACCGGAACAAACAAGCGGAGGTAGTCTTCTCAGCTCGACCGTAAGGTTAGCCAAGGAGGTCCCTCTGATATCAATATAAAAAAAAAAAAAAAAAATTGTGAATGTGTTTTACATATCTATACTAAAACTGCTGGAAGGTGTTCATCTTATAAATATAATTTATCTTAAATGGTTTGATAAAAATGCATGAGATGTGGCAAACAGAAATGCATTGGATGTGAGTTGTGACAATTGATACAAGTTCTTCTGTGTGGCTTTTTAAGATTACAACATTACTATAAAAAGTAATATCTTACTAAACAAACAAGAGTATATGAAAATGAATATCTTGGACATTCATATTTCAGGAGCTAAGATATTGGAGAATAAACAAATTAGTTATAGTTTATTTAGAAACTTGTTATATAAAAATATAATCTGGTTTAGGTTAAATGAGATGAGTAATATTTTAATTCAACTTCATAGTTTGATGCAATAAAAGGAAACCACTAATTCATTATAATGTACTCTCAACCATATGACTTTTGACCTAAAATTCTCATCCAATATCTTTGATTTTTCTAACAAATTTTATCTACTAAATTGTTAAATATCCTTCTTAATAAATTTATAATATGTATATTAATATTATAAACAAAAACAGATAAATATAATATATATTTGTTTTTGTAAAACCCACCTCATCTATCTTGGTATATGAAATCTCTATGGAGTATGCATTTTCCCTCCGGCCTTATTTTTGGTGAAACTATGCACTTCATTAACATGTAAAACTTATAAAAAAATTATTCAAAACGTGTTCGACTGCATGTGCATGGATTGTGTATAACATTTACTTTGGGCGGCGCTGAAACACTTAGGTTGCATTTGGACGTGAGTTTAAAGCACTGAGATTATTAAAATCTAGTGTTTCAAACTCTGTTTTTAAAAAATATTATTTTATTAAATTTTTAATCGCATAACTTTTTAGCCTAGAAAAGAAAGAATGTGTTTAAAAAACTAAACGCTGAAAATGTGTTTGCATTTGAGTTTGTGAATTTTTAGTTTTTCAAATGTAAAATCTACCTAAACTCATATTTAAATTGGGCCTTAGTCCATCTTATAGCCCCGTATATATTATAATAACTCAGTATATAGTACTTTACTAGGAAATGTAAAAATATGCATTCAATTCATATAAGTATATACATCATTTTTTTTTCAAAAAATATATATATATTTCATTAGCTTAGTATATATACTTCAGAAGAAAAAAAAAATCAAAACATATGTAGGCTGTAAATGATCAAAGACCCAATAAAAGACCCGCTCAACAAAAAAAATAATGGAGTAATCAATCCTCAAAACCATTATTATGCAGTGTAAATCAACCTAGCGGCATGATACCCTAAAATTATATATGTTGCATTCATAGATATAGATTGTCATATTCAGTCTTATTTTTAGTTTTACTATGAATCCTATGAATTGTGTATACAGTCACATAGATGTATATGGAAGGATCCAGATTCTAATTAAAATGAACAAATTCAAAATCGAAAAGAATCTTTCGAATTCTTGAAGAATTTGGAACAATGTACTTTCATTGTATGTATGTGTGCACAAAAAGATATATACATAAGCAAACTTTTAAAGGGCAATTTTTGTAAATAACCATGATTATTTTTTTAATTTCACTTTTAACCCTCCCCTATTTTTATTTGCAGATTCTAACCCTAGACCCAGTCAGCGCTGACCTTTTTTTTTTTTTTTTTTTTACAGAGGCGTGTTATATATAACACGTTTCCAGTATGAAAACAACACCCAAGTTTTTTTATCTGATTAACATTGGAGACGTGTTATATATAACACATTTCTAATGAAAAACCTAATGTTTTTTTTTTTTGACTAACATTGGAGACGTGTTATATATAACACACCTCTAGTGAAAAACAGTTTTTAAGTAAAGACGTGTTATATATAACACGTCTCCAGTATTAAACAGCACATGATAATATGATGATGTTTGATTTTTTTTTTTTTTTACTATTTGGGCCCTATTTAATACTTTTTATTTTTTTTATTTGTAAGAACAAGAAGGGTGAATGAGAACATATTTGGATTTGAACAGTGAACATGCAAAAAATTTTAATACCGGACCAAAAAAATATGTTCCCATCCATTCCCCTTGTTCTTATAAACAAAAAATTAAAAACAAAAAAAATTAAATAGGACCCAAAAAGATAATTATTCATACAAAAAAAAAAAAAAATTTGATAAAATAAAATAAGACGTACTTTTATATTACTCTTAAATAGCTTGCCTACGATCAGAATAGATTTTTGCACCAGGGCTATCCAAAAAATACCCTACCATGTATTTTTCTATCCAACCACTTAATTGGCAACCTATTTTTATCCTATATTAATCCAACAAAACATGTTTAATGAAATTTAATTTAAATTTTCTTGTAATAAAAAAGCACATATGTTTAACTAATAATACATTCATATGCATACACACATTATATATAGTGTTATTTGTGATACATAAATATTGTAAAGATGATAAATGATGGCAAGCAAGTAGTGAAGTGAATATTTAGAATATTTGAACAAGGTTTTGCACTTTTATTTTCAGACACAAAATTTGCATAAATGATCTCAATGTTTTTAATATTAATACTAATAACCCCAAAGAAAAGCTTTTGATATATAAAATGAGACTTGATATATATCTCGCCTCGACTTCACTTGTTTAGAAAAATCTGAATTTTTTTATATAGGAGGCGTGATATATCTGCATCTCTATCTTTGTTATACGTGAATAAGGTTATTAAGAATTTTTCTTAACCTCAAGAGATTAAATTGAAATTTTAAAATTTTAATTATATGAGATTTCAAAATGAGATAAATTAATCTTAATGGTTAAAGATTGCTATCAAATTTAAAATTTTAATTTAATAGATAAGATTGATATTAAATATAAATTTTAAAATGTAACTCAATCTAGTAATAGATAAGATTGAGATAAAATTTGGGGTAATTAGCACTTTTAACCCTTGAAAATTAAAAATTTGCAAAAATATCCCTGCCACCGGAATATTTGCAAAAACTAGCCCCGGTAATATTTTACACTGGAGACGGATTATATATAATCTGTCTCCAGTGTAAAATCCGTAAGTGGCCATTTACAATGGAGACGGATTATATATAATCCGTCTCCAGTGTAAATGGTATGGATTTACACTGGAGACGGGTTATAATCCGTCTCCTGGAGACGGATTATATACAATCCGTCTCCTGGAGACGGATTGTATACAATCCGTCTTCAGTATTTGTTTTTTTTTTTTTTTGTTGTATACAATTTTGGTTATCTTACCTGTATAAAAATTCCTGCTTGAACATGCCTAAATATAATAAAAATGCATTGATATTTACATAAATCCATTATAATCACTTGACTCCTGTTTCTAAACACCAATGAAAATACATAAATACAATACACACAAATGAAAATGCATGAATATAATAAAAGTGTTTTACATCCCATAAATACAATCATCCAAATATTCTCATAAGTCCTTTCTTTTTAGCTTTTCTCGGAGCAGGAGGTGCTGATGAAGAGGGTACGTCAGTTGCTGTGGATGGCGGCACACCTGATTGTGATGGAGTGGTAAATTGTTCGCCCGATCCCCGACTGGCAGTAGTAGAAGTACACCAAACCCTGCGTGGTCCACGAGTATATGTCTGGAGTGTCATCTCTGGAGCTCGATCAGGAGCTGGGGCTGGTTGTTGTGGTTGCTCATCGATCTCTGCATCGAGTCGTACATCATTGAAGAACTCATCAATGGTGAATTCGGTGTGAGCGAAACTATCATCTACCACATCCTCAGAATCATCAGCATCTGTAGATGCACTGGAGGTACTCGAAGGTTGTCCCCTGTCTCCCATCATCGCATCTGCATAGTCCCGTCCAATTCAACATCTGGTACGATGCTGAAGGTTTCTTTAAGCCACGAGAGAAAAATTCTTCCACCCTTGATCTTATCTGCAGGGGGGCCAACACCTAACAGCTCCTCACAAACGTTGGCCCAATCATCATGGTCTGTGATACCAGTCACGGGCTTGCCATCAATGGGTAGTCCAGTCAGAATAGCAACGTCCTGAAGTGTAATTGTCATCTCGCCATGTCGCAGATGAAATGTGTTGGTCTCTGGTCTCCATCTCTCAGTCAGTGCTTGTAGAAGTCGATGATCTGATCTGGTATATCCCATCTCTGTCAAATAATACAACCCCGATGCCCTCACGTATGGCTCGATGCGTGGATCCATGACCTAGTGACGCAATGCCACCATGTGGATCGTAAACTTGGAAGAGTCGGTCTGTTTAAGGAAATTATATATTCAAGTAAGAAAAAAATCATATATGAAGAATAACATTAGAGAAAAACACATCATTTGTCATACCTTGCCCTGGAATCCATGATGAGACCTATGAGATCCCTGAAAATACAGCAAATCATCCACGACGGGTCCATGCCACTCACGGATGTCCATCACCTGTAATTTGAACACAAGTTAATATCTACTCAAACAATTGAACATTCATCATCATATCACAATCATATTTAACATCAATTACCAGCATTTGTATTTCTACGTGGACATTTATTTTTTCTATGGCCTTTCTCATGACATATTGAACATGTATATCTCAGACTTGGATCCCTGGAGTCCATATGCATACGTCGGCGAGTTGATACAGGGCGCCCCGCTTGTCTCCTAACATTTGGTGGGATGAAGATGGGATCGTTTTCCGTAGGAATTAGCCAACGGCTTTTATCATCAACGGAGTGGAATCGGGGTTCATAAGTGTGTCTATATGACTCTGAGGAAAGCCAATGTGACACATATCTCCCAAGACTAATACGAGCATACCCACAGGCCGCTATGACATGTGCACATGGATAGTGAAACAACTTCGGAACATGACATTGACATTCTGCATTGTCAGAATATAGGAAAACAATGTACATAACCGCATTCTTGTCTTGGACATTGAATTCTGATCTATCAAGCCTTCTTACTAACATCGCCCTTGCATCATGTGCAGTTCTCTCCAAATGTTGCTGCATAGATGGCACATGTTCACCTGACATGCTCTCGGCCGATTCACGCCTTGTATAAAAATACTCTGACACTCGTATGAATGTCTGTTGTAATATGGCAGTGATTGGCAACCCTCTTACACCTTTCAAGACACTGTTCATGCTTTCTGCTCTATTGGTGGTCATCGTGCCATGACGACGGCCATCGTCATAACAAAGGGCCCATGTTTGTGGAGGGACTTGATCAAGCCATGTGCGAGCTTGTGAGGAGGCACTAAGAATCTTTCGCATTTCATCAGCAAATTGATTTGGACATTTCAAGGTGGCAGCCCTCCACACCTGGTCACTCAACTCCTTTGATTTTACATGTTTTTTGAAGTTGTCTATCATGTGTCTCATACAGAAACGATGGTGCCATGTTACATTGCTTGATTCCTCAATATCCTTCATGCCTGCTATGATGCCCAAGTGCCGATCAGATATGACACACAAATTGTTTATACCACCAACAGAAAAGAACAAGTTCCAAAGGAAGAAGGTCCAACTGCTTCTGTTCTCAGATTCAACTATAGCAAAGGCTATCGGAAGCAAACCATTTTCTGCATCGCAAGCAGTGGCTATCAGGAGATTTCCTTTATACTTTCCATACAGATGTGTTCCATCGATGCAAACCAATGGACGACAATGTTTGAAAGCCTCTAAGGCTAGTCCGAATGCCCAAAAAACACGTTCAAACTGTCGGATCGGTCTGCCCATGTTATTCTCTTGTATGACAGGGCCTTCGAATAACACAGTTGTTCCTGGATTAGACCTCCTCAAGGCATCAACATATAGAGGCAACTCAGCATATGATTCCTCCCAATTTCCAAATATCCTCTCCATAGCCTTCCATTTGACACGGTTTGCCTTTGAATATGAAATTGTGTAGTGATGATCAGCACGTATCCTGTCCATTATCTCAGTAGCACTGATTCTCAAATTATGACGAATCGTTGGCATAATCAGCTGTGAGATATAATCAGAACTAAATTGTCTGTGATTTGAACTGAGAAGAGGATCCAAGCATGTATGAGGAACTCTCAGATTGAAAATCTTGAACATTTCTGAACCACTGACCCTCCTCGCATATAATCTCCAATTACATTCATCATTTATGCACTTAACGGCGTATTTTTCTGCATTTGATTTCACCACATGACATTGTGCGCATTTCTTTATGCTCCAGGTTCGGACAGCATTAATGAGTGACTTCTTATTCGCGAAAAGCTGACCAACCTCAAGTTCATTACACGAAGAAGATCCGATTTCATAAATGCATGGATGGACATTTTCAGCCACCGCCTGCTCCATAAGCTCACGTGTAGGAAACATTTGAGGAACACCATATTCACTGATGGCAGTACTCCTCACATCATGGTCCTCCTCACTATCAGGTTCCTCTGCTTCTTCTTCTTCTTCGGTATCTTCATCATCATCCTCTTCTTCTTCTTCCCCTTCTTGATCTTCTTCTTCTCCCCAATCTTGATCTTCTTCTTCTCCCCCTTCTTGATCTTCTTCTCCTTCATTGTTCACTTCAATTCCTTCACGAATATCGTCCCAACCCATGTCATGAAATGGGGACCTATAAATGCAAACACAATATACTTACATATATGAATACACCCACCAAAAACATCCTATAAATTCACAATACTTACAAATGTGGTATATTCACACTCCCATAGGCATTGGTCGGTGTTGCATCAATCATATTCTCTTGGGTGCACGGAACAAACGACGACGATGAAGGTTGATATGGTTCACGAACAATGGAAGGATATGAATCTTCTGCATCATAATTCATCGCGCCACGGCCTCTTTGTATGATCTCTTCCTTCTCTAACCATATTTGAATGATATGCGCTTGCTTTGGGTACAACATGATCATAACTTTCACCCCCATATCATCTTCGAGAGGGGCACCCAAACACTTTCCGTCGTGAGTTGGATGCACAGCAGTCATGGACAATTTGTAAGGACTTAGATCGGTCCCCATCAAATGGTACATCATTTGGAGTAAATCGACATAAGAGATCTTATTTATGATGGTGGTTTTCATGGTACCACCTTTATAAAATGAACTATCTTCGCGTTGAACAATCCTCCCGTTAAAAGAGTACATTAACGGGACATCGGATTTCTTTATCATCTAAACCATAAATTATTCAACTTAGTAAATATATTTCTAAATTCATAATAATAAAATCCATCCAACACATACACATTAAACACAAAAAACATTCATGCAACACATACAAAGCATATTTCCTAAAAATAGCCTTTAATTTTTTTAAAATGTTTACTAAGAGGCCATTGAATTATTTCCTAAGGCCATACAATTTTTAAAAAAAATTTCAAATTTTTTTAAGATTTAAAAGTTTATTTTGACAAATAAGACATTTTAAAATAACCAAAACCCTAAAAAAATTCGCATTTCACTTAACAAAACATCATACAATCAACATTCCAATAATAAATAAATTCAACATTCAACATTTAGGATTTTTTTATAAAAACCCTAATTTAATCAATAAAATCAAAACAATTGACAAATAAATAATAAAATTCAAGAACATTTAGGGTTTTGATGTTTACCTTCGGATTCAAACTTGTTTTTGATGATTTTTCGGGGTTGGCAACGGGTGGGTGGGTGAAAGAGGGACAAAAGGGGTGAAAATTTTTGTGTTTTAGGGCTTGGCAGCGGGGACGGCATATATATATGCCGTCTCCAGGAGACGGCATATATATATACCGTCTCTAGGAGACATATATATATGCCGTCTCCAGTATATATCCTTAGTTGTTTTTTTTAGGATTGCAACACTGGAGACGGATTATATATAATCCGTCTCCAGTGTAAAATGCCATCGGGGCTAATTTTTGCAAATATTTGGATGGTGGGGCTATTTCTGCAAATATTCAATTTTCGGGGGCTAAAAGTGCTAATTACCCTAAAATTTATATATATATAAAATGTAAAATTGAAATTTAAATACTAAAATTTTAAAAATAAAATATAAAATTTAATATGCATTCAATTTGTACGAGAAGTATGTACATCATATTTTTTTTCAAAAAAATGTACTTCTTCATTACCTAAATATATATACTTTAAAAAAACATTATAACATATATGAGCTGAAATCTATCAAAGGCTCTTTCAACAAAAAAAATAATAATGGAATAATTCATCCTCAAAACTATTATTATACAATGGAAATCAACCTACCAGCATGATGCCCTAAAAGTTCAGTCTTAGGCTGCGTTTGGTTCGGCTGAAATTCAGCACTTATTAGACTTAATTCGGAATTTTTCAGCACTTATGTGTTACAAGTCTGTTTGGTTGAGGCCCAATTAACTGCTGAAATTTATCCTCTTTTGGTATATAAACCCTGAATTTTTCAGCTCATTCAATGTCACTTTTTTTTTTCCGCCTCCGCATTATGTTGTTTCGTCCTGACGTAAAAAGACTATCCTACCCCCACTACTTTGATTTATTTACAAGTCCTATATAATCCCATTTCACCTCCTCTCTCTCTCTCCTCGGGCATTTTTTTTTTTTCTCCTCGTCGAAACCAAAGACCCCTCACAAACCCTAATCGGCGGACCTCCTCCTCGGTCGCGGACAACCACTCCTCGGTCACGGCCCGGCCCCTCCACCTTCACGGCACCTCCTCCCGACACCAAGCAACCCCTCCTCGGTCACGGCCCGGCCCCTCCACCTTCGCGACACCTCCTCCCGACATCAAACAACCCCTCCTCGGTCACGGACCGGCCTCTCTATCTTCGCGGACCTCCTCCTCGGTCGCGGACCCACCTCCTCTGTTGCGGACCAGTCCCTCTGACCTCCACCCTCCGACGTTTCGACCTCCAATCTCCGACCAAAAGGTAAAACCAGGTGTGTCATCCCTTTTCATGGTGGCTTTATATTGTAGATGCTGAAATATCTTTTTTTTTTTTTAAGAGACTCCATGTTTAGGGTTCTAATAAATTTAGGGGCAAAAACATTCTATTATGAAAAAACGAATACTCCACCTTTGTAGGAATCCTGATAATCTACATTCACTATCTTTTTTTTTTTCCAGAGGCTCCATGTTGCTAAAAAAAGGTTGTGTTTTTCCAATATATTGTGTGATCGTAGTCAACAGAGAAATTTATCTCCTCTTTTCACTCGAGTTCAGTTCGGTCACACATTAGGAATGTGTCTCAAGTAGTATTATATGACGAATCGTGTTGTTTACTTGTGTTCTAGCAGAAACACTCCATTGATATAATCAATCCCATCCTTACATTGCATCAATAGTTTACCAGTGCTGACTTGAGAGTAAATCTCAATTTGTAAGAGTTTAAATTTTTTATTTGTTTGTTACAGAGATAACAACCTCTGTAATCTGAATTCTGATAAAAACTATATACATACGCAGCTTCAATTTAAGTCACTTTGTGTATGCATCTGTTTACATGTCTCTATAAAGATCATTTGTTCCGTCTCTTATGCATCATGAGACCAGGCGTCCATTAAGTAAGTATCTTTGGCAACTTCATCTTAGTTATTTTGGTCAAAAAGTGAATAATGCTGGGGACATAAGGTAACATTGAATGCCTGGATTCCCATGTTGGGATTCAATGCCTACACAGTTGCTCTAGATGGATATGTAATCTTATGAAATTTCATTGATAGGTTTGGAGTCCAATATGATATGCATGATTGTCCTTTTTAACTGTGTCTAGCTTGACAAGATTTAATCAATTAATATAAGCAGGTTGATGCTAATTGGGGCTAGAATACAGACATTTTCAATTTGCAAACTGTGTCTAGTTTTAAATGTGTGTTCCTGTTACATGCTTGTGCATGATTGTTTGTGCATTCTGTGAAAATGGATGCATTTGCATTATCCATGATATATCTCATGCAACGGGTACCATTCTATGTCATTGAAATTCACATTTTCTTATGTCTCAGCCTTCTACAGGAGAGTTTGGATTGATGGTGAAATTTTATGCGGGGAGAGGGGATAAACATCATGCACGTGCCACTTTTGAGAGCATGCGGGCAAGAGGGATAGAATAGAACCGAACTCCTATGTCTATACAAAGTAAGAGCAAGTTGGTCATTCAATTGAGTATGCAGCTCCTTCCTTTCACACTGATGATGTAAATAATCTCAGGAGGAGAATGGGGTTGCTATTCGTAATGTAATATTATTATTAAAAGTATTAATTGCATACATAGAACAGAGCATTTCTTTCATGCCTGTCAACTCCTGAAGATAATGGCCGTCTCAAACATAAATTTGGATGATGAATTAATAAATTTTACATGATTTGGAAGATCATGTCATGTGCTTCGAAATCCATTCGGTGAAACAATTCAATCAACAGCATAAAAACTTCCAAATAACATGATTGCTCTAGCATCTGAATAATCTTCTGCCATTTATACACATTGATCCCAGATGGATTATTTATGAAATGCAGTTGGCAGAAGAATGTTGTTTGCTGGGAGTTGTATGAGAGCATATCATTTAAATTACAATGAAACGATATTTTGAAAGCATACTTGTGCTTTTTTTCATAAATTCTGCTCTGAAAAAAATGATATCTGATTAGATTTGTCTTTTTTCACAATCTTTAGAATTGATTTACTATTCAATAGCAACACTAGGAATTTAATAGTTGGGCTTTGTGAAGCATTTTCACAGTTCTATCTATCACTCTATCATGGTTGTAACTCTCTTTCATTGGGGGTAGTTCATTTCATGCAGCCTTGTTCACGCTTATGCAGTTGCCAAATATATGCGTGGTGCGATAACATTGATTTTTCTGTTGTGTTTACTCAGGTACTAGCTTTTTAGAGAAGATGATATTCAGGGAACACGGCATGATTGATGGATTGCTGCTTAAACAATGATTTCTGGCATTACAATGGAAAAGATGATGCCCGTGAGATTAATAAATTTTGCTGTAGCTTTTTGAAATCTTTAGTTCTCTTCTGTTAATGCAACTCTTGAACATCAGAAATGATGATAACATGCTACTGTTATTGGAGACACTATTGTTTTGTGATAATTGGGAGACTTTTCAAGTGATTCAATTATGGTGATTTATGATTTAGGATATCAAATTCATTGATAGATTTGTAAATTTCATGTTTTCATTATATGGCTTGAATTTTTATTAATGTTTGGATATAATATGGTGAAGTGTATTTCCATGTTTATCGATAGGAAAAAAAATAAAATGATCAGTGCTTGAATTGTAGAATGAAATGATTTGCAGCCATATGATTACTATTGGGTTTAAGTTTGTGTAATATTCACTCTTTAAAGTGGGACATATATTTCGGGGAACAAATCAATATTGTTGAAATAATTAAAAAATAAGCATGTTTTTTAAATTTTCACGTTTGTGAAATATTCACTCTCTAAAGTAGGACATATATTTCGAGGAACAAATATATTTTTCAAATAGTTAAAAAATAACCACATTTTTTAAATATTCAAGTTTATGAAATATTCACTTTCTAAAGTGGGACATATATTTCGAGGAACAAATTCATATTTTTGAAATAGTTCAAAAATAAGCATGTTTTTTAATTATTCAATCAAACATCAAAATAACATTCAGTACTTATTAAATAGACCAAAATACCCTTCTAATAAGCACTACTATTAAGTGGTGAACCAAACACACTTATCTGAATAAGTACTTATATTTTCCGCTAAACCAAACAATATTCTGCATAAAACATTCAGCACTTATACAATCAGCACTGAATAATTCAACACTTAAAATTCAGCATTCAGCCGAACCAAACGCAGCATTATTTTTACTTCTATTGTTAATCATATGAATAATATATACATTCATATAGATGCATATGGTGAATATGGAAGGATCAAAAATAACATTGTAGATGACATTTGGTTTTTCAGACTTAACAATAATCTGTTGGGAAATTATCATTTTTAGCCCCGGAAAAATGAATATTTACAAAAATAGCCCCCCCACCCGAATATTTGCAAAAACTAGCCCCGTTGGCATTTTACACTGGAGACGGATTATATATAATCCGTCCCCAGTGTTCCATTGAAAAAAAAAAACCAAACCAATCATCCAAAAAAACAACTGGAGACGGCATATATATATGCCGTCTCCTGGAGACGGGATATATATATGCCGTCTCCTAGAGATGGTATATATATATACAGTCTCCAGGGACGGCATATATACATGCCGTCCCCGCAGCCAAGCCCTAAAGAACCCTTTTTTTCACCTCTTTTCTCTCTCTTTCACCCACCCACCCGTTGCCAACCCCGAAAAATCATCAAAAACAAGTTTGAATCCGAAGGTAAACATCAAAACCCTAAATGTTCTTGAATTTTATTATTTATTTGTCAATTGTTTTGATTTTTTTGAATAAATTAGGGTTTTTAAAAAAATCCTAAATGTTGAATGTTGAATTTATTTATTATTGGAATGTTGATTTTATGATGTTTTGTTAAGTGAATCCGAATTTTTTTAGGGTTTTGGTTATTTTAAAATGTTTTATTTGTCAAAATAAACTTTTAAATCTTAAAAAAATTTGTAATTTTTTTTAAAAATTGTATGGCCTTAGGAAATAATTCAATGGCCTCTTAGTAAACATTTTTAAAAAATTAAAGGCTATTTTTAGGAAATATGCTTTGTATGTGTTGCATGAATGTTTTTTGTGTTTAATGTGTATGTGTTGGATGGATTTTATTATTATGAATTTAGAAATATATTTACTAAGTTGAATAATTTATGGTTTAGATGGTAAAGAAATCCGATGTCCCGTTAATGTTATTTTAACGGGAGGATTGTTCGAAGCGAAGGTAGTTCATTTTATGAAGGAGGTACCATGAAAACCACCATCATAAATAAGAAGATCTCTTATGTCGATTTACTCCAAATGATGTACCATATGACGGAGACCGATCCAAGTCTTTACAAATTGTCCATGACTGCTGTGCATCCAACTCACGACGGAAAGTGTATGGGTGCCCCTCTCGAAGATGATATGGGGGTGAAAGTTATGATAATGATGTACCCAAAGCACGCGCATATCATTCAAATATGGTTAGAGAAGGAAGAGATCATACAAAGAGGCCGTGGCGCGATGAATTATGATCCAGAAGATTCATATCCTTCCATTGTTCGTGAACCATATCAACCTTCATCGTCGTCGTTTGTTCCGTGCACCCAAGAGAATATGATTGAAGGAACACCGACCAATGCCTATGGGAGTGTGAATATACCACATTTGTAAGTATTGTGAATTTATAGGATGTTTTTGGTGGGTGTATTCATATATGTAAGCATATTGTGTTTGCATTTATAGGTCCCCATTTCATGACATGGGTTGGGACGATATTCGTGAAGGAATTGAAGTGAACAATGAAGGAGAAGAAGATCAAGAAGGGGGAGAAGAAGAAGATCAAGATTGGGGAGAAGAAGAAGAGGATGATTATGAAGAAGGCTCCGAAGAAGAAGAAGAAGCAGAGGAACCTGATAGTGAGGAGGACCATGATGTGAGGAGAACTGCCATCAGTGAATATGGTGTTCCTCAAATGTTTCCTACACGTGAGCTTATGGAGCAGGCGGTGGCTGAAAATGTCCATCCATGCATTTATGAAATCGGATCTTCTTCGTGTAATGAACTTGAGGTTGGTCAGCTTTTCGCGAATAAGAAGTCACTCATTAATGCTGTCCGAACCTGGAGCATAAAGAAATGCGCACAATGTCATGTGGTGAAATCAAATGCAGAAAAATACGCCGTTAAGTGCATAAATGATGAATGTAATTGGAGATTATATGCAAGGAGGGTCAGTGGTTCAGAAATGTTCAAGATTTCCACTCTGAGAGTTCCTCATACATGCTCCGATCCTCTTCTCAGTTCAAATCACAGACAATTTAGTTCTGATTATATCTCACAGCTGATTATGCCAACGATTCGTCATAATTTGAGAATCAGTGCTACCGAGATAATGGACAGGATACGTGCTGATCATCACTACACAATTTCATACTCAAAAGCAAACCGTGCTAAATGGAAGGCTATGGAGAGGATATTTGGAAATTGGGAGGAATCATATGCTGAGTTGCCTCTATATGTTGATGCCTTGAGGAGGTCTAATCCAGGAACAACTGTGTTCTTCGAAGGCCCTGTCATACAAGAGAATAACATGGGCAGACCGATCCGACAGTTTGAACGTGTTTTTTGGGCATTCGGTCCAGCCTTAGAGGCTTTCAAACATTGTCGTCCATTGGTTTGCATCGATGGAACACATCTGTATGGAAAGTATAAAGGAACTCTCCTGATAGCCACTGCTTGCGATGCAGAAAATGGTTTGCTTCCGATAGCCTTTGCTATAGTTGAGTCTGAGAACAGAAGCAGTTGGACCTTCTTCCTTTGGAACTTGTACATTTCTGTTGGTGGTATAAACAATTTGTGTGTCATATCTGATCGGCACTTGGGCATCATAGCAGGCATGAAGGATATTGAGGAATCAAGCAATGTAACATGGCACCATCGTTTCTGTATGAGACACATGATAGACAACTTCAAAAAACATGTAAAATCAAAGGAGTTGAGTGACCAGGTGTGGAGGGCTGCCACCTTGAAATGTCCAAATCAATTTGCTGATGAAATGCGAAAGATTCTTACTGCCTCCTCACAAGCTCGCACATGGCTTGATCAAGTCCCTCCACAAACATGGGCCCTTTGTTATGACGATGGCCGTCGTCATGGCACGATGACCACCAATAGAGCTGAAAGCATGAACAGTGTCTTGAAAGGTGTAAGAGGGTTGCCAATCACTGCCATATTACAACAAACATTCATACGAGTGTCAGAGTATTTTTATACAAGGCGTGAATCGGCCGAGAGCATGTCAGGTGACCATGTGCCATCTATGCAGCAACATTTGGAGAGAACTGCACATGATGCAAGGGCGATGTTAGTAAGAAGGCTTGATAGATCAGAATTCAATGTCCAAGACAAGAATGCGGTTATGTACATTGTTTTCCTATATCCTGACAATGCAGAATGTCAATGTCATGTTCCGAAGTTGTTTCACTATCCATGTGCACATGTCATAGCGGCCTGTGGGTATGCTCGTATTAGTCCTGGGAGATATGTGTCACATTGGCTTTCCTCAGAGTCATATAGACACACTTATGAACCCCGATTCCACTCCGTTGATGATAAAAGTCGTTGGCCGATTCCTACGGAAAACGATCCCATCTTCATCCCACCAAATGTTAGGAGACAAGCGGGGCGCCCTGTATCACATCACGCTGACGTATGCATATGGACTCCAGGGATCCAAGTCTGAGATATACATGTTCAATATGTCATGAGAAAGGCCATAGAAAAAATAAATGTCCACGTAGGAATACAAATGCTGGTAATTGATGTTAAATATGATTGTGATATGATTTTTTGTGTTCAATTGTTTGAGTAGATATTAACTTGTGTTCAAATTACAGGTGATGGACATCCGTGAGTGGCATGGACCCGTCGTGGATGATTTGCTGTATTTTCAGGGATCTCATAGGTCTCATCATGGATTCCAGGGCAAGGTATGACAGATGCTGTGTTTTTCTCTAATGTTATTCTTCATATATGATTTTTTTCTTACTTCAATATATAATTTCCTTAAACAGACCGACTCCTCCAAGTTTACTATCCACATGGTGGCATTGCGGCACTGGGTCATGGATCCACGCATCGAGCCATACGTGAGGGCATCAGGATTGTATTATTTGACAGAGATGGGGTATACCAGATCAGATCATCGACTTCTACAAGCACTGACTGAGAGATGGAGACCAGAGACCAACACATTTCATCTGCGACGGGGCGAGATGACAATTACACTTCAGGACGTTGCTATTCTGACTGGACTACCCATTGATGGCAAGCCCGTGACTGGTATCACAGACCACGATGATTGGGCCAGCGTCTGTGAGGAGCTGTTAGGTGTTGGCCCCCCTGCAGACAAGATCAAGGGTGGAAGAATTTTTCTGTCATGGCTTAAAGAAACCTTCAGCATCGTACCAGATGTTGAATTGGACGACGATATCCTTGGGCAGTATGCACGTGCATACATCTTATTTGTGCTTGGATCAACAATCTTCGCCGATGGCACAGGAAATAAGATACATGCGTGCTACCTTCTTTTATTCAGAGATTTTGAGGATGCTGGTCGATATTCATGGGGTGCAGCTGCGTTGGCCCACTTATATAGAGCATTGTACAGAGGTAGTGTGCTTGGAGAGAGGATGTCGGCAGGATCTCATGGTTTTTATTCTTTGCTACAGGTAATATGCAAACCTCAATTTTCATCAATACATACTAAATTTGTTTTTTTTCTTGTGTTACTAAAGATTTTGTTGCAATGCAGCTATGGTCATGGGAGAGATTACATGTGGGACGACCGTCATTGAATGATCCGGATTTTATTCTTGGAGATCGACCTTTGGGAGCAAGGTAATGTCAATATTTTCATCTTCTTTTGTCAATTCATAGAAGATCATATATCATTAAATTCAAAATTTCAGGTGGAATGTGACTCAGAGGTTTGATGAAAATTCGCGTGTTCTGATATACTATAGAGCACAACTGGACTATCAGCTTCAGTCGCAGGTGACTATACAATTAGCCATATATTTGACAAATGATATATTCTACGTTAATTGTCATACTAATTATATATTTGGTTTTTGGTAGGTTATATGGCAGCCTTATGCTGGGACATATGAGACACTACCACCTGCATGTTTGGATCATATGGAGTTGTGGACGGCTAGGGTCCCACTCATTTGCTTTGATATTGTGGAGATGCACGTGCCGGATCGAGTCGCACGTCAATTTGGATGGCATCAGGACATTCCATCTGATGTAGAGGCCATCGACCGGGTAAACCGACGAGGTAGACAGGATGTGAATTGGTGTGTTTTTCACGAGTCTTATATCGAGCGTTGGGACCAACGATTGGATCACATCCACCAATTTCCTGATACCCGGAGTTCGAGGAGATATATGGAGTGGTACTGGGAGAGAACAGTCAGACATATCACACCTCCACCACCCCCACAGTACCATCCAGGCTATGTCGCACCAAATTCGGTAAGAATTTTAAACGCATGTTACATTTGTAGATAGTGATAAATGATTTTATAACAACTTATTATATTGAAACTTTTGTTAACAGGGGGGAGTTACACAGAACATCACCGAGGTGCTTGCAAGGGGGTTGGTCTTATACCCCAACTGCGGTGAGTGGGATCGTATAGTTGCGGTGGCACGGGACTATGCAGATGCGATGATGGGAGACATGGGACAACCTTCGAGTACTCCCAGTGCATCTACAGATGCTGATGATTCTCAGGATGTGGTAGATGATAGTTTCGCTCACACGGAATTCACCATTGACGAGTTCTTCAATGATGTACGACTGGATGCAGAGATCGATGAGCAACCACAACAACCAGCCCCAGCTCCTGATCAGGCTCCACAGATGACACTCCAGACATATACTCGTGGACCACGCAGGGTTTGGTGTACTTCTTCTACTACTGCCAGTCGGGGATCGGGCGAACAATTTACCACTCCACCACAATCAGGTGTGCCACCATCCACAGCAACTGACGTACCCTCTTCATCAGCACCTCCTGCTCCGAGAAAAGCCAAAAAGAAAGGACTTCTGAGAATATTTGGATGATTGTATTTCTGTTGCATGTAAAACACTTTTATTTCTGCATTTTCATTTCTGTGTATTGATTTCTGAGAAAGGACTTCTGAGAATATTTTCATTTCATTTCTGTTGGATGACTGTAATTTCTCCATTTTCATTTCTGTGTATTGTATTTGTGTATTTTCATTGGTGTTTAGAAACAGGAGTCAAGTGATTACAATGGATTTATGTAAATATATCAATGCATTCTTATTATATGTTCAAGCAGGAATTTTTATACAGGTGAGATAGCCAAAGTTGTATACAACTCAAAAAAAAAAAAAGGGCCTGAAGACGGATTGTATATAATCCGTCTTCTGGAGACGGATTATATACAATCCGTCTCCAGGAGACGGGTTATATATAACCCGTCTTCAGGAGACGGGTTATATATAACCCGTCTCCAGTGTAAATCCATACCATTTACACTGGAGACGGAATCGTCTCCAGTGTAAAATACCTGCGGGGCTAGTTTTTGCAAATATTCGGGTGGGGGGGCTATTTTTGTAAATATTCATTTTTCCGGGGCTAAAAATGATAATTTCCCTAATCTGTTCCGCCCCTCCGACCTCAACCTCCCACCCCTCTCACCTCCCCCAACCAATGTTGGTCTCTTGTCAACTCCCCCTTCTTCCTCTGCTCTCACTCCTGCCAACCCTTCTTCTAAGGTGGCTGCTTCTTCTTCTAATGGTAAATGACCTCCCACTGTCACCTGTCCCCCTGTTGTGGTCGCCGTTGGTTCTTCTGCTGGAAAAGGTCTCTCTTCTTCCACCCTCTCCACAGTGGTCAATACTGGTCCCTCTATTGGGAAAGGCCCCCCTGTTCTGGTCCGTAGCTTCAAGCAAGCCCTCACTCAAGCACCGGTAGCTCAAGCTCCCTTGAGTTGGGTTGCCCCTGCCCCAACCTCTACAAGATTGGGGAAACTCCTTTCCTTTGCACCTTTGGAAGACCAAGAGAAAAACGTAGTGCAGTTTGAAACTGAAGACTTCTCAGCTTGGGAAAAGCGAATGGAGCAAGGCTATTGTGGGTTACATAGTGGGTAAGAAACCTGTTTTTACTCCTTTTATTCCATTCTTGGCTAGATTATGGAAAATTAAAGGGCATTTTATTGTCTCTATTAAAAGCAATGGTTTCTTTGTCTGTAAGTTTCAATTGGAAGACGATCTTAATCACGTCTTTGAAGGGGGCGGTCCATGGTATATGGAAAGTAGACCTTTCATTATTAAGAAATGAGCTCCTGACGTACGTCTGGAACAAGACCACCTGTGTTCCATCCCGATATGGATTCTCTTGCCCGACCTTTCGTTCCATTATTGGTCTCCAAACTGCCTGGGTAAGATAGGCAGCGTTATAGGCACCCCACTTTACATGGATAATCCCACCCGTATTTCTTCCCGGATTGATTATGCTCAAATTGGTGTTGAAATTGAAGCTTCGTTGGTCCTACCCGACATTGTTACTGTTGAACTCCCTAGGGGTGATAGGGAATCTTTCCAAATTATCTATGAATGGAAACCGGACCCATGTATTCATTGTCAAACTTTCGGCCATTACTCTGAAAACTGTTGTAAAAAACCCTCTGCAGTCAGTAGATCCGCCTCAACAGCCTTGGGCCGACTGACCGCTGATGGGAAAAAAGATCAAAATCTCTCGCAGGCTTCTTTGGGGACAGGGGTTGGAAATGGGAAAGCCGTTCAGAAATGTTCGCAAGAAACCCCAGCCTGCTGCTATTGCTACAGGGTCTACTCAAAGGACAGTGCAAGATCCTACACATGCTGTTGCTTCCTCTCTCGTTGGCCTAGAGTCCTGCCCAATAGGAGTCCATTAACCTACCCCCCAGGTTGCAGCTGTTTCACAAATCCAGAAGAAGGCCGATGTTGGCAATGTTTTGGTTGACCCCCCTCTTGATCAAGGTCAAGCATGTTCTGCCATGTCTCAAGGAACTCTTCAGGAGAAGGCCCAAACCAAGAGTACCCTACCTATGGAGCACATGACTGCCGAGAATTTCTTCTCTTTACTGGAACTATTCAGTGATTCAGGAATGCATGGCCAGTCTGGTGGAGAATTGGCTGTGGTTCTCCAACCAACCTCCCTTAACTCTCCTGCAGCATCTGAAGTTTCATCAGACTTGCTCATTGATCAAGCCAACACCTCCATTGCACCCTTGGAAGTAGAAAAGGACAAGAAGAAAAAGAAAAACAGGGAGAAAAAACCGAAAAAGCAACCCATTTCTCTTACAGAGAAAGCAGCTGCAGCCCCTCCCAAGCAATCAAAGGATCCGAAGCCACACCACCCCTTGGCCTGCAAGCAAGGGCCGAAACACCTTTAGGTGTTCCTCAGACTTCCCTCAGACTTTCCTATTATTTTTGGTGTTATGGATTGTCTTTTTTGGAATATCCGCGGGCTCAATAGCAAGGAAAAGAAATTGGATGTTCGTAACTTTTTGAATAAGCATATGGTTCCAATTATTTGCTTGGTAGAAACTAAAGTTCCTTCTTCACAAGCTAGTCGTGTTAGACGACAGGTCCTACCCCATTATCAACTCATAAACCCCCTCCCTTTGCCCAGAATTTGGGTGCTTTTGCAAGATCAGCTGGCAGGCATTATCGAATTAACTTCTACGGAGCAATTCATCCATTGCAAAGTTTCACCACAAGATGGGAGCTCTCCTTTCTTCTTCACCGCGATTTATGCTTCTAATAGTGCTTCTGAAAGGCTTCTACTGTGGGCTGACTTGGTTAACATATCACACCACATTGGAGCTCACCACTAGATAATTGGTGGTGACTTCAATGAAGTCCGTTTCAGCTTTGAAAAAGCCGGTTGTCTACCAATCCATTCTCGAAGAACTTCTTGTTTTAACTCTTGCATTGAGGACTGCCTCTCAAATGACCTCCGCTCAATCAGTGGCCAATTCTCATGGTCCAACAACCAACAGAATAGAATTGCTTGCAAGCTTGATAGAGTCCTAGTCAACTCTCGATGGACCCAGGATTTCCCTAATGCATACACCCAAATTTTGAGCCCTGGACTCTTGGACCACAGTCCATTAAAGATTAATGTCCTGCCCTCAATCCCTTTAGGGCCAAGACCTTTTAAATACTTCCAAATGTGGGAGCTCCATCCCTCCTTTCATGAAACAGTTGTTAAGGCATGGCAGAAGCACTTTTATGGATCTCCAATGTTTGTGTTGACAAAGAAACTACAACATACTAAAGCTGTTCTCAAAGAGTGGAACCGTTTTGGTTTGGACCTCTTCAGCACACCTTGGGCCAAAGCCGATCAACTCTCGAACAGGCTCAAGCAGCACTTCTATTGGATCCCCTCAACCCCTTGCTTATTCAGTCAGAAGATCTTGCAAAATCCGCCTATCTGGATCAACTTCGTATAGAGGAGAGTTTTCTAAGGCAGAAATCCAGGCAGCTCTGGCTCTCTGAAGGGGATAAGAATTCCAGGTTTTTTCACTCCATGGTCAAAGCCCGTATTACTCGAAATTCTATCCGCAAGGTTCAATTAGCTGATGGCAGCTTCTCTTCCAATTCTCAAGTTGTGAAGGGTCATGCCGTCTCACACTTTAAGCATCTTCTCAACCAGCAGCCCCATCTCGCATGTCCAACTTTGGTGCATTCTGTTGTCCTCTCGGAGGAGGAGAGGTCCTCTCTATGTGTACCTGTTTCTGAAGGAGAAATTAAGTATGCCCTCTTTGCTCAAAAGCCTCTCAGTAGTCCTGGCCCAGATGGTTTTTCAGCCTGTTTTTTTCAACTCTTCTGGCTGACTATCAAAGAGGAATTTATAACTGCTGTAAGGTCTTTCTTTGACTCCGGCCATCTTCTCAAAGCCATCAACCACTCCTTTATATCTCTCATCCCAAAGACAAAGCTAGCGGACTCCTTTAATGACTTCCGGCCCATCTCCTTATGCAACGTCACCTTCAAGACTATCACGAAGGTTATGGCAACCCGTTTGCAAAAAGTCCTACCAAAGCTTATTAGTCTAAATCAGTCGGCCTTTATCAAGGGCCGAAGTATTGTCCACAGTATTCTATTGGCCCATGAGATGTCTAATATTCTCAGTTCTCCTGCTCCCTTCGGTTGGGTGTGCCTGAAGGTTGATTTACGAAAAACATTTGATAGTGTTAATTAGGAATTCTTGACTAGCATCTTACGAGGTATGAATTTCCCCCAAATCTGGATCAATTGGATCACTCAATGTATTTCCACTGCATCCTTTTGTGTCCTACTTAATGGCAGCCCGCAAGGGTTCTTTCGTTCATCTTGTAGACTCCGACAAGGAGATCCGCTTTCCCCTCTATTGTTTGTAATCACAATGCAGGGGCTGTCTCGCATCTTAGATGATTCTGTGGACCAAGGCAGGGCTAGCAAGTTCATCCACTCTCCGCTAAATATTTCACATCTTTGCTTTGCAGATGACTTGATTATCTTCTCTGATGCTTCTCCCAATACTGCCGAGGCGATAAAGGTGCTGCTTGAGGACTTCTCTAAATTTTTGGGGCTTAGGCTCAATGCGGTGAAGAGCCAGTTTTTCTCGAACCTTGATGGCAGCCAATTCTCCTCAGTTGTGGGAATTACTCAGCAGCATCTTCCAGTCCGGTACCTAGGAGTGCCTCTATTCCAAGGAGCTCTAACTCACTCAATGTGTCTCCCACTAATTGACAAAGTTAGGAACAAAGTCCAAGCTTGGTCCAATCATATGTTATCCAAGGCAGGGAAGGTGGAACTCATCACATCAGTTCTTATCAGTTTTATCTTCTTTTGGACTTCGGGGTTTTTTCTGCCAAGGAAATCAATTCATACCATTGAAAAAATCATGCGGAATTTCCTATGGGCTGGAGAAGGCAATTCGCACAAACAACATCAAGTGGCGTGGGCAATGGTGTGTTCTCCGACTCATGAAGGTGGACTCGGGATCATTAGAATCGGCGAATGGAACCTTGCTGCCATGGGAGTTCTCTTTTGGCAGCTAGCAACAGGACATAATTCTCTATGGGCAAATTGGATGAAGAAAAAATACTTCACAAAAAAAAAGTATTTGGACCACCAAAGCTTCTTCCTCTAGCTCTTTGTCCAGGAAAAAAATCATCAAGGCAAGGGATTGGATCCAAAGGGATGTCCAGTATATTATTTTTGAAGGTCTCTCGATTAACCTTTGGGATGACCCTTGGCTCATGTGGATTTGGACTGCGTTTTCACTTTGAGGAGACTGGACTTCTTCTATGGGGACCCCCGGCCTCGGCCAATGTTAGCTCACTGATTTCGGAGGGGGATTGGTGCAAACCATCACGGTGGCCTCAACACTATGATCATTTATGGGACCAAATTCAAGAAATTGAGGTGGGAGGGCAGGGAAAGGATCAAATTGTTTGGAAGGGCCATAAAATCGGCATCGTCTCGGCCCGTTCTGCATGGGATACGATTCGAACCTGCTGCACCATTCCTCCTTGGTCAAATCATCTATGGCTTCCTATCTAGATCCCAAAGCATTCTCTTCTTTGTTGGCAAGCCCTCATAAACAAACTACCTACCAAACCCCGATTACTCTCTCTTGGGCTATCTGCTAGTGGAACCTGTGGCATTTGCAATACATTCGAGGAAACTGCTGATCACCTCTTCCTTCAATGTTCTCTGTCAGCCTTTGTATGGCTTGGTATTCTCAAATCTTTGGGCTTACCGCGACACCGAGTTCCTTTGCTTGGAGATTTTCTCGTTCAATTTATGAAGCTGGCCAAATCTGATTCAGAGCGCAAAGTCTTTCACTTCCTTTTCTCGCAAGTGGTATGGTCCATCTGGAAAGAAAGGAATGATAAAGTTTTCAGGTCTACATCCAAGCATAAAACCTTCATTGTCAGGCAAATTATTCATGCCACCATTCATAGGTTCAAGGACCAACTATTTGATGATCCAAACTCTCCTCTTGCATCGAAATTTCAAAGCATATTTCGAATTCCATATCAGGAAAAAAAATCTTTGGTTAACAAATGGGTACGCTGGATACCCCCTTTGGACGGATGGCTCAAAGCAAATTCCGATGGCTCTCTATCAGAAGACCGGCATGGTTTCAGGGCACTCGTTAGGGATCACAAAGGGGGCTGTCGAAGAGCCCTATCTGCTAGGGTCCGTGCTTGTTCCATCAATATTCTAGAGCTTAAAGGAGTCGTGGCAGGAGCCCTTCTAGCTCGGGATCAAGGTGCAACTCTTGTTTGGAGTGAAACGGATTCCACCACGGTGGTTGCATGGTGTAATGGTCGAGGCCAGATCCCGTGGACTGCAATTAGAGACCTAAGAACTCTCCATCAGGTAGTGGGTTGTTTCACCTCTTGGCAGATATCCCATGTTTATAGGGAAGGAAATAGAGCAGCTGATTTCCTTGCAGCGCTTCAATCCCCCATTGGTGTCTCGTATTTGGATCCCCCTACCATGGGGGAAGACCTTGTTTTGCTAATTCAGGCAGATAAGGAAGGGCACAAGGAGCTTCGTAAAGGTTCCCCAACCCAATGAAGGTTCTTTAGACAAGCCTGTATATCTCCTCTTTTCTCTCCTCCTTTGTAAATGATGCGTGTCTATCACCATCATTGACTAATTAATCAGTCTCACATGTACATTCTAAATCCTTTATGCAGTACGTTCTTACTTACCAAGCAAAAAAAAAAAAATATGGAAGGATCCGGATTTCAAATTCGAGAAGGATCTTTCGGTTTCTCAAAGAATTAGATCCAATGTACATTCATTGTACATGTGTTGAACACATAGATATATACATAGCGAACTTTTAAAATGAAACCCATTTATATTCATATTATTAAAAAAGAATTATTCACATAAAAAAAATTATTTTGATAAAATAAATAAAATAAAGGGAAAAATCGATACAACTCCCTATAAAATTGGTTTTAGTCTTTATAAAATTTAAAAATCACAATAAGTCTCTATATTATTAGAAAAATATCGTTTCTGAACATATTGTCACCCCAACTAACTAGGTACATGGTTAACCCTAACCACACATTAAAAGTTATCATAATGTACTAACCCCATATTTTTGAAAAATCGATATAGCTCTCTAGAAACTTATGAAAATAAAAAAAGGTGTTTATAAAATCAGTAAATCACTTCAAGTCTTTATTATATTTCCTATACATGATGAATTGTTGTAATACCATTTAAAATTTACTTGATCAATTATTATGATAAATTAACCAGATTTGTAGTTGACTTTAAAGGGATTTACTAATTTTCAATAACTTTTTTCAATTATCATAACTATTTTTTTCCTTTTCTTTTGCAATTGGTGAGCATATGAAAGCAGGAGAATTTTCAGGAAAAGACAGGGGCATTTTTATCATTAAAATGACTAAATAGGATTTTCATATTTTGTAGGGACTTATTTGAATGTATTTATTGGAGCAATTTGGCTCAGAAACTAAATCCATTAACCATACATGCTTTCTAGAGACTTGTGGTGATTTTTCAATTTTACAGAAACTAAAACCAATTTAGCTAACTTTCCAGGTAATTATGTCAATTTTTCCCTGAAACAAAATAAGACCTAGTTTTAGATTACTCTTAAAATAGCTTTCCTAAGATCAGCATCCATCTTCACAAGAGGGTTAATTAACCCCATAAAACTAAAAAAATATGCTATCATGTATTTATGTATTCAATCACTTAATTGGTGACCTATTTTTATCCACTATTAATCCAGCAAATCATGTTTAATAGAATTTAATTAAATATTCTTGTAATAATAAATTATGTATGTGATCTATTTAACTGATAACACACTTATATGCATGAAACATTAACTCATCCAACAAGCATTGTTTTTTTTTTTTTTTTTTGAAATAAGGTAATCCAACAAGCATTGTTAAGTGTGGCATGATTTGTGCGTATATGCATGACATTAATTGACACACAACCATGCTAATATCATTTGATTCTTGTTTTATAAACACATTATATATAATGTTATTTGTTATACAAAAGTATTATAAGGATGATACATGACAGTAGGTGTCGAGGATATACGATATTGGAGAAAAACAAATAAATCATCCATATGATACCATCCTTTCCGAATAATAGCAACAACAATGATGATGAGATCGCCTTTGATTGATGCTGCATGATATATCTGAGGATCTAGATGAGTGAGACGAGTCTCTCATGCTTCTGAATTCGAGGATATAAGATATTTTGACACAATTAAATCATGTTATTTTAAATACTGAAATTTCTTTTTACAAGTCATTGTTTGAGTTATCTTGATGTAATTGTATAATGACGGATTTGTTCTTGTGGCACCGGAACTATCCATGATTCTCTATATTAAAAAATATGCTGTTATGTCTTTATGTATTCAATCACTTAATTGGTGATCTATTTTTATCCGATATTGATATAACAAAGCATGCATGTTTAATGGGATTTAATTTAATTTTTAACATACTCGTATGCATGTATAATTCACTCATCCAACAAGCATTAATTGTTGAGTGTGGCATGATTTGTGTGGAAATGCATGACAATTTGACACACAACCATGCTAATGTCGTTCTATATATTCTTGTTTCATAAGCATTATATATGGCGAGCAAGTATTGTAGTGAATATGTATGAATACCATAAGTTTCAAGGGTATAATACATTGGAGGAAATCAAATAAACCAACCATATATATGATCCCGTCCTCCCCGTATGTTGGCAGCGGCGATAGCAACAACAATGTCAATGACTGTTGTCGCATAATATGTCTAGAAAATCTAGAGGAGGGTGATGCGTGTGATCACAGGCTTCTGTATTGCAGACACCTGCTGATGAGGCTGTATAAGATTTTTTTTTTTTTTTGTATTTTAATTATTACAAGAGTGATATCTAATGTTATTTTTTGACAGAGGATACATGATGTATGTTTGTATATATATGTATGTGTGTGTGATTTTAAAAGTCATTGTTTAAGTTATCTTCTTAATTTATGATATGACAAAAAAAACATATTAGATTTAAGCGAACTAAAAGGTTTACAAAATCTAAGACATGTAAAACATTAGATCTAACATGTTTATTTAAATCAGTTTGTTGTCCATTCTTATTCTCCTTTTCTTTGGAATATATATATTTGTCATTTATGGTTTCACTCATCTTTATCATATCATAACTAATTTTTAATGAAAGAATTCTTTATACGCTCCTGAGACAGATATATTTGAGGGCCCAATATTTATTTATTTTTGGGGGGTAAAAATTTGAGGGACAAAATTGATTGTAACAGAATTCCATGTACGTTGGTTTTCACAATGTTTTCAACGGGTATTCGAAATCAGACCTTCAAAAATAAGAAGAGCTTCTTTTAAGTGGACACTTATTCATTGAATTTCAACCAAAAATGATTAGGTTTTGGCATTACTTTAATGGGAAATGGATGTATATTTTAAAAAAAAAAATTAGAATAAAATCAGATGTGATTGAAACAAAATTTAAATATTTAACTGTATCACAATATTAATGGATAAGATTATTAAGATGTTTATCTTAATCTCAAGAGATAGATTAAAATTTTAAATATTTGAGATTTTAATGTTAGATAAAATCTTAATAAATAAAATCAGAGAAGTGGAAGAACAAATAGAGGTTTCTACTTAACAATGTGAGTTTAAATTAGGCTTCAGTCGAACTGTAGGGGACACGTGCTATGAAGTAAATGGTGCCTGAAAAACACGTTTTGTCAATATATCGTCAATTGGTTTTGTTATGATGAGGTGTTGGTTCTTTTTGGATGACACGTGATAGACTATGATTGGATTGATTCATGGAGAATGGCCTCCACATTATGGTTGGCCATTTGTGAACAAGATGTGACAACACAACTGTACATTCATCTTATATTTTGTGGGCGTTGATGCAATATATATATTCATTTTACAGCTCTATCTGTAGTTTAGGTATAGTCTCAATTGTTTATATACTTCATTAGTAAAATATATATATTTACTTCTATTAGTAAAGTTTATAAAAAATATTTTGTCATTTGTACATAAAAAAATTTGTATATATTTATCAAAATATATACTTCACTTTTTCAATGATATTTATTCTATTAGGCCAGAGTATACTTCAAAAAAAATTTAAAATGGAAGGGCGATGCAAGGGGGGCTACATGTATCATTTTCCTCATCAAAATACTCGAACATAAAACTATCTTAGAAAAAAAAAGGGTGAATTGCCAAATACCCCTGCAGCTGACCCTTAATTTTTTTTCTGCCCCCAGCTTTTGAAAAAAAAAAAAAATTACTCCTGCAGCAAACACTTAATTTTTTTTCTATCCTTATCCTTCTGATTCCCCCCAACACCACAAAATCGCAGTTTTCCCCCTGTAACTTTTAGAACACAAAATGTAATTTCTGTAAATATTATCTGTAAGTGCATTACTATGCATGTCATGTAAAAATGCTAACTTGCAAAACACTAGAGAAACATACGCTAATGCATAATACCTGAAAATATTTTATCATAATAAATACATCAAAGAACTTGAATTCATCTAATGTTTCTATTCCTATGTTCTTTTCCTACCATAATGATTTAAGATGTTGTATTTAATCTGATCATCTTCATGTCATTTTAGTTGAAATCAAATTCATTGTTACACCTTCGAGTTAGCAAACGTACATCATTAGGAAGAAAGCACAGTTCAAACTATATTAGAGATGCAATAATTAGTCAAACACTCAAATAAATCAAACATCAACAAGTGTGTACTCCATGACAATATAAAAACCACATATATATTAATGTTATGCATTAATGTATATTTCTCTAGTGTTTTGCAAGCTATCATTTTTGCATAACATAATATGAATACATATAATATTTATAGAAGTTACATTTTGTGTTATCCAAGTTACAGAAAATATATATGCACTTACATAGAGGAAACTATGATTTTGTGGGACTGAGGGAATTAAAGGGATGAGGGTAGAAAAAAAAATTAGGTGCTCGCTACAGGGGTAAAAAAAAATTTTCAAAAGCTGGGGGTAGAAAAAAAAAATTGAGAGTTGACTGCAAGGGTATTTGGACAATTCACCCTAGAAAAAATGAAACTAAATATATTGCAACATGAACATTAATTCAAACATAAAATATCTTAAGATTCATGTAAGCTTCTTATAGTAAGTTACCTAACTCGTCTAAAAATCTCATCCTAGGGTCAATGTTTTCCATTTTGAATGATGAATTCATAGGTAGTAAATGATGAATTTTGATGATATCTTATGTTTTAAACTTGCATTCATAATTTAAAATTTTGTAAAATATCCAATTTGATGAATAAAATAAAAAAATATTGTATATCTTGGTAGATTATTTTATGTTTACAAATATTTTTAATTATTTATTTTTTAAAAAGGTTATTTGTCAAAATCTTGACTATAGGGACAGGAGGCAAATATCTTGAAAATTATTTTTCATTCACAGGGATATATATGCCAAATAAAAGAAAAAAATTTGTTTCGTTGTCTTTTTTAGTTATTTGTCAAGTTGGATTCACCTTAGAAACTTATGTTAATTGCTTTTATTAAGTACATGTGCGAGAATGTAATAAATATGATATGTTATGAGATATGCATGAGTACTAGATAAATAAATTTTACTTAAAATGATAATTGAATGGTACATTAGTCCATCGATATGGATAAATTATTCCAGTTCCCATTGGAATTACAATCAAAGTTTTGTTTTAGCTTATATAGATCGACATAGTTATCCAATTTTATTTTGACACAACAATGACTTTGTAGGCTACCTTCACAAGAAAACATACATAATATTTATTATGAAAAAATGTTTGGGAGAATCATTGATGCACTCATTTTACACTCTCAACATATTTTCAATATTTTTAAGGTATATATTTATTTAACAAAATACACCGAATGAATTGAATACATATTTTTTATATTTCCATAAACTGAGTATGTTCTAGTCTAATTTACTTTTTACAAGATTAAATAGAAAAAATTATAATAGATTATGACTGTATGAATGACAGCAGGAATGATAAAATGGATCAACACTCTTCATGATTTGAAACTATGCATGCTTTTGATATATGAATGACAATTTAAATATATGTTGTGTATATATGTCAATGAAACTGGAAGAGTTTTGCATCTTTGAAATATAAATTATCTTCCATGGTTCGTATGACAATGCATGAGATGTGACAAACAGAAAACATGACTTATCTGCCATAGTTTGTATGGAAATGCATCTATTTTACATGATGCAAGTTCTTCTTTGTCGTGGCTCTTTACAAAATTACTACAAATGGTAATATATATCTTACTGTTAGATTATACATGTATTGTATTATTGTGTTACTGTCCTGTACTATTATATAAATAGTTTTGAGTCACTCTCTATGGAATTAGGTCCTATTATTATCTTTCTCTAATTTCAACACTTAACGGGAAAAAAAATTATATAAAAATGAATATCATGGGTATTCGGGAGATATTGGAGGAAAAACTAATTATTGTTTATTTTGAAACTTGTTATATAAAAGACAAATCATGCCAGGTTATATCCAATTCAAAGAAATAAGGTTTTATTTATTTTTCTCCACCCACTCATACATGATTGTAATTTTTTTTTAACAATAGTCCAGTATCTTTCTTAATTTTCTATAAAATTATTTATAACAAATATTTTAAGATTCAACTATTTATAAAATATATTGAATAGAGAGATAAAACAAAAATATTTTTTTACTTTTTATAAATTCTTATACAGCAAGATAATAAGTATGATAAATACCTCTTGCACTATAAACAACTGGACCAGGGCTCTTGTAAGCCTTTATAGAGAAGAAATTAAAACATCATACAATCTCTTTCATTTTCTATGATTACTTTAATAAATTTTTACAGGGAATGGAAACACTTGAGGTTTTGCATGTTGTCGCTCACTAATCGGAACGATCGAGACCCCCAAAGCCAGAATGAGTAGATGATTTGAATTCATTTCATCTGATTTAGTTTGAAGCAAGTTGGAGGGGGTGGAAGTTAGTCATGATAATTAGTGAGTTTCAATATATTAGGATGTAGATAGGATGTAGATAATGGTTAACTCTATTCACAACCTCCAATTGTCTAGCTGTCTCCCATCACTTCCATTGCATTGAGATCATTGATCACAAAGCTGAAAATCTGTTTTTCAATCTACCAAAATGAAGTTACTTTAGTTAATTCTTTGATGTTGAGAATAGTAAAATTTGAATTTTTTTGTTTTAGATGGAACGAATCCTGAATTTCTATCTATTGTACTAACCACAAAGAGATTTATATTCAACTTTGTTCTTTTGTAACATTTTCATTTCTAGTTTTACTCTTATTTTTTATTATATTGACCGAAGATCTATATTGAATTTTGATTCTAGATTAGCGGCAAGAATGGAAAAAATCTTTTTAAACTAGGAAATATATCAATATTGGATTCAAATTTTAATATCAATGCATTTAAAGGATAATTTTAAATATTCATTAAATCTATTTTATTGAATTCTACGGAGACCTAATTAGAAAAAATCATAGAAGTTTTTTCAAGTTAAAAAAAATAACAAACTCTATGATTTAGTTGGGATACTCTTCAAATTTCACATTTAAATGTAATATATATCATTAAAATTATTTTATCTATATATAATATGGAATGTTGTACCATGTGTTTTGGCACATGCATAAAACTCATTCTTATGCTAAATCATTATTTCTTTTCTAATCTTATATTTTATAAATTTTACATATAACCATATTGTCTAACAAATTAATTTAAATTAATTAAAAATAATTTGTATTACATATTTACCAAATTTCATTGAAATTAAAAAATTTATATTTTTAATACACATTTCAAATAATTTTTTATTTGCCATTGTTATCAACACATGAGTATATTCATTTTTATTTTAAATTTAAATTTTTATTTTATCGGTGAATTTTTCTTGGAGTAACATATCATACTATTAGTGAGTTGTAGGGATATGAGTGTGGTTCATTTATTTTGTTCTATTTTATTTATTTTATTATTAAAAGAATTCATTTGTATTAAAGGGTTTGAAAATCATATTATTTTATTTTATTATATTTTGTTGGTGGTTCGTTCATCATGGATATTTTGATAAGATTGAAATCTATGTGGATAAAAAGATAAGATTGAAATCTACATAGATAAAGATTGTAAAAATCTATCTAGATAAATATTCTCTCAATTTATATATTTAATAGAGAGGGGTAGGTAGCTATATATTGGGGAGGGTTCAAAGGAGGTTTTCACATATAATGCTTTCACAAATATTATTTTTTTAATTTTCATGCATATTATGCATGGATTTCTTGGATTGATTTTTCTCACTTCAACTAATGCCGACATCAACTTCTCCAACCTTCAGAGCAAATACTCCACAAATGGAACCACCCCAGCATAGACTCTTCTATCTAAGCTAAGTCATCAGGTAGCTTTTTGATGAAGGCATTCACTTGCACCAACTTTGCTTTGAGAGCATGAGTTGATTTCAAACGTAGAGCTGCAACAATGTCAGTCGCACGAGTGTCCACTCCTCTCATATCCTTTTTTCTTTCTTTTTTTTTTTTTTTTTGGCATCTTAAGTTACTAACTTACTATATATAGCCATATATATTGTTTATATTATTCGTTTTGTTTTTCCAGATGCTTTTGAATCATTCTTTGTTATAGCATAGATTCCAATGTTTGTTTGGATTCCTCACCGTTTTTAAGATGACAGACCACAGATGTTAAGATTCAAGATTTAATGATATGTATTAACTCACGTATAATTGGTTGGTTTATGGGTCAGTTAGTTTTTTTCTTTCGGACTCTGATACATTAAGTCCATGTCGCTAATGAAAAATCACTTATCATGATGTATACTTATTATCTTAGTATATACTCCATTACGAAATTTTAAAAAAAATAATGTCCATTCAATTCATATGATTACGTACACAATTTTTTTTAAAAGAATGTATTTTATTAGCTAGGTATGCTATCCAAAACAGTTCGGATACCCAGGCCTCATTTTATAGGCCACACTCACAAGCCTCATTAGGTGTCCTTTTCTTATTGGATAGCTGGTTAACTTTTGCAAAAGGGTAAAATGACAAAATACGGATTTGTCATTCATCTAAAACTCACTTGTTCCGTCCCATTAATCCAAATCCCCCATTTTTCGACCTCATCTGTTACACCAAAACTTACTTATTTTGAATTTTGAATTTATTACCTAAATTATAATTTAATTTTTATTTCAGATGCACCAAAACTTATCTAAATTACACCAAAACTTACCTAAATTATTTTCGCCAAAATCCTTCAAAATGACCTAGATTTCTATTTCAAAATGTAACAGATTTTCAAGAAACATAAAAAAATATTTAAAATCAGAAAAAATGAAAAAAAATATAATGCATATAGTGTTCAGACACATCTGCGGTATGAATATGAATTTCAAGCAAAAAGAACATAAACTATTTCTATGAATTTAGTGTTTGATGTTAAATTATTTTTTATTGGCATATTCTTTATTTTTAAATGAGCTCAAATAAATCATATACATTTGTTTAAATATTTCATTTTTTGGTGAAGTTCATATTCATTGCTAAATGCGTGTAAAGTTAGAAAGTTAGTTACATTTCTTACTAATTTGAACTTTATATGCAATATTTTCAAAAGTCAAGTACATTTCATCCTTATATGCATTACATTTTGAAAGTCAATTACATTTAAAAATTTAACTGATATTTATATGCATTATATAAGAACAGTCGGTTACATTCTCAAATGTAACTAAATTTGGTGTACATTTTTATGATTTGAAATACTAAATATAACTGGATTCCCAATATGAAATTAGAGTACTCAAAATATACACATACTAATAAAAAAAATTCAGCTACATTTAAAAATGTTACTGACTTTTAAAATAAAATCAAATTTGCTTAGCAACACAAAATAATAATGCGTATAATGTTCAGTTACATATCCAAAAAAAAAATTTCTAATAAATGTAACTGACTATAAAAAAAAAACAAATACTGTTCCAAAATCACAATGAAAACAGATAGTATAATGCATATAGAATTCAATTACATTTATACATGTAACTGAAATTTAAAACACCAACATGAGATTCAACAAAAAAAAAATCAGTGTGATGATTAACCCAACAAATATAGATAAAGAAAACATTGTACAAACCTAAAACGATAGACATTGTTAATCCAATTAATGAAACAGTTGATCGCTAGAATCGATCGAACACAAAAGGCAGTAAATGAACAAAAATAATGGATGATAATCCTTCAAAAAAAATATTCAATGTGCTATTTCATGTATTCGTAGCATTAAATGATTCAAAATGTTAGAATAAAAAGATAAATACCAATCCAAATTTTTTGAACAGAATAAAAAAAAAAAAGAGTGAATACTGATCCAATTTTTTGAACAAAATTATAAAAAAAAACCATGAGATTCAATTTTTTATACGGTTACAAATAGGGAAGCTATGAAAAACATAACCGCCTCCACGATTTGAGGGGATTATTTACCGAAAAAAGACAAATGAACTAGTAAGGATATAACAGAGAATACACAAATGCCCCCTCATGGGATTTTTGATGAAGCCTAAAAAAACATTATTGTATCAAAAAAAAATCAATATATACGGGTTGCAAACAATCAAAGGTCTTCTCAACAAAAGTAGAGTAATGAATCCTTAAAATCCTTATCATGTACAATTTAAAAATCAACCTACCGGCATGATGCCCTAACTAGTCACTCATAGATCTTAAACGAACTCTTAAAATGAGACCAATATTTAACTTTTAGTGGGCAACTATAATTATAACTATGATGTTGCACTTCATCCTATGTTTAACTTTTTCAACATTTAATTAGTCACTCATAAGTCTTACACGAACTCTTAAAATGAGACCGTTATGTATATACATATGTATATATACATTTATACATGTACACATATATACATGTGCACATATACATGTATAGACATATATATGAATAGTTGTGTAGCTTGCCTAGGATCATTGTCGATCTTGGCACCAGGGCCAACCCAATAAAAAAAAATGTTATGCATTTATGTATGCGATCACTTAATTAGCTACATGTTTTTATCCTGGATTAGTCCAACAAAGCATGTTTAATGGAATTTGGTTTAAATTTTCTTGTAATCTAAAATATGTTTATTTAAGACCCTTCATGATATGTTATCGTCATGATATGAAACTATGCATGCTTGATATGTGAATGACAATGTGAATATGTGTTTTTATATGTCTATACTAAAACAGGAAGGTTTTCATCTTAGAAATATAAACTATCTTCCATGGTTTGTATGAAAATGCATAAGATGTGACAAACAAGAAAACATGACTTATCTGCCATAGTTTGTATGGAAATGCATTAGATGTGATAACTAATACCAAGTTTGTCCTCTTCCTATAAAATGTAATAAGAAAAAGAAAGCTAGAATATATATGAAAGTGAATATCAGGGATTCAAGAGATAAATATTGGAGGAAAAACAAACTAATTACAATATATCGGAAAAAAATTTATTTAAAAGACAATAATGTGATTTATATTAAGTGAAAGAAATAAGTTTTTAATTCTTTTTATAGTCTCATTTAATGGAATAAAAAGTAGGATCAACAACATTTAGGTCTCAAGGACAAAAAGAGAATCATATAAGTTTTTAAGAGCAAACATAAAAGTCCCTAAAACAATAATCTATTATACCATAAGGATCATATTGACAACTGTTTGTAATATTTGACTTAAATATCTTATACGTTAATATTAGAATTTTTTTAACAATCTTTCGAGTACGAAATTTTATGTAGACCTTAAGTCAAATATCTTTCTTAATTTCTATAAAATCATCTATAAAATAAATATTAAAATTGTAGTAAAAACACATAACATAATAAAACATTACATATCCATCAACGAAGGACCCAATATTTTTGGGTTCTTTGTCTAAAGTAATAACTCAAAAAAGTGTTGTTACATAGTCCGCGTGGACAGTCCATATACATCCATTGTCATCCAGCGATGTATAAAACTTCTTAGATGAGGTTGTTAAATATTTTTTATATTTGTTAAAAATGAGTTCTATTTTTAAAAAAAATCAAAACTTGCATGTGATTATCTCTAACATTAGTCCTCTCAAAAAAGACAAGAGGCTATATTTTTTCACAATACTTTATGGTATTCTAATTTGTATCACTGTTTGGGAACCATAATAATGTTATTCGTCGTACAAAGATATACAAGGATACATAAAATATATGATCAATAAAATATTTTGGATTAGGCACACAGAACCACTCCCTGGACTGGTTAGATAGAATCCTAAGCAATCTCTTAAAATGGGGCCATATATATTCATATTAAAAAAATATCCACATTAGCTAAAAAAATTATTTTGATAATAAAATAAACTTTCTAGAAGTTGTCTACCATGCCTAGACTAGGATCAGCATTGATCAGCATTGATCTTAGAATAATGTACTGATAATATACTCATGCATGAAACATTAATTCATCCAATTAGCATTGCAAGTGTGGCATGATTTGTGTGGAAATGCATGACTGTTTGACAAACAGGCATTTTAATATTATTTTATTCTTGTTTCACAAACACACTATATATTGTGTTATTTGTTATAAACAAACATTATAAAGATGATACATGATGGTGAGTAAGTAGTGAATTTAAATAGATAAAGATGAGTATCATAGCTGTCAAGGATTTAAGATATTGGAAGAAAACAAATGAACCGTGCATTGTGATATTACTCTTAGTGATGAAAATTTTAAATAGATAATCACCAAAATAGTTTATTATATATATTTGATATTATATTCCTATAAAACTATTTATCATTATAATTGGTGTAATTAATTTGAATGTGCATAAATTAATTTTCATATCCGGCCAACACCTTCATTCATCTAAGCTGCATTCCTACAATGTCCCATCCACACAATGTCCCATTCACGATCCGTTAAGTACCTCTACGATTGAAATACAAGCTTAAGAACCACTGATGTGAAGCACGCATAAATATTATATAAGTCAAATGGATAAGGTATGAGAAGAAACAAATAAATTCACATATATGAAATGTAAATATCAATTTCATTATATTTGTCTCTTTTTAATACCAATTTCACTTCTATGTGTAATGCATGATCATATAAAAGAGAAAGGGGAAGAGTGATTGATGAGTCCATTTTTAATTAATATTTCATTTAATAGTATGTAATTCATCTATATGCCTGTGGATGAAAAATGATAAAAATTTATAGTAAATAGCAGTGTTTCAATTTTATACCATGATGATACCATTTATATATCATTGTCAAAAGAGTCCCAACTGATATTAATAAGCAAAAAAAAAAAAGAATACAACTTCATCCTTACTCTTCCTCTGATTCACAGGTACTCAGAGAACATAAGTACTTCCCCTATTTGTCACAGAACATCTTCATATCACAAACTAGTCACACCATAACATCTTCATATCACAAATTAGTCACACCACACCTACACCAGTATAACAATGGAAATACAAAAACCACAAAAAGAATTCTGAGATCCAATAATACAATCTTTTCTATACCCTAATGTTCACATGGTCAAATGATTATGTATAAACAGAACACCTAATAAGCTTATCAGGCAGCAGCAGACCTGGAACGGTCAGTCCATTCCCATACAACTTCATAAACTTGTTTTGATTCCCAATTCATCATACATTGCTTCGCTTGATGCGTAGCATCTCTCCTGAAGATTGCTATCTGTGAAGCAAAGCCTGGTTCAACCCCCTCTGACCCGCCGACCCCGCCAAACTCAACACCATAGTTATGTGTCACAGCGAGGTTGGACGCCCAGTGTTCGAACTGCTCCCTCGTCCACTCAAACTTATGGTCGTGGTTTCGGAATCTACATTGTGAGGTTTGTGATTTTTCATCCATGTCGTCGTCTTTGTCAGGCAAAGAGGTTTTCTGAAGTATGGGATTGTATTCGTAGTTGGGCGTTGAGACAATGAGTGTGTGAGGGCAGAAATAACCGAGCACGACATCTCCAAACATATGAGCCTGGTCTTCTTCCATATGCTCGATCACCTGAACAAAAGCAAACATACAAGTCTCAAAAATATAAAAAAAGAATAGATGAAATATACACAATTAAAAAATGAAATGTAGAGGATGTATGGAAATACTTATGTCTGCAGGTATTTATAGGTAAAAATCCCACAAAATGGCCTTTTTATTTCGTTCGAGTTACACTCATAAATATACTAAAATCTTGGGGAGGGGACAGCAAACTCCCATCCTTCTTGGAAAATTTTTATATATAATAAAAATTATACTACTATGCATTTATGGATTAGGGCTTAGTGACCTATTTTGATCAGTGTTAAGCCACCAAGGCCCATTTAGCAGTTTGGTTTTGAAGTTTTGGGTGTTGTACTCTAAACATACTTGCACTTATACCGCTTGAATGTGCATGAGAAGGCTCAATATGCAAGAGTGTTAGCCATGATATGCATGAAGCACATGCAAAATTGATAGCATTAATTTACTCCTTCATAAATACATATCATGTAACATGATATACACAATATTATATATATGAGTGAGAGCAAGCATAAAAAACAGATGAATATCATAGGTGTTTGAGGATTTAAGATATTGGATGAAAAACCAATAAATTGTGGATTATTGTGAAAATCTATAATTTAAATATTAAATTAATAAAGCCATATGAAAATACTTATGTCTGAGAGAATTTATATATATATATATAAAATTTATTAATCAAATAAAATAACCATCTAGGGCAAACTTCCATCCTTAAAAACACGGCTTTTATACCCATAATATTTTTTCCTTCTTAAAGGAAGGTAGGAAAAGCTTTATTCCTGACAATTATAGTCTGGAATTGACTACAATCAAGTGCAACCCATATCCAGACCACCACCTCGACTCCAGACACTTAACAAATATATATACATGTGAAAAATAAAAGCAAAATTGAAATTTTAAGCATTGTTAAACATCAAATGAAATAATAATAAAATTTCAAATGCTGGAAATCATTGAATCACATAATTAAGAGACCATTATTGCATCTAATATTATCATACGTTCTATATAGTGAATGCAAAATGTCATCTAGTAAAAAGATCATAATATGTATAAGTTTTAACTTCATTGAAGATAAATTGGTTAGGAGATTTAGTACCTCTAGACAAGTGCCTATGTCAAAAGCATAAAGTCGAGGGTCAAAGTCGGTGATGGATCCATAATAAAGTTCTGCAGATTTAAGACTTGCATTTTCTATTCCATGATTAGAATTCATACTTAGTTTTGAATGAACCATCTGCAACAACAAAAGGAAGATGGCAAATAATAAATCCAATGGGTAGTTAAAAAGGGTAAGAAGCATAAACACTTCAATAGACATGCCATGTTCATGTTCGATACACTGGACACAACATGACAAGACACATGCAGACATATGTCTAAAATTAAAAATAATTTTCTCAATTTCGAACACAAATGTATACATGGGGAGCACGACACATACGACTTGGAATTTCTTTAATAGACTTTTAATAATATTGCAAGGTTTTATGTTCTCAACTGAACAAACTATGGAGAATGGAAATAATAATTGACACACTAATATAATTATACCAATTGTTATTGTTCATGGATGAGTTCTCATTTTTCAAATAACTAAAATATAATAATTATCTATACATTATTGTATCAGTGTCCTATTTTTCATGTGTCACGTGCTCATGTCTGTGCTCCTTAGGGAACAAGGAATTTGGAAAGCATTAAGAAAAAAACATGTACAACAGCAAAAAAAAAAAAAAAAAAAAAATTGAGAAAATGAATATGGTAGTCTACCATCTCCAAAGGAAATAGGTTTAAGTCCCCATTTATTTTGTGAATTAAGGGAAGAATAGGCTTAATCTTGAAAAATATATGTTTAGCATGGATCAACTGCAATAGTTATTATTGGAGTCATTATATAAGCCTGTTGTTGGGCCTATTCCCGGAGGCCTGGGCGTTGGGGGGCAATGCCCCTCATGGGCCGCAGCCCCCCCCGGGCCGGAGGTCTTCGTTCTAGCTTGATCAAGTTGGACTTGATTGATATCTTCGCTCCAACTTGAGAGGGAGTATTGGAGTCATTATATAGACCTGTTGTTGGGCCTATTCCCGGAGGCCCGAGGGTTGGGGGGCAACGCCCCCCATGGGCCGCATTAAGTGACCTTTCGAATTTTTGTCATGGATATTTTAGTCATTTACTGTTTCAAAGGTTTGTACATCTTGTAACTATATAAAGGACCTTTCGGCCTCCATTACTCAATACAATATTATTCAATTTATTTCTTTTTGGTATCAGAGCCGCAAAGAAACCCTAGGGTTTCACGATTTTTTTTTTTCATCACCGGTCGTGGTGATCACTATTATCTTTTCTTCTCTGGGGTCGAGATTTGAGGTTTGCAATGGATCCAACGCTGAAGGACCCCACACCACTATCGGGTGGGGAGATCAAGAACACCATCATTCCGTTAGGGCATAACTCTCATGCTCAACGGATTACCAATGTGCTTCTTGATGGACGAAACATATTGATGCCATGGTTCGGGAGAGCCTTGCCTCTCATGTCTCTCATGCTGGTCTCTCTCACGCTGGTCCAACATCCTCTGCTGCTTCTTCCTCTACCTCAGGTATCCCCTCGACAAGGCGCTACTGAACATATGTCTGGTGAGTCTTGATTGTTTGCTCCCTTGACATCCCCTTCTATGCATAGAGAGGTACGTCTTGTTGATGGCTCACTTACACCTGTCATCAGTGAGGGTACTTTTCTTTTATCTTTTTCTTTATCATTACCCTCTGTGTTACATGTTCCCATCTTGCTCTTAACCTTCTTTCTGTTAGCCAATTGACTAAGGTTTTGAACTGTTCAGTGACTTTTTACCCTGATCATTGTGTTTTTCAGGACCTGAGTACACGGAGGATTTTTGGCAAGGGGTATGAGAGAGATGGCCTTTACGTCTTCGGAGAACCACCCACCACGGCCCATGCTTCCATTTTGCCCACCGATCATTCCCATAGTTTTTCTCTACAATCTCTAGATTTATAGCATGCTCGTTTAGGACATGCCAATTTCCAGCATCCGTGTTCTTTATTTCCTACTTTTCACTCTTTATGTAAGACTCATAAATTTCAATGTGCTGTGTGTGAGCTTTCTAAACATACACGTGCTACTTATATTTCTCGTATGATTAAAGCTTCTGGGTTGTTTGATTTGATTCATTCTGATGTGTGGGGTCCCTCTCTTGTTACTACTTTGGTGGTCATAGATATTACTTGACATTCATTGATGATTTTTCTAGATATACTTGGGTTTATCTTCTTAAATCTTGATCTGAGGTATCCTCTCAATGTGTTAATTTTTTGTGTATGATTAAAACACAGTTTAACATTATTGTCAAGAGTATCAGGTCTAATAATGGGGGGAGTATGTCTCGGATTCTTTTCGGTTTCATCTGAATGAGTTGGGAATTCTTCAATAGTTGACTTGTCCATATACACCTGAGTAGAATGAGGTGGCGGAACGCAAAAATTGTCATCTCATAAATGTGGTTCGTTGTCTCCTTCGAGAAATGAATGTTCCAAAGTCTTATTGGAGTATGACAGTCCTCACTGCTGCCTTTTTTATTAATCGGACTCCCAGTCGTACTTTAGGAGGTCAAGTTCCTTTCCATGTTTTGCATCCTGATCGTACTCTTTTCCCCATCACTCCTCGAGTCTTCGGGTGTACTTGTTTTGTTCAGGATAGGGGGCCCTCACGCACCAAGCTTGATGATAAGTTTATACGTTGTGTTTTCCTTGGTTATTCCACCATGTCCAAAGGATATAGATGCTATGATCCTATTTCTCAGAGATTATTTCATTCTCTTGATGTTACATTTTTTGAAGATGTGCCATATTTTTCTAACACGGTTACGCAACATTCGTCTTCACCAGTTCGACCAACTTCATTTTTTCCGTCATTGCCTTTGCCACAGCCACAGTCGCCACCACCACCGTCGTCACCACCACAGTCTCCTCTTATTGTATACACTCGTAGACCTCGGCCGCCTCTCTCTCCTACTCACTGGGGGTGGTAAACGAGCCGAACGAGCCGAGCTTTGACCTGCTCAGGCTCGGCTCGTTTAGTATCAGGCTCGGCTCGGGCTCGGCTCGGCTCGGGAACGAGCTTCATTTTGTGTTCAAGCTCGGCTCGTTGGGCTCGTGAAAAGCTCGGTTAAAGCTCAGCTCGGCTCGTTTGTTAAACAAGCCAAGCTGAAGCTCGAATCAAGGCTCGGCTCGGGCTCGTTTAGCTAAAAAAAAATCTTGTTTAGCATTTAAGAAGTCACATTTCATAAATCACAACACCTTATACATGTGAAAGTAACATAAGTTCGGGCTCGGGCTCGGCTCGGGCTCGGCTCGTTAACCTTTTTTCAGTTAAGTAAACGAGCTCGTCTAGGCTCGGGCTCGGCTCGTTTACAAACCGAGCTTTAAAAATTGTTCAAGCTCGGCTCGTTTGTCTAATCGAACGAGCCTGAGCGAGCTTTAACCGAGCCGAGCCCGAGCTGCTCGGCTCGTTTACCAGCCCTACTGCTCACTTGTCGACATCCTCCTCGAACTCAGGTATACCTTCTTCCTTGATCACTCCACATTCAGTTCCTGATTAGTCTCCATCTGACTCTGATGTGCCTATTGCTTTTCGCAAAGGTCGTCAGAGTTGTGTCACTGCTCATCTTCTTGCCCAATTTGTTTCTTATCAGGGACTTTCCAATTCCTACAGAGCTTATCTGGCTACTACATCGTCTAGCTGTATTCCTCGTACTATTACTGAGGCATTACAGGATTCTCTATGGACCGCCACTATGACCGCTGAGATGGATGCCTTGCAGAAAAATCATACGTGGGAGTTAGTTGATCTTCCACTAGGAGAGAGGACCGTTGGCTGTTGATGGGTTTTCACAGTAAAATACAAGGCTAATGGGGCTGTTGAGCGGTATAAGGCACGCTTTGTTGCAAAAGGCTTTACTCAGACTCTAGGGAAGGATTTTCATGCTATATTTGCTCCTGTTGCCAAGCTAACTACTGTTCGGCTTCTTGTCTCTTGCTGCTTGCCACAACTGACCTCTTCATCAGATGGATGTGAAAAATGTTTTTCTTCATGACAACTTGACCAAGAAAATTTATATGGATCCTCTGCCTGGTTTTCGTCTTCAGGGGGAGTATTCCGGGAAGGTGTGTCTTCTTCTCAAATCTCTATATGGACTGAAGCAGTCACCGAGAGCATGGTTTCAGAGATTCAGTGTAATCATTCTCTCTCTTGGATTCACTCGTCATGCTGATCATACTTGCTTCATTCGTCGAAGTAATGGACGGTGCACCATTGTTCTAGTTTACGTGGATGATATCATTATCATAGGAGATGATGTTGATTACATTGTCAGAGTGAAGACTGAGCTTGGGCATGCATTTGATGTGAAGGATTTAGGTCCTCTTTAGTATTTTTTGGGGATTGAGATTGCTCGTTCACGCCATGGTATTTCGCTCTCCCAACGAAAATACACTCTTGACCTTCTTGAGGACACCGGTATGCTTGGATGTCGCCCTGCCACTTCTCCTATGGACCAGAACCATCGCCTTCATGTTGAATCAGGCGACCTTCTGCCAGATCCTTCTTTGTATCAGCGTCTAGTGGGTCGTTTGATCTACTTGACGAATACTAGACCTGATTTGACTTTTGCTGTCAGCATAGTGAGTAAATTCATGCATGCTCCACGGACTTCTCACCTAGATGTTTATAGGATTCTTCGATACTTAAAGTCATGCCCAGGTCTTGGCTTATTCAATGCTACTAGTGCTCAGCCTATCATTTCTTGCTACACTAATGCAAATTGTGCTAGTTCACTCACTGATCGTCGATCCACTTCTAGTTTCTGTACTTTCCATGGGGGTAACTTTATTTCCTGGAAAAGTAAGAAACAGTGTTATCTCTCGTTCTTCTGCTGAGGCAGAATATCGTGCTATGGCACGAGACACATGTGAGATCATTTGGTTGCGCTCTCTTTTGACAGAGTTGGGATTCCTTATAGTTGGTTCATCTACTTTGTTTTGTGATAACCGATCTGCCATTATGTTTGCCTCGGACTTAGTTCTTCGTGAGCGCACCAAACACATTGAGGTTGATGCTCACTTTCTTCAAGAGAAAGTACAGTCATGCACCATTGACACAGTTTTTGTCTCTTCCAATGAGCAGCTTGCTAATATGTTCACCAAGTCCGTTGGTCCCTCTGTTCTTCATTCTAGCTTGATCAAGTTGAGCTTGATTGATATCTTCGCTCCAACTTGAGAGGGAGTATTAGAGTCATTCTATAGGCCTGTTGTTGGGCTTATTCCTGGAGGCCCGGGGGTTGGGGGGCAACGCCTCCCATGGGCCGCATTATGGGACCTTTCAAATTTTTGTCATGGGTATTTTAGTCATTTACTGTTTCTAGGGTTTGTACATCTTGTAACTATATAAGGGACCTTTCAACCTCCATTACTCAATACAATATTATTCCATTTATTTCTTCTGACTGATTTGTTAAAATAAACCCTAATAGTTATACCTAGGGAAACAAGTGTAGTTTATTTTGGCTCACCCATCCAAATCTATAACCACATTCTAACAAGTACACAAAAAAAAAAAAAAATTATTGAAACATAAACAGAAAATCATCTAATTATCCTTTATTCTTGTATATTTTATATCCAAATAAGATATCCACAAACCAATTGCAGGTTACAAAATAATAAAGATTTATTTCATCTTCAATGAAAAGCAATTTCTTGAAAACGAATATAGTAGCCTACCATCTCCAAGGAAATAGGTATAATGAATAATAATTTATGTATTTCATTTTCAGTAAGAAGAAAATAATTATTTTCTCATGATAGATATAGATATAAAAAAGGTGATCAGAATGTATCTACAAATATTTCAAGTGAAACATAAACATGTCAAAACTTAGACCTTCGCAGCACGACTGAGACCCTTCTTTGATAAATCCACACCAACAATCTTTTGCAAGGTAGTTTTATGCTCCAGTAAAGATTCCAATAGGCTTCCTGATCCACATCCAAAATCTACCTGTAATGCAAAAAGCAAAAAGACCAACATAATTCACCAACAAGAAGCTTAGAGTGAGAAATATAAAATACATAGCAATAATTTTACCAAGGTTTTGGCACAGGACTCTCTGATATGTCGCAATGCATACTCCACCCTCTGTTTAGATAAAGATGGGCTGAAAAGAGCTTGCTCCATCCTGTCCTCGAAGGGTTCTGTGACCCCCAACAACTTTATGGAGTATTCCAAGTAGCAGGATTTTTCACGAAAAGAATCAGAGCCTGCAAACATAAAATATTTCATAGCTGTTCATGGACAAAACAAAATGAGAATACCACACCATCCTCGATTAATAACATGATTTAAGGCATTAAAACCATAGTTTTGAAGATGGGATTTTTTGATATATCGATTGGGAGGTGGGGTCCAAAAAGATATATAGATTGTTATAGCGCTGTAAGGGTTGAAAAAAAATTGTTTCAAAGTTTCTGAAAAAAATTGAAAAAACCAAAAAATTATGGAAAAAAAATGTAAAAACAAATTACAAAAGGAAGGAAAAAATTAAAATTTACTGACAATTTTTTGTAGTTTTTATAGGAATTACATGTAATGAATTACTTAAAAAATAAAAGTTAAAATATAAGGTTTATATAAGAAAAATGAAGCATCTAATGGAAATGGGGTTAGGGATGCAATTTTTTTAAATAAAGTTTGAAGGGGAGGGGGTTGTTTATGAAACCGCTTCCCCCCTCAATGGATAGAATTTCAATTGTCATAGAATCCACATATGATTTCCAACCATTGAGAAAGGGGACATTAGCAACAATTGCTGCCACAAAGACTCTAAAATGGTAAACGAGTTGGGTTGGGTGACCCGACCTATTCATCCATGTCAATATTTTCATATATCAATGTTATACGATGATGTCATTAAAGTTGTCATCAATATATGACCCAATTCGATTAAAGACCTGATAAGTCTTCCAAATTTTTCTTAAATTGTATTTTCGTCTCAACCCTGTTCAGAGGTTTCTTTTAATCTTAGAAGCTCCTACATTTTCTTTTTAAAAAAAAGTCTTCTGATTTGCAATTACCAAACCATTTTGATATATTGAACCAATATCGATACATCAATCAATATTTGAAACTATGATTAAAACAAAATCTCGAAAGTATAACATACTCAGTAATTTTGCAAAGTACTTCGCAGCTTCACCAGCAGCAGCTAAAATCAAGTCTCTAGATGGTAATGCTACGACAAATCGAGCCTCTTGGTTGATGGAAAGCTGCATAACACATGTTTCTAGCTGAGGAATCACAGCACCAGTCCCCACCTCAAATTCAAACTCATCCTTCCTTTCTATAAGTTCATTCATACCCTCCTCATCCATAACCAAAGCCACAGCATAACTTATGCAAGCTAAAGATCCCTGTGATGGGCTCAACCCCAAATCCGGACCTTCAATATAATAATCACAATGTATAATTTGATCTTGCAAGCTGCATTTTCTAAGAGCAATACTTTTCTCAACACTATGTGTGGATAAACACAACAAAAATTCTCGATCTAAATTTTGTTGATGAATATGAATACCCTGAACATCCCCAACAGAAGATAATGTCTCTATAGGTGCAACTGACTGCTTTAAATATTTATTGAACCATATTAGAACCTTTAGAGAAGCATTTTGGATGGCATCATTCTCTTTCCTGTATGATTCTTCTGGAGCATACTCTAATAACACGTCATTTCCCTTGGATAAAATTCGGATTTCACAAATAAAATTGCTTGCCTCACCAGAATGTTCATCAACAGAATCAGGGACTCCATCCCATCCAAATTCATCTTCCTTAATAGACTTTAGTGCCTTGACTTTGTCACACAATTTTAATGCCATCGGTTTATGGTCTGGCGATGTTGCAATGTCCAGTGGGCTTTTCACTGAGAAAGTAGGTTCTGACAACCGATGCTGGCGGCAAAACATGCAGAGAAGTTCCTTAGGGCATGGCCCCCTCCAATTAGAACGAGTGGTGAAAGCAATTGGCAATTCTGCAGCAAGTATTGCGTCTCTGGACAGCTTGTAACATCCATCAGGTAGTCTATGGAGCAGCATCCTGAAATGACATAGCTTAATATTGAAAAGAACAAAAGCTGTACCAATATTACCTATAAAATACTGTTCTGCGACATATGAACTGTTATTTATAAATCAACACAACTTTTATGGAGCACGTTACCACTTTCTTTAATATAATTAATTTTCTGAGTTTTTTTATCAAAATGGTAGAATATTTTCCATTAATTAATGAGAAGACATCTTAAAAGTGGGAAATGAGTAATCTCTCCCTTACAAAAGTTAAGGAAGAAAGAAAAGAAAATATACGAAAAAAGGTAAAATGAAGGCTACTACAATTAATTTTCTGACTTCACTGTTTAAGAATAGATACAACAAAAGAAGAGACGATAAATCAATGACATAGACAACATGCCTGTAGCCATAATCAATTTTGTGTGGCAACATGCCAAAAAAAAAGTTGTCTCATGGCCGCAGGCTACATAATCGGACCCACATTATTAAATCAATGGTTTAAATAAAGCCACCCGCAAAAAGAAGAAGAGAGCACATATTTTACACATGTGATCCGCATGTGTGACTGCATTTGTAGAATAGCTTATCATCATCACAAATCACCATAAAAAAGCTAGTTAGAATCTAGATGAAATTGCTAGCTTCATTAGTGAATACAACAAAAGATTTCAATGCCATTCAAAATACATAAGTTTAATTTATAAAAAGACCGAGGAAAGTCTTAATATCTTGTTTGTTGACACACCCTAATAGGATACATCATAAAATGCACAAAAGCAAATCACTTGGTTATGAGTAAAGAGGGAAAAAAAAGACAGTGCAGTTGAATAGTATGAATTGCAGTGAGCAATGATTTGCACAAAAAATACAATTTTTTGTACATCTAAGGAGAACACTGATCTTTTGTATAGCAATAATTCTTCATTAGGATGATATATAAAAAGACCAAGCACCTAAATAACAAACAGACCTGTAATAGGTACCCAGAGAGACATCTTCATGTGACAAGTCGGGAGATCTCCATGTGTATCCAACAGTTGCCAAGATTGCGTCTCCATATATATTTTGACCAGAAAGAAATGATGCGCTCTCATTGAAAATCTGTTTCACATGTTCCACACTTGAAAGAAATTCCAACGAGGGATTTGGAGACAGCAACGGAACTTCTAAAGCAGAAAAATATATTCTCATCTCAGAAGAAGCTTTGCCAATGGACCTGTAAACATGACTCATAAGAGTTAAGCAAGGTTCAAGAAAAGGAGACACAATATGCATGAATTCATTTAAGGTGATACAAACCTTGATATAAGGACTAATGAAGAATCACAAACACCAAGTGATCGAGCCATTTCATCCATGTAATACTTGTTAGGGACAATATTAATACTCAGAGTTCCAACAGACTTTTCAGCTGAGCAAGGAACACGTATGGCTTCAACCTGTACACACATTGTTGGTTCTGACAAGTGATGACCAAAAGATTGTATAATCGCAGGGGCATATGGATTCCGCTTCCTAATCCAGAGGTCTCCAGAAATACAAACAGACCCACATTGCCTTGCCGCCTTCAAAATAAGTATTACAACTGAAAGAGGATCTAATTCGGCCTTTGGTTCGATCAATTTGCACAGGTTATTGACCTTCACATCACATGCAGCAATTATTGAAAGAGGAACCAAACCAGAGTGATCACCCTCTCTCTGACTTGCTTCTTTGATGTGACCAACCAATGGATGAGCTGACGAGAGGAACTTTACCCCATAAAAAGGAAAAAAATATTCCAAAGAAGCATCAAAGAGCATATTTAAAAATCTCAGTGAAATAAAGGAACTACATATTCATATCCAGATGTATCTGCTCAACAGATGCATGTAAAGATAATATTGAATTGGAATGCATGCAGAATTTCATGGAAAAAAGGCCATTTCAGCAAAAAAATTGACATTATAAATAAATTTACTTATGCTTACCTGTTGAACCAGGCAAAAAAAAACAACTTAACTTAATTTACTCAGCAAAAGAGGAAAAAGAAATAACTCATTTTTAAAATTGGCCATAACAGTGTGATATGCACAAAACATTTAACTAGTTTTATCCTCTTGTCAGCATGACCTCTCAACTTATTTTCAAAAAAACTGCATAAGGGAGATTGAGATGATGTCCATTACCTGAAACAATTTTTGCTCACATATGAATTAATTCAATTGATAATCATTTTGATGAGTAATATACCTCCTCTGAAAATAAGTAAGAAACACGAGCAACTAATTCATCCCACGCTTCTTCTGGAGTGAGGTTATCTGCTTTAGCCTGGATACCAAGCTGCACAAAAGGGGAAAAAACTCAAAGAATCAATGATTGTGACGCATACAAATCCTTCTGTCACTTCAAAATAAATTGATAGAACACATCTAATATAAGGTTGACCTTGTGATAATCAGAACCTTAATTTTGTCAATGATGCTTAACATAGGCAAAGAGCATTGCAAAACCAGCTTCAGAAGTGTAACGATGCAAAAGTATGCAATGATCCAATGTTACATTTGAAGCCAAACATAAAGGAGAAATGAAACAAAATTACAAAATAATAAATGGACCTTTTCTATAGCCATCTGGGCAGCAGCTTGTTCTGCGTCCTTCTTCCTAGTAAAGGCATCCGAAACAATGGACAGTTCAGGAAGCTCCAGATAACAACGGTAACGACAGCGGACGTGCTGTGGAAGAGCCAGCCCAGGGCAGCTGTTCTCGACAGGTTCATGCACCTCCTCAATCCTATAACATGCCTTCCTGCCATATTTTTGGTGCAGGAGGGCCTTTGGCGTGAGAACCGGCTTTCCCACTGCCAGTGTCGACATTTGACAATCATGTATTTTGTATAATAACTATATAAGAATAGATAAATTGAAACATGCCCGCCAACTCCTGTTAAGCATAAAATACAAAATCAGAATCAACAAAACAATAGAATTCAATCATTCATTGGACAATCAAATCCAGTGTGCCAACATAAGCTGCTATTCTTTTAAAACTCAAAATTATTGTCGAAGATATCCAATTTAGAGTTGAAATAAAAATGTGCTTATTTATATCATACCCAACTAGAAGATGATAGCATCGACATTTGACAATCATATAGTTCGTATAATAGATATATAAAAACAAATAAATTTAAGATGCCTGCTCACTCCTGTTAAGCACAAAATACAAAATCAAAATCAACCAAATAAAGAATTCAACAAACAGTGAAATCCACTGTGCCAACATAAACTATTATTAGGTCATGGTTTCGAGTTTTGGTGCTGACTTACTCACCTCTTTGTTAGCGATTATTCAAAAGAATTTTCCGTGGGACCGGGGCAAACAGGCGGAAGTAGCCTTCCCAGCTTGGCCATAAGGTCGGCCATGGGGTCCCTATGATATCAAAAAAAAAAAAAAAAAACATAAACTACTATTACTTGAAAATTAAAATTCATTGTCAATGACACTCATTTTAGAGTTGAAATAAAAATAAAAATGTGCTTATCCATATCATACCCAACTTGAAAACTTGAGTGCTTCTATTGATATTGACTAGTAGATATCATTAAAAGGAAAATTACATAGACAAATTTGAGGCCAATCCAAATATTAACAGATTCCGATTTACTTAATAATCTCATTTTGGTTCTTTTAACATATATGAGATTCCATGACTTGTATAAAAATCAGGACATTTCACAAGATAAAAGAATCCATTGTCATCTAAGCATGACTGATGCTCCAATGCTTTAATTAAAAAAAAAAAAAGGAGAGAGAGAATCACTGAATAAGAATAAAATCCAAGAAAAAAATTGCCATTCCTAAGTGGTCTTGAGTAAGGATTGGAATTGAATAAAGATACATCCACTCCCATTCTTAGCCCCACTTTTAGCCTTCCGGGTACATACCTTTTAATTATAATGTATACAATACTGAATGGACTTCCGTATAATATCACACACACAGACACACACAAATTCCCTTATATAAAGTGAACTAAAATTAGGGCTTGATGTATCAAAATTAATCGGAATTTATTCGTAGAACAATGCATTATAGTTTTTTCCACAAATGCAGAGCCCCATAGGCAAAAAAAAAAAAAAAAAAAACAATTAAAAGCATTCCAAATATTATCATATTCTCCTCATACAGAAAATCATTCCCTTCTATACAAAATCCCGATGATTCTGATGAATACCAAGTCCCATAAATCACATAAAAACCACAACTTTCCACAATAAAATGCCCAATCTCCTCTAAAAAAAAAAAAAAAAAAACAGAGAGAGACTACTTGCCTCTTCTATCTTTTAATTTTAATTCTCAACATACAAATAAAATTTTGGAAAACCCATCATTATTTAAACCAAATGGAAACATTGTCACATACAATCAAATCAACAACCCCAAAAATCCAAAAAGTAGTACTAATAATAATAATCTGATATAGAGTCGTACATTTGGCATGCATGCATCAACAAAGAAAATAATCAAAGGGACTTGGGACGAAATTTTTTTGTGGGTTTTTGGGGTTTTTCGAACAGTACCTTCAAATACTTCTCGCTCAGTGAAGCGGTTCCTTCGTTCAGTTGTTTTTGGAGAAAAAAAAAAGCCGAAAGCGTGAAAGAGAGAGAGAGAGAGAGAGGATTTGAAATAAATGGTCCCTACAATGACTGGGTGAGACTGCTTTGGCCCCACAGTTTTGGGTGAAAGAACGCGGAAGGAATAGACAGTGACAGAGGAGAATAAAAGTAGGGCAATTAGCATTTTTAATCCTTGAAAATTAAAAATTTATAGAAATAACCCGTCATCCGAATATTTACAAAAACTAGACCCGCTGATATTTTACACTGGAGACGGATTATATATAATCCGTCTCCAGTGTTGCAAAGTGTTGCAATCCGTAAGTGGCCCATTTACAATGGAGACGGATTATATATAATCCGTCTCCAGTGTAAATCACCCCCTTATTGCATTTACACTGGAGACGGGTTATATATAACCCGTCTCCTGAAGACGGATTGTATATAATCCGTCTCCAGGAGACGGATTATATACAATCCGTCTTCAGTCTTTTTTTTTTTTTTTTGGTTGTATACATTGTTGGTCATCTCACCTGTATAAAAATTCCTGCTTGAACATGCATAAATATAATAAAATTGCATTGATATTTACATAAATCCATTATAATCACTTGACTCCTGTTTCTAAACACCAACGAAAATACATAAATACAATACACACAAATGAAAATGCATGAATATAATAAACATGTTTTACATCCCATAAATACAATCATCCAAATATTCTCATAAGTCCTTTCTTTTTAGCTTTTCTCGGAGCAGGAGGTGCTGATGAAGAGGGTACGTCAGTTGCTGTGGATGGCGGCACACCTGATTGTGGTGGAGTGGTAAATTGTTCGCCCGATTAGTAGAAGTACACCAAACCCTGCGTGGTCCACGAGTATATGTCTGGAGTGTCATCTGTGGAGCTCGATCAGGAGCTGGGGCTGGTTGTTGTGGTTGCTCATCGATCTCTGCATCGAGTCGTACATCATTGAAGAACTCATCAATTGTGAATTCGGTGTGAGCGAAACTATCATCTACCACATCCTCAGAATCATCAGCATCTGTAGATGCACTGGAGGTACTCGAAGGTTGTCCCCTGTCTCCCATCATCGCATCTGCATAGTCACGTGCCACAGCAATTATACGATCCCACTCACCGCAGTTGGGGTATAAGACCAACCCCCTTGCAAGCACCTCGGTAATGTTCTGTGTAACTCCCCCCTGTTAACAAAAGTTTCAATATGATAAGTAGTTATAAAATCATTTATCACTATCTAAAAATGTAACACGCGTTTAAAATTCTTACCGAATTTGGTGCGACATAGCCTGGATGGTACTGTGGGGGTGGTGGAGGTGTGATATGTCTGACTGTTCTCTCCCAGTACCACTCCATATATCTCCTCGAACTCCGGGTATGAGAGAATTGGTGGATGTGATCCAATCGTTGGTCCCAACGCTCGATATAAGTCTGGTGAAAAACTATCCAATTCACATCCTGTCTACCTCGTCTGTTTACCCGGTCGATGGCCTCTACATCAGATGGAATGTCCTGATGCCATCCAAATTGACGTGCGACTCGATCTGGCACGTGCATCTCCACAATATCAAAGCAAATGAGTGGGACCCTAGCCGTCCACAACTCCATATGATCCATACATGCAGGTGGTAGTGTCTCATATGTCCCAGCATAAGGCTGCCATATAACCTACCAAAAACCAAATATATAATTAGTATCACAATTAACATAGAATATATCATTTGTGAAATATATGGCTAATTGTATAGTCACCTGCGACTGAAGCTGATAGTCCAGTTGTGCTCTATAGTATATCAGAACACGCGAATTTTCATCAAACCTCTGAGTCACCTTCCACCTGAAATATCGAATTTAATGATATATGATCTTCTATGAATTGACAAAAGAAGATGAAAATATTGACATTACCTTGCTCCCAAAGGTCGATCTCCAAGAATAAAATCCGGATCATGCAATGACGGTCGTCCCACATGTAATCTCTCCCACGACCATAGCTGCATTGGAACAAAATCTTTAGTAACACAGGAAAAAAAAACAAATTTAGTATGTATGGATGAAAATTGGGGTTTGCATATTACCTGTAGCAAAGAATAAAAACCATGAGATCCTGCCGACATCCTCTCTCCAAGCACACTACCTCTGTACAATGCTCTATATAAGTGGGCCAACGCAGCTGCACCCCATGAATATCGACCAGCATCCTCAAAATCTCTGAATAAATGAAGGTAGCACGCATGTATCTTATTTCCTGTGCCATCGGCGAAGATTGTTGATCCAAGCACAAATAAGATATGCACGTGCATACTGCTGGAGGATATCGTCGTCCAATTCAACATCTGGTACGATGCTGAAGGTTTCTTTAAGCCACGAGAGAAAAATTCTTCCACCCTTGATCTTATCTGCAGGGGGGCCAACACCTAACAGCTCCTCACAAACGCTGGCCCAATCATCGTGGTCTGTGATACCAGTCACGGGCTTGCCATCAATGGGTAGTCCAGTCAGAATAGCAACGTCCTGAAGTGTAATTGTCATCTCGCCATGTCGCAGATGAAATGTGTTGGTTTCTGGTCTCCATCTCTCAGTCAGTGCTTGTAGAAGTCGATGATCTGATCTGGTATATCCCATCTCTGTCAAATAATACAACCCCGATGCCCTCACGTATGGCTCGATGCGTGGATCCATGACCCAGTGACGCAATGCCACCATGTGGATCGTAAACTTGGAGGAGTCGGTCTGTTTAAGGAAATTATATATTCAAGTAAGAAAAAAATCATTAGAGAAAAATAACATTAGAGAAAAACACATCATTTGTCATACCTTGCCCTGGAATCCATGATGAGACCTATGAGATCCCTGAAAATACAGCAAATCATCCACGACGGGTCCATGCCACTCACGTATGTCCATCACCTGTAATTTGAACACAAGTTAATATCTACTCAAACAATTGAACATTCATCATCATATCACAATCATATTTAACATCAATTACCAGCATTTGTATTTCTACGTGGACATTTATTTTTTCTATGGCCTTTCTCATGACATATTGAACATGTATATCTCAGACTTGGATCCCTGGAGTCCATATGCATACGTCGGCGAGTTGATACAGGGCGCCCCGCTTGTCTCCTAACATTTGGTGGGATGAAGATGGGATCGTTTTCCGTAGGAATCGGCCAACGACTTTTATCATCAACGGAGTGGAATCGGGGTTCATAAGTGTGTCTATATGACTCTGAGGAAAGCCAATGTGACACATATCTCCCAGGACTAATACGAGCATACCCACAGGCCGCTATGACATGTGCACATGGATAGTGAAACAACTTCGGAACATGACATTGACATTCTGCATTGTCAGAATATAGGAAAACAGTGTACATAACCGCATTCTTGTCTTGGACATTGAATTCTGATCTATCAAGCCTTCTTACTAACATCGCCCTTGCATCATGTGCAGTTCTCTCCAAATGTTGCTGCATAGATGGCACATGTTCACCTGACATGCTCTCGGCCGATTCACGCCTCGTATAAAAATACTCTGACACTCGTATGAATGTCTGTTGTAATATGGCAGTGACTGGCAATCCTCTTACACCTTTCAAGACACTGTTCATGCTTTCTGCTCTATTGGTGGTCATCGTGCCATGACGACGGCCATCGTCATAACAAAGGGCCCATGTTTGTGGAGGGACTTGATCAAGCCATGTGCGAGCTTGTGAGGAGGCACTAAGAATCTTTCGCATTTCATCAGCAAATTGATTTGGACATTTCAAGGTGGCAGCCCTCCACACCTGGTCACTCAACTCCTTTGATTTAACATGTTTTTTGAAGTTGTCTATCATGTGTCTCATACAGAAACGATGGTGCCATGTCACATTGCTTGCTTCCTCAATATCCTTCATGCCTGCTATGATGCCCAAGTGCCGATCAGATATGACACACAAATTGTTTATACACCAACAGAAAAGAACAAGTTCCAAAGGAAGAAGGTCCAACTGCTTCTGTTCTCAGATTCAACTATAGCAAAGGCTATCGGAAGCAAACCATTTTCTGCATCGCAAGCAGTGGCTATCAGGAGATTTCCTTTATACTTTCCATACAGATGTGTTCCATCGATGCAAACCAATGGACGACAATGTTTGAAAGCCTCTAAGGCTGGTCCGAATGCCCAAAAAACACGTTCAAACTGTCGGATCGGTCTGCCCATGTTATTCTCTTGTATGACAGGGCCTTCGAAGAACACATTTGTTCCTGGATTAGACCTCCTCAAGGCATCAACATATAGAGGCAACTCAGCATATGATTCCTCCCAATTCCAAATATCCTCTCCATAGCCTTCCATTTGGCACGGTGTGCCTTTGAATATGAAATTGTGTAGTGATGATCAGCACGTGTCCATTATCTCAGTAGGACTGATTCTCAAATTATGACGAATCGTTGGCATAATCAGCTGTGAGATATAATCAGAACTAAATTGTCTGTGATTTGAACTGAGAAGAGGATCCAAGCATGTATGAGGAACTCTCAGAGTGGAAATCTTGAACATTTCTGAACCACCGACCCTCCTCGCATATAATCTCCAATTACATTCATCATTTATGCACTTAACGGCGTATTTTTCTGCATTTGATTTCACCACATGACATTGTGCGCAAGAAGATCCGATTTCATAAATGCATGGATGGACATTTTCAGCCACCGCCTGCTCCATAAGCTCACGTGTAGGAAACATTTGAGGAACACTATATTCACGGATGGCAGTTCTCCTCACATCATGGTCCTCCTCAGTATCAGGTTCTTCAACCCAGCCATCTTCACGATCCTCTTCTTCTTCTTCTTCGGTATCTTCATCATCATCCTCTTCTTCTTCTCCCCCTTCTTGATCTTCTTCTTCTCCTCCTTGTTGATCTTCTTCTTCTTCATTGTTCACTTCAATTCCTTCACGAATATCGTCCCAACCCATGTCATGAAATGGGGACCTATAAATGCAAACACATTATACTTACATATATGAATACACCCACCAAAAACATCCTACAAATTCACAATACTTACAAATGTGGTATATTCACACTCCCATCAGCATTGGTCGGTGTTGCATCAATCATATTCTCTTGGGTGCACGGAACAAATGACGACGATGAAGGTTGATATGGTTCACGAACAATGGAAGGATATGAATCTTCTGCATCATAATTCATCGCGCCACGACCTCTTTGTATGATCTCTTCATTCTCTAACCATATTTGAATGACATGCGCGTGATGTGGGTACAACATTATCATAACTTTCACCCCCATATCATCTTCGAGAGGGGCACCCAAACACTTCCCGTCGTGAGTGGGATGCACAGCACTCATGGACAATTTGTAAAGACTTGGATCGGTCCCCGTCAAATGGTACATCATTTGGAGTAAATCGACATAAGAGATCTTCTTACGTATGATGGTGGTTTTCCTGGTACCACCTTCATAAAATGAAGTATCTTCACGTTGAACAATCCTCCCGTTAAAAGAGTACATTAACGGGACATCGGATTTCTTTACCATCTAAACCATAAATTATTCAACTTAGTAAATATATTTCTAAATTCATAATAATAAAATCCATCCAACACACACACATTAAACACTATAACATTCATGCAACACATACAAAGCATATTTCCTAAAAATAGCCTTTCATTTTTTTAAAATGTTTACTAAGAGGCCATTGAGTTATTTTAAAATTTTTAAAAAATTTTTTATATATGACAATCAAATTTTTCAAATTTTTTTAAGATTTAAAAGTTTATTTTCACAAATAAGAAATTTTAAAATAACCAAAACCCTAAAAAAATTCACATTTCACTTAACAAAACATCATACAATCAACATTCCAATAATAAATAAATTCAACATTCAACATTTAGGATTTTTTATAAAAACCCTAATTTAATTAATAAAATCAAAACAATTGATAAATAAATAATAAAATTCAAGAACATTTAGGGTTTTGATGTTTACCTTTGGATTGAGAGTTGTTTTTGATGATTTTTCGGGGTTGGCAGCGGGTGGGTGGGTGAAAGAGGGACAAAAGGGGTGAAAAATGAGGGTTTTAGGGCTTGACAGCGGGGACGGGACTTATATATGCCGTGACCTGGAGACGGTATATATATATACCGTTTCCAAGAGACGACATATATATATGCCGTCTCCAGGCTTAGTCGTCATCCAACTGTCGATAGCCTCAACGAGATTATTTTACACTGGAGACGGATTATATATAATCCGTCTCCAGTGTAAAATATCAGCGGGTCTAGTTTTTACAAATATTCGGGTGGCGGGGCTATTTTTATAAATATTTAATTTTCAAGGGCTAAAAGTGCTAATTACCCATAAAAGTATCGCTGTTTCGGTCACATTTGTTTTTTTATTTTTTTATTTCATGTAAAATTATCAAAAAAATATATAAAATATAATATTTGATTAATGATAATCTTAATGGTGACTGTGAGTCTATATTCAGAATTAATATATTGTGAGTCTCTGTGTATCATGAGTAAGCAATGAATGATGAAGATGAATGGGTGAATGGTGCATAGGGGCCCGAGCAGAACCCTCCCCCCCCCCCCAACCTTGTATCTTCTTCTTCTTCCTTTCTCACCTCCATTTTTCTCTTGTAACCGGATTTGTATTGCGACACTTTTAATAGAATCTGCCGTAGCTAATCTACCCTTCCCATAGATATATGAAAAAACCTGGTTGAATCAAATTCTCACATTTTTTTGTATTAAATCTCAAATTCCACCAAGATTCTTAAATTATATAATTATTCTAACATTTATAAATTAATTGAATTACTATATATTTCACTTCTAAAACAAATGTCTCCTCTTTTTTTTTTTCTTACCCACCGCATTCCGCATCCTCTCTTTTTTTCTCTCTTGCTGGACAATTTATTCCTTCTACAAGATTTAGAACATTCATCGAAAATCAGGTGTGATTCGATTACATATGATTTTTTTTTAATTTTTGTTTAATTTTTAAAATGTTATTTAATTATATAATTAAACAACAGGTACTCTCTAAAATTGTGTTATTTCATCCAATTTATTCTACTAACATAAAAGGGACATACATGTCAAATCATCTATCATCACCTCTGTTACATCAATTTTTCACATTTTATTAATCATTTATTCTTTATTCACTTTTTAAACACAACTTATTCATTATCAACCAAACAAAAAAAAATTATAACATATATTTTTCAAAAAGAATAACTAAAAAACACAATCACACAAAAAATTATTTATTCTTTATTTATACTGAAATAATTATTTATCCTATAATAGTTTATGTCGCTACCTAAACTGAGGCTAGAGGTGTAAAATGGATAAGACTAGCACAAGATATGATGTGGCACCACTTTATTAGAACCAACATATTAAGGTGATATTAAAGTGGTGCCATGGGTCATGTCAGGTAGTCCTACACTACACGTTATGTTAGCGAACATGGCATACATAGAGGGCATTTTTTTCAAAATAATCACCAAGCTAATCACACTTTTTAATTATTTATCAAACTAGTTAGACCCGGTCAAAGGTGCCACGTAAGCATTTTTATTTTATTTTTTTTAATTTTCCCTGTCTAAAACGCCAACGGATGTGACATTTTGATAGTTTTTCTTTTAAAAACACCAATAGGGTGGCGTTTTTTAAGGAATAGACAATAATAAGCCAACCTCAGTAGCGTATTATATTTTTCACATAAAACACTACTAGGGTTTAGCGTTTTTATTCAAACTATGACATAACGCCACTGCAGTTAGCGTTTTATGCTAGAAATAACTGAAAACGCCAACCCTAGTAATGTTTTATGCAAAAAATATTAAAACACCAACCTACTGGAATTGATATAAAATGCAAGTGGGGTTAGCGTCATATGCTACTGCTAGCAAAAAAAAAAAACTGATATTCTCATTCAAAACCTTTCTTTAACTTGGACCGTGAAGTTGGGAGGTGTCTTACGACAATTCAAGCACGGCGGAGCAGCGAACAAATATGAAAATCTTTAATCAGGCACATTGAACATCTACAACCGCTACAGGGGAGGGTTGATCGATTGACATGGGCGCCATTCGCCGGGCAGGGTTTCTCCGTCAGTAAAGCCTACGAGTGGTGGACGCGTGGGACCACCATATATAGTATAGGAATTAAACGGAAAAACGACTGCACTCTGGAAGCTAAAAGCACCGCTGAAAATCAGGAGTTTTGTATGGTTGGCCCTACAGGGGCATTTGCTCACGAAAGCCTACCACGCGTAATGGTGGCCGAATGAATCGAACATGTGCGCGTTGTGTAGTATGGAGAGAGAAACCGTTGAGCACCTATTCTGTGTATGTCTATTTCACGAGGCAAGTGTGGGATACAGTAGCAGTAGAAACGGGCTTGGATAATCGATTCACTACCATAGAGGGTTTGTGGGAGGCAGGTGTGACACTCCAGCACCAGGTGGGTGGGGGGGTCGGAGGGAAGGTGGCAATGATAGTGGTCCCGGCAGTGATTTGGGCTGTGTGGCGCGCCCATGCAACGCGGTGATATTTAGAGGACAGCCTGCTTACGTGGAAAATGTATGGGAAGAGACGGTTGGTCTCTTAAAGACATGGGACCAGGGGATTGCGGGAGCCGCTTCGGTGAGCTTTCAGGGGGGAGCGCTTAGCATCGGGTAATATCGGGTCGCGACATGGCTTGGGTAGAAACCTCTTCTGCCGAGCCAAATAACTTTCTTTTTTCCTTATCTAGTTTTTCATTTTATGTATTTCCCTCGTCCCCTTTGTTTTACTCTTATATTCGGACATGTACTACGACACTTCTATTAATGAAATCGTGGTAGATAGTCTACCTTTGTCCAAAAAAAAAAAAAAAAACCTTTCTTTAACAAGTAACATGCATGGCATTAAAAATAAACACATATTCCAAATGAAAGACAAAATCCAAATAACATACATGTCATCCTACATTTATAAATTTTAACATACATACTAACTCATGTTCATAAAATTCAAAATGGTCAAAAATTAAACCTTCGAACCTTTCCCCTCTTTGGCTTTGAAGGTCTAGTGATAGGAGGAGGTTGTGACACGTTTTTTCTAGGACGGCCACGTCCACATCGAGGCGGAGATGGAGATGGTGGGGGAGGTGGAGGTTCTACATTGTCACCTCCATCACCTTCATCATTGTCGCCACCCCCACCATTGTCGTCATCGCAATAATTGGGCCGGATCCGGATCCTGCTGCGAGTGGCATTTTCAAGCTACAAAAAATGTTAAGTGTCAAAACGCAACTCGTAGTGGTGTTTACTAAAAATTTATTAAAATTATTAAAACGCCAACCCCATTTATTAAAAATTTGTAAAATTTATTAAAAATTTGTAAAATGCCAACGTGGGTGGCATCTTAATGTGAGCTTAATTAAAACGCTAACGTGGTTTGCATTGTATAAAGTAAAGTTTAAAAAAAATTACAAGTCCCAAAAACGCCATCTCCATTGGCATCTTAAGCGTGGAGATTAAATAAAAAATAAAAAATGCTGACGTGGCTGGTTTGACTGGGTCATATGACTACTTTGGTAATATTTTGAAAACCATGATTATTTTGGTAATTAAGTGAACAGTACTGATTAATTAGGAAAAAATGCCTACATAGAGCCTTAATATGATTTTAAATCTTAAATTTTATGAGTAATAGTAAAATTTTGGGTTTTTTTTGCTTGTTTACTATAAAAAAAAATATGTTATTTATTTTTATACTATCACAAATAACATATTTAATTTTATACCATTAAAATATTTATTAATGAAAAAATATGCTCATCTTTTATCTTTTTTAACCAAATGAAACTTTACCATAGTTAGTTCTTAACCAAGAAGTAAAAATGACAAAAATAACATTAATATAATATTTTTCATAATGTAAATAATTAAACATAATAACCTAATTAATCTCTTGTTCTTTCCAAATCAAGATGTAGATTTTATTTAAAATTTATGATTTTGTAATATATATGATTAATCATTCACAAAATAATTTATTTCATTTCTACTAAAGTAAGTATTACTAAATATTATATCTTAGCTGATAAATAGTTTGTATGTTACTGTGTTTAATTTTTATGTTTGGATTTTAGATGAAATTTATCATTTTCATGTTAAAATTAATATTTTTTATTTTTTAAATATTTTATTTGGTAAGGTAAAAAAGTAAAATAAAGAAAGAGTAATTTGGTCATTTCTCAAAAACTTTAACGGTTTTAATAGAAATTTAGATAGAAGTTAACTAGGATGATAAATATATATAATTTCTATATATTCCAATGATATAAAAATAATTAGGTTATTTGGAATGATATAAAAATAAATAGTATGTTTTTGGATGGTTTACATGCAAAAAACCTTACCCCCCCCCCCCCATTTTGGATACAGAATATGACTTATTCTTGGGTATACAGTTATTTCGACATAAATGGGTACAAATAAGGATAAAATGATTTTGTGTTTGGTTGTGTTTTAAATTATTCTTGTTGGAAAAAGTAATAATAAAATTTTTGTTGTTTGAGTAAAATGTGAATAAAATGTAGATAAAAATTTATAAAAGATGAAAAAAGATAATAGTTGATTTGACATGTAATTTATAAGAGGTGGTGACAGTTGATTTGACCCACATATTATTTGGGTGGAATAATCTTGAATAATTTTAATTCTAAGCCCCCCTTTGGATACAAAATAGGACTTATTATTGGGTATACATTTATTCCGTCATAAGTGAGTATAAATAAGAATAAAGCGATTTTATGTTTGGTTGTGTTTTGAATTATTCTCGTTAATAAATGTAAGAATAAATTTTTAGATGTTTGGGTAAAATGTTAATAAAGTATAGATAAAGATTTATAAAAGGTAAAAAATAATGATAGTTGATTTGACAGGTGATTTATTAGAGGTGATGACAGTTGATTTGACAGTGGGCCCATATATTCTTTGGGTGGAATAACCTGAAATAATTTGATTCTACCATCAACTTGAAATGGCTATCCAGGGTTATGCTGGCTTATCTGGGAACATCTTATGTAGGGTTATTCATTGTTTTCAAACAGGTTATTTTCCCTATTCCAGTCAATATCAGTTGAATCTTGGGTTTATTCTCAAAATAAACGGGGGATAAGGGTTGGTTGGAATCTATATACTACTTTATATCAGTTTATTCTGACATAAATTATACTAGGATATTCCTTTTATCTAAAAAAAAAAAAAAACACATATTCTGTTTTATTCTCATTTATTCTCTGTTTTAAGTATAAAAACAAAAATAAATTCAGCGTACATACGGGATCATAGCCTACGGTGTCCATACCGTCTGATCTAGGTCCACCAATCGGATGGTCCAGATGAGTGTCCTTTTTAAAATTAAAAAAAAAAACAAAGCAGCGACCGGCATGTCAACCGGTCACCCAAACAAATCACACAAATACATATTTAAATTAAAAAAAAAACTGAAGTCTCTCTCTCTCTCTCTCTATCAAATCGCCGGTGGAGGCTTCAGCGATCGAAAGCTTTTGTGAATCCAATCTTCGATTATCCCTGTAAATCTCTCTCTCTACAAGTTTGATTTTTTTTTTTTAATTTTTTGGTTTGAAAATATCAAATCCGGAAATCTTTGTTGTGTATATTATGATCTAAATTTGTACGAATTATTCGATTTCATGATTTTTTTTCCATGAATGAATGGATATACGTGAGGGCCTCCCCATCCGCGAAAACAGGTTGATCGACCATTATTCGTCTGTGTAAGGATTTACACTAACCCTAATCAGAATTACTATCGTACCCAATTCCCAAGTTTGGTTCGTGGATAGCTTATCCGGGCATGCAATAGTTATTATGTTTGGTTGTTTTCCTTCCTCGGTTTGGGTAATTTTTTTGTTTCTGTGTTTGTCTTGTTAGAGCATCTCTAATCCTAGATTCATACCCATTTCAAATTTAACTGTGGTAAAAATCTCATAAAATCATCTCCAATCCTTGACCTACCCATACCAAATGAAGGGAGACTAAAAAAATTTACCCAAATCAAGGGATACCCGAACTTTACCCAAAATTTTCTAATGGCTATTTTTTAGGCCAAATCAATAAATAATTAGGAAAAAATTTAGGAACTTTAAAAAGATATGAGTAAAACACAGAATAATGGTTGGAGACACTACACACCAAACGACGCTTTTACTCAAATTGTTAATGAAATTTGGGTATATGTTTGAGTAAGGGCTAGGGATGGCCTTAGAATGTTGTTATAGTTTTGTGTCCATAAGCACGGATAAACTATATCTGCCTTCTTGAGATATTGGGGTTTATTCTAACTTATCAAGGTAGAAGTTTTACAATTTATCCATGCTAAACAACCGTGTTGCTCACCAACAAGGAATGACAAGTTGTTCCATCTCCAACAATGCTATGTGGAGGAGTACACATGGTTACACCTAATCTATTTGCTAAAGGACTGGAGTAAACATGTCCTAAAGGGAGTAGATCTTGATTTCGGAGGAGTGTTCCAAAGTGGAGTAAAGGCGGTGTTGTATCATGCTGGAGTGGTCCATCCCCTATGAACCACTCCCTGCTTTGATCATTTACCTCCTATACTTTCTTCTTATCCTCATTTTTGGTCCAAGTAGTATGTCAATCTTAATAAAATTGGTGGACACCTCCTTTTGTTCAAAAATTCCATGCTTAAAAAACATGCCCTTTTTTGCTTTCTGAAATTTAGTTTATTCTTCCCTTATCCACTTGCTTATTCGCGAGACAAATGGGTGAGTAATGAATTGTTAGTTTTGCGATATTTGGTAAAGAATTATTTTTGGATTGGGAAGCCGCCGCTGACTTTGAAATAGTAATCTATTTAAATTATTAGATTGATTTGTCAGGGGAAGGGGGTATTTATTACGGGGAGTAGAGATGAGGGTGAAGCTCAATGCTTTGAAGAACTTGGATGCGTTTCCTCGTGCAGAGGAGCACTTGCTGCAGAAGACTCGATCAGGAGCTATCGGTATGTGTATCCTTGTATCTATATCAACTTGATCGATCATTTTTTTTTTAAAAAAAAAATTGACTTTTTTTGTGATTTGGAGGTCTTTAGTTAGTAATATTGTTTTTAGATTGATCTTTTTCCATGTTTTATTCAAAATATTTTGTAGTTTCAATCGTTGGTTTGGTCATAATTGCGACGTTGTTCATGCATGAGCTGCAGTACTACCTCACTACTTATACTGTACATCAGGTTTGTACATTTTATCCATTGCAATGTATCCTTTAATTCGGGGGCTTTTTATCAATAAGATTGCACCTGAACTTCTCAAAAAAAAAGGGTAGGGCATGTGTATTTGAAGTATGATATAAAAGTGTGTTACGTGGCATTCGGATTTTATTATTAATGTTTTTATTATTGACTTGTGTTGCAAGGTCAGTGTTTTGGAAATTGTCTTTCTAACCTGAAAATTGCCTTGATAAAATCTATCAAAAGGGATGGATGCTGATGTAACTTGGCATGTTCTGGTTTTCATGATCAATATTTGACATGCTGAGAAGTATGCTTCTCTGTTATTGTTTCAAATGTAGTTATTTCAAATGTAGCTGTTTTATGTGAAAATATATCATACAACTTTCAGGACCAGGTAATGTAAATGGATGAACTACAATGGTTTACTTCTACTCATGCAGCAGCCATGTCCGTTTGTATCCCTGACATATGCTTTTAAAACATGTCTTACCCTTTTTAGGAGGTCCAGGTTCAGTTAGCTGCAAAAATTTTATAATTAAAATTTTAATATATACATGGCCAAGTATTTATTTTGTTTCTTGCTTATGGTGTGTGTCCCGAGCACCGCCTCTTTAAACTTATTTCACTGTTTTGATTTATGCATCTTTAGGTAAATCCATCAAGACATTTTGTGTATAACGGAGTATGTAACTTTGTAAGCTTGGGCCATCCTTTTTCAGGAAAAAGAAGAAGAAAAAACTTTCTAGGCTTGGGGTTTAAAATGCTGATCTCTGGATTCTTCCAACTTAGCTCATCTCTTCTTTCATGTGTAGCCATCATCTGAAACTTGTTTTTTTTTTTTTCTTCTGAAATTAACATAAATTTAAAAAAACTGAAGGTCACAATTAAATAAAATGACCTGAGGTCACATTTGACCAAAATCTGCTAAATTATCTCAGCGCTTGATTTCTGGATTGTGCTGGTCTTTATGACTTTCAAGGATTTTCAAAGGCATTATGTTCTGTCTAGAAAATACATGAGAGTCAGCATTTAACTTAATAAGGGATTGGGGTGTATCATGCATTGGGGCCGAGATTGTATCCTTTTATAGAGCAGTTAAGCGTTTTTTTTCAAGAAACTAGAGGAGGTAAGCTTATGGTAATTTGAGGATACGGCTTGTGTACCCCCCCCCCCTCCCCCTCCTGTCCCCCTTTTTTCTCATTTTTTTTATTTTACAACACGTGATGATGAATAACAACGAATTACACATTATTTATAAAGCCAAATAGCCAATGCATTAATGATTATATACACTTCATGTTTCAGGATTTTTGTTTGCAGGGTTGTATCATATTTATCGTATGATACATATTGCCTTACAAGTTGTCCTCTGCTGATATTTTTTAGAACAAACCAACACCTTACTGTCTTTTTGTTTAGAAAATATTTTATTTGCATGTATGACTAACAATATTTCTGCTTTGTTTTATGTTTCCTTTTGTTGGTATATGCGAGGAAAACTCAATCTCTGGGTAATCTGATGATTTGTTTTGCACAGATGTCTGTGGACTTGAAGCGTGGAGAAACTCTGCCGATTCATATCAACGTGACTTTTCCTTCATTACCCTGTGATGGTTTGTTTCTACACTTTGTGAACTTTCAGTGGACAATGTTTCCTGTATCTCTTGGCAGCAATTTCTGATTCTCTGGTTTTTGAGAATTATAGTTCAATGGTATTTGTATATGTCTGCAGTTCTAAGTGTGGATGCCATTGATATGTCTGGTAAACATGAGGTGGACTTGGATACAAACATTTGGAAGGTAGGGTTTTTCTCTTTTTTTTTTATGATAGAAGCTTGCTTCTCATGCAATTGGCGCATCATTGTTTTCCATGATACAATTTTCACATTTGTCCCTGTACAAACATTGTTTGATTTGTTTATTTAATGAATAATTACAAATGTTATTTGTGAAAAGGATATAGGAGCAATCTTATTAATATAGAAAGCCCCCAAACTTTAGGAGACTAGGGATCTCTGTACAAAGATTAAATTAGAAGAAAAGGAGATACAAATTAAGAAGGCCGATGAGGAGAGGCCTCCACACCAATTAATGACAAGTTGTTCATGGCGGCACAAATACAGGGATGTTTATAAATTCAATCTTGTAATTTCCTTTTAGCCTTTCCAACATATCGGACATGTCGGGCTGATCATCCCTGTACACATACCACCAACATTCAACTTTCCAACTTACAGATCTCTAATTTTCTTTTGAATCAACTTCTCTCTGACTGGCACATATCCTTCTTTGTGTACTGCTCATTCAGTTGTAGCCTATAACAAAGACACAATGGTTTACTATTTGCTAGATTTGAGGGAGTATGACCTACCCTTGTACCCACATGTGTAGTTTGTATTGAGCTCCAGCTCCGCATCATGCATCCAGCATGGTCAGTAATAATAAATGCAGATGTCTCAGGCATATGACACAAGATTTTAATCTAAACACCCATATTCACCTTGAATCCAAATAATTGCATTTGAGTTTGCAGCACAGTTGAACTGATTCTTTGGAGTAATGAAGGAGTATATGGATCAATTTTAGATCCTAATAGTCTGACTTGAGCTGGAGATAATTTGGGTCATGTAGTTGCGTTACATATTTAAATGAGAGTGCTCGATGTATAGGAATTTTTTTTTTTCTTTTTGCATATATGTTTTTTTGTCGTCAGCTTCATTTTTTCTTTTATTTCGGGTAAATTAAAAGACCATATTTCTTGTGGTGGATGATTCCACTGATGCTATATGTTTACAATATTCTGTTATCTGATATTCAACCAAGTCATTTTTGTGTCAGTTGCACCAATTGTGTTGCTTTTAGGTGTGAAAATTAAACATTTTACCAATCTCTGATAAATTACAATCCAACTGCAGCTTCGCATGAATAAAGACGGCCACATCATTGGCACCGAGTATTTGTCGGATCTTGTTGAAAAGGAACACACAAACCACAAGCATGGTAAATTTCTTGAAATAGAAATTTGGGTCAAGCTATTCCCAACATCACAACATCACTTGAAATAGAAAAAATTAAGCATTGAGTGCACATTTTGCTTGCTAAACTGAATTTTTTGTTCCTTAAGATAATTTCTGGTGATGATTTGATATTGATTTAATCTAGCCTGCCTGCGAGAGAGGTAGGCTGTTGCCTTATCTCTGTCTTTGTTTTTTTTTGTGGTCTTTTGTAGAAGGGACTCCAAACAGTAGATTAATCAATACTGGGATGCAATCTCTTTTTTGACTTGTATTTGTTATTTTTTCTTGTTTTGGTGCCCAAAAAGATGATATCTGGTTTTAGTTATTTATCCTTTTCTGAATAATAAGAAAGGATATGTTTTGATGTCCATTTAACGGAAGATATGGCCCTCAACAGCTGAATGGGGAAAAGTTGGCTCATGAACCCAATCCCAAATTATTAGAGCTCATTGGACGGGAGAACTCATGACACTTGTGTGACTTGACATTGTATCTTTTTTCCTAATTAATATTACAAGTTTGATGTACACATTAAGTCAAATTGATGTTAAATTATCAATCTTAATGATGTTCACATTATCAATCTTAATGAGATTGATAATTGACACACATCAGAATAGTTATATCAACTTTTTATAGTTTATGGATGTACACTCATTTTTTCCAAATAATTATGATTATTTATTTATTTGTTCATTTGTTTGTTTGTTTATTATCATGTCTTTGCCATGCCCATGTTCTAGTTTTTCAAAATTTTCCGTCGCGAAGTCTATGTCGTGTTGTCTCCATGATTAGAGGTTTGTTATTATTGTTGTTTATTGCCATTCATGAAGCCACATCCAAATTATTGGATAACAGCTTTGTTGTTATTGTTGTTTGGTTATTTATTCTCATTTTAATGATATCCTATTGACAAGGGATCTGAGGAGCTTGGAGAGCAAAGGAAAATCAGATTGTAAGAGTGATAAATATTTTTAGCTTCATTACTGTTTTTGTTTGAAGGATTATGATTCTCTAACACCAGCAAGATATCTAACACCAATCTTAGGAGTATCTTGAATTATCTTAGTGAAAGTGATTAAAATGATGCTTCTTTTTTTGTTTTTGATGCAAATTAAAATGACGCTTCTTGTTTCTTATTGTTTTGAATTGAGATTTTAAAAAATTGCCCATCACATCAATGTCGCATGCATCTTGCTTTGTGTCATGTGATTTGGTTGCCTTTGTGCATTAATAACCTTAAATTCAACTCATTGTGGGGTGACATTATGGCTATTTTTTTTACTTGTATCCCCAAACATCTTAGTGACTTGAAAAACCAATGTGAGGCATATGATTTGCATCATTTCAGTAAATTATGGTGGGACCTTTATTAGCGGTACTGCTCACCTGCTATGGCTCAACTGAAGGTTTTCAATATTCTTCCTACTGTTTCATGTTTTTGTTTTATGTAACCTCATGCTTATTCTGATTTAAGCTTTATAGGATTTTCGTGTTGGTCTTACGAATTCTATGTCAATAATCTTTTTTGTTTATGATTTACATCAGCTTAAAGCTTTCTGTATTTCATGCACACATATTGAAGTCTTTGACAGGCTCATACTACATTGAATATATTAACATGTATCATTTCTTTGATCAGATGATGATAAAGATCATCAGAAGGCTCATGAACTTGGTTTAGACCAAAATGCTGAAAAAATGGTCAAGGATGTGAGGAATGCACTGGCAAATGGTGAAGGATGCAGGGTGTGTTTAACGAACTTTTTGATGTGTACCCTGGTTCTGTTTATCATATAATAATTTTAGTAAGGTTGCTCTTCTGATGCAAAAGCTTCTTTATATGCACAGGTTTATGGGGTTCTAGATGTTCAGCGTGTAGCTGGAAATTTCCATATTTCAGTTCATGGTCTGAATATCCTTGTTGCAGAGCGGGTTTGTATGCTGAATTATTAGTTAGCATCTAATTTTTTTGTTAGGAAAATGTTTGTAAATTTGTAATTATTATAAGCCCGTCAAGTATGCCTAGCAGAACTTCCACTTTGTGTTCATATGATCATATGCCAGCATTGTCAAGGTTCCACTTCTCTATTTGCATCCATATAAATCCTCTTTATGGAGCTCTCAAACTTTTTTTTAATTGTAGATTTTTGAGGGCTCATCTCATGTAAATGTGAGCCATGTTATACATGATTTGTCATTTGGCCCCAAGTACCCTGGGATCCACAATCCACTCGATGGCACTAGTAGGATCCTGCAGGGCGCTAGTGGAACATTTAAATATTACATCAAGGTAATTTTCCTCAACTTGCAAGCAACTTTTATTCTTCTGCCAGGGAGGAACACTTTATGTTATGAATGGACATATTTATAATATTTTTTAGCATAGTTTGAGTGGAATGTGATTACAAGGGGACATCCTTTTCTATTAGAGAAGTGTGAATATATTTGGTTGAAGAATCCAAGTACATCTATGTTCTTTATTAAAAAAATTCTTATGCTGTTTTTAATTATGTCATTTTTTAAACTCACTTGGAATGTTTAAATGCTGGAGTTGATTACATAAACAGTGTTATAGATGATCAAAGAGGCTAAAGGGCCTTGTGCAACTACCTTGCTTTAATCTCATGATATATTAGTTTAAATAACACTATTCTTCTCGGAGTATGTATGATAGTATGCCGAAAACTTTTCATTGTTATTATGCAGATTGTTCCAACTGAATATCGATATCTCTCGAAAGACGTTCTTCCTACAAATCAGTTTTCTGTCACAGAATATTTCGTACAAATACGTGAATCTGACAAAGGGTGGCCAGGTTGGCTTCAACTTTTGTATAATTCATTTTTTGGTTTTGTTTATCTTCTTGAGTGTGTTTGCTAAACTAATCACCTCTTCATGATACAGCTGTTTACTTCTTGTATGATCTCTCACCTATCACTGTGACAATTAAAGAGGAACGTCGCAGTTTCTTGCACTTTATAACGCGCCTTTGTGCAGTACTGGGTGGTACTTTTGCGCTTACAGGTTAGGATTTCTTTCCCTTTCCCATGCATGAATTGTAGTTACTGGTTATACATTATTATGAGTATCAGCTTTTTCATAGGATTTGTTTTTTCCATAAGAATTTGTTTTGCGGTATCAAAAGCTTTCCCTTTTGCATCGATGGAGGCATGGGATTCTACAGTTGCAGTAAATTTTACAGTAATTTCACATAATTATGACCTGGATTTTTTTTTATGTAATCTGTCTGACTGAAGTTTTTGACTGGTTGGTTATGGATTTGGAGGAAATTTTCCTAAATCGAACTGATTTGGTTGGGTTAATGTTGAGGGAAACTGAATCAAACCCTTACTAAAAAAAACAATTTAGTTCTCTTTGGGATTGAGTTGCCATCAACCTCAACAAACCCGAGCTGTACCCCCAAGAATCCGATGAGACAGTTATCCTTCAGTACATACAAGAAATCTAATTTATGATAGATATATCCATTGAATAAGGGTGTACATGAAATCACCTAATGCATATATACCCTACTATGTCTATTATGAAAAAATGTATGCATTCAATTCATTCATGTACTTTGTTTTTATTGAATAACACTATATATTCTTTTAATAGACTTTTTAACCTTTGAATTGATACCGGCAGGGATGCTTGATCGTTGGATGTATCGGATTATGGAGGCTGTCACCGGCTCAAGCAGCCGGAGTGTTCTCCGATGATGACCCATGTTTCTAATATCAGTGTCAGAAAACCTGCCAACTTAGAAAGATCAGTTCCCCCCATCAGCATTGCCGCCGGGAACGCCAAAGGCAGAAATCCTGCTAAAGAAAGAATAGAATAGCAGATGACTCTCTCTCCCTCTCTCTCTCTCTCTCTCTCCCTATGATAGCAGATAGCAGATAAGGTTGGCATGTTAAGTTATGCTCTCCCTTTTTTTTGTTCTTTGTACAATTAGGAGATTCATTTGTGTAGGGTTCCTCATTTGGATTTTTTAGAACCCTTTTTAATACACGAAATTTTGTGGGATTGTTTGATGATCTAATTGGAGTTTTTTATTTTATTTTATTAGTTGTGATTTGTTCCATTAGAGGTGAATCACAGATTTGATATTTGAATGAAGTTCTCCATTTTTATAAAGATCTGTGTTTTTGTCTGTCTTCCTTCCACTGGTTGATGTTTTTTTTTTTTTTTTATGTTTATTGAAACGGTAGGTGGTTTGCCTTAATATATTAAGGATCAAAGGAAATAACAAAAGTAATACAAGAAATAAAGCTTATGTGGCACTTAGGTAGATGAGATATTTACCAGGTCCCACTGGCAAAAGGACCATAGGCTATGGATGGTGTAGTATGTTTTTTCAGTGCTATGGCTTAGTTTTTGTGATAGTCGCATATACAGTCTCTGGATGAGGTATATATATATATATATGGTTAGGGAAAATATATACTGAGTCTGGATGCCTGGACACCATTAGTATCGGCTGCATAAATTTTAAATTGAATTATACAGCTTGTGAATCAAATTGCATATACAATTGTTAGATACAGTGCCACTGTATGTACAATTCGATTCATAGGTGTAGTGCAATTTGATACTGATGGTAGTGATATTACTAAGGTTGACTGGATTTGGAGTTAATATATAGATTGTTTGAAATTTTTTAATTTTTTTAAAATATGGATATGGATCAATTGAATTTAGTGGAGTATATATATATATATTATATTTTAAAATAGTATATATCTCATTAGACACGTAGCATAGGACATGAATAGACACAATGAATAGACACAACAAGAAACTTGATCTTCTCCGATGAACTAAGTCTGTCGTCGTAGATTTTTTGCAACAGACATAAGCCTTCGCAGGGCTGTTGGCACTGAGGGTGTTATGAAAAGGTTTGCGACGGACAAAGTCCGTTGCGGTTTTTATATTTAACGATGGATTATATAGCCATAGTGACGGATAATCACTGTATTAGCAATAGATATTGTCTGTCACATATATTGTTTCGAAAGTGTAAAGTCTGTCACCATTGATCTTTTATCCGTCGAGATAAGTTTCACAAAATCTGTAGAATCAAATTCTCCAAACTTTTTTTTTTTTTTATCAAAATCTGTTTCTCCAAAAATTTAAAAAAACCAAATCTTCAACTAAATTCAACATGAATTTGAATATTCATTCACATTCAACCCATCAATAAAAAAATTGGACGCAATTTCATAAAACAAATTTTATGAATCAAATCATACATGAACAATTAAAAAAACTTTAACAATATAATACTCTCACTTAGAATAAATGTTTATCTTTTCTATACATACAAAGTTTAACTAACTAATGTGTAAAATTCGCCTAACCATGACTTGATTTTTGTTTTCTTTATCTGGCATTTTTCAAGTGATGCCTTTATATACTCACACGCAAAAGAGTAAAAAATCTACAAAAAGGATATCGTAAATGAAAGATATATATTTAAAAACTTATCATAATATCCTAAAAAATGATATGAAATGAATACAAGTCATAAGCTCACTCATTAAACAATCATAAATATAGAGCCTTATCATTAAGCACCCATATAACAACTCCCACAAAGTTCACTCCTAAATCAATCATTTGATGCACATTTCTAATTTTTCATTTTAATTTAAAGCTATCCAACATGTAAATTAAATAGTGATAGATAAGATTGATGAATATTTGTGTTGAGGGGTTTAGTAATAGACAAGTAGAGATCTCTAACATGGGGTTTAGTTAAATATTTGTGTTGAACACACATTGATTCATCACCAATGTACATCTTTATTTATGTTTTATAAGGTTTTATTGGATGAAAAATATTCACTTATTTAAAGCTGATTTATTGACTTGAAATATAGTAAAAAAATTCACAACGGCAACTTACAGACTCTTGTAAAAAAAGAAAAAAAAAACTACAACATTTGGTATCTTCTACTCTAAAATATTAAAATATATTTATAGCTTACTTTCACATACATTTATTTAAGCAGTTTCTTTTACTTTTTTGGAGAACTCCTGTTTACACCAAGTACAAACCTGTTACAAAAAAAATATATTTAAAGTAATGAAATAATCTTTTTGAAAGCTAAATTTCAATATTTTAAGAAAAATAAAAGAGAAAATTTTACCTTTACTTCAGGTTGTTTGATCATGTTCAACATCTTGTGAACCGGGAGGCTTGATTTGTTCTTGAAGAAGTTAAAAACATGTAATGAGCCCCATCATAGTGTCTGCTAAGATTAGAATTAATTATGTATATTTAGCTGTTTTTCCAAACCTAAAACATGTCATAACATAACATTTCTATCAACCAGAGTAGTTTTGAATGGTTTCTTTTAGGGTGATTTTCACTTTTGGCCCAGTATTTTTTTTAATTTCAAGATTAACTTAGTCAAACCGGCCTGGACCAGTTTTAAAATAAGAAAAAAAAAATTGAGGGTTAAATTGAAAATTGTGCTTTTAGGATAGATTATTTATGTCCATTAGATAAATCATGCCTTATATTTTACTAGCAGATTTCACAACTTTGAATAAACATTTCAAGCTTCTCCTGATAGTTTCATTTTTGGTAGTTTTGGTGTATGTATTAAACTAGGGTTTTGGGAAGTTCACTTTTTATGTTTAAAAGCACTTAATGAATTGAGAATCGAGTGGCCAAATTTGAGATGAAAACAATAATTTGAAATAATTGTTTTTTTTATAAAAATTGATTAAATTAATTTAATCAAAAGTGTATTAAATAAAATTATTTATATTTATATTTTATATAAATGAATCAATAAATAAAGTAAGATCACAGTATTAATGAATAAATCTAATAATTAAAGCAAACATAAATCATTCTTAAACATGAACAAACATAATTTAATTTTAGTTATTGTATTAGCCTTTACATGAAAATAAAATAATGTAGATCTAAGAACATTACAAACAAAGAAAATAATCTACTTAAAAAGATTTTTCAAATCATAATTGAAACTGACCTTAAATTATTTGGTTCTCCTCCAATGTCTCATTAAAAAACATCATGGAACTAGAGATCATGATATATGATAATGTCTGCAATGAAGGCACTTATATATTGAGGAGAATTCAACTGCTTTATAGATGATTAGTTTTGTTTGTTTTGTCACACCAATTACACCTTTCTTTCTCTTTATTTTGTCATATCAATTACACCTTTTGTTCACTCAAAAAACATTGGGCATGCACTCTCATGTAAACCATGTGATATGCTTTCAAAGTCATAACAATGTCATGACATAAAAAAATATACTCACTGTTCTACTGTTCAGATATTTATTGAACCTTGCTTTAATGAAATAACAACTTATTTTCACACATTAACCGCACAAGTTTTAATTAAATCGCAATTATATTTAAATGTTTAATTCTTCCATAAGTAAAACCATTAATTACATTGAATCATACTTGGAAACTCATTTTTAGAGACTCATAGTGGTCCCAGCTTTTGTAGAAAGAAAAAAAGGAATTTTTAGTTTTAAATAATAAAAATCTAACAGAGGTATATGCTTTTAGAAAAATTATCTATAATATTGCTTTAAATAAAAATGTGTTTTTCAAATGCTTCCCTTAGTAGAGGTGCTCCTCTTCATCTGTGGAACTTGAGTTTGATCATTTATCTTGACATGACTATTGTCGCAAATTTTGTGTACAATAAATATTAATTAAGGAACATGCTTAAACCATCCAAACTAATTTAAGGGATAATGCACACTTTGATGGACAAAAGTCTTCATGACCGTTAGATCAAGCCTATTAAATATTTGAAAAAAAAAAAACATTTATATCCGATCTAAATTCTTATATGAAAATTTAAAAATTATTAGATATCAAAAATATATATCCATATTTTATAAATGATACAATTTTACATTTTATATATATAAAAAAACATAAGATGATGTATATGATTTTAAGAAAAATAAAAGCATAGGCAAACTGTGTAGCATTCTCCTTTCCAAAATGTGTATAGGGTTTCAAGAAGGTGGCATCAGTGGATTCAAATTGGGCAAAAAGGGCTCTGTGAAAACGACTGCAGTCAAGAACCCAATGTCTCATGCTTATATGTGAGCTAAGATTTGATGATTAAATGAATCTTTCATTTTTATAAAGATACATGTTTTTATGCACGAATCCCCTGTTACAATCGCACTTAACATCCCATGTACCTCAATAACTATCTAATTAAGCAAACTAATATACTTTGTCCGAAAAAATTTTAAATTTTTTTAAAAATTGATCAATATAATTTATTAGAGAATATACATTAACTTTATTTAAAATATATATAATATATACAATATTTTTTAAAAAGAATCAAAACATAAGGATAGTAGACAGAACTGTAAATGTAACCCATGAGATAATCTCAGTGCAGTGCACACATGTTTTGATTTAAAAATTCTCTTCTGCATGTCCACCAAGTTTTGAAATTTATGGTATCAATGAATAATGTAAATGGACCATCAGCCGAGGAACTGTAAACAAACTTTTTTTTTTTTTTTTGTATAGATGTGCAGTGAAACTTGAACACAAGTGATAAGAGGTCAGACATCACTTATTCCCACCCCCTAAGACATTGAACTTGAAGCCCATATTTGGGTAGAATTGACATGGAATATAATAGAATATGAGTGAAATAAGCCAAAGATATATATTTATTCGCAAGGAATAAGTGGATATAGGTAATACCAGAATACCTAAGAATAAATGGGTATTGGTATTTCAGGTTCCTTTGAAATTGTGTTATCTACTCAATCTATTTCAATGGTATAAAGAGCATCACATGTCAAATCACAAGCCAATATTGTATAAATCAAGAGAACCTAAAATGTCGGATCATTTTTTAATTTTGTATTAAAATTTATGGACATTTTATCCACAACTTATTCATGATCAACCAAACATCAACATAATTACGTTATCAACAAGAATAACTAAAATACAACCAAAAGAAAAATGACTTACTCCACTCAAAGAATCACCTATATCATTATGTCACTAACCAAATGTGGGAAAGAATATTACACACCATCTTGAACTACATAACTTTTGCCTTCATGCTTGTATTTCCCAGCATCCTGCACAAAGATGGAAAGGTCAAAATTTCCAGAGTTAAGTTTGTATAAATATTATAGAATTTTTATAAAAAATGATTAGTGTGTGTGTACCTGCACTGCATATTCACTCCCCAGACTTTTTGAGATCTTCAAATTTCATAACCTGGAGTCAACGTTCGTTTTAATATAAAAGGGAAAAGTTAAAAGAAAACAAATATTCTGAAAGATGACTATACATTTCTGCTACTAAACATAAGACAAATAATTCCCTATTAATCTCAATTTCCCAATATCTAATAATAACTATCTACTAAACTTATTCAAAAATTCATTGCTCCACTAGACTTCTTCCCATCACATCAGGAAAAACATATATGAATAACATCTTATGATTCTGAAAAGGATCACAAACATATAATATACCTAAGATATCTCTAAATTATAATTTATGCTACTATATCCTACACCAAAAGTTGCACAACATTTTATTCAAAGGCCCTGAAATTTATTTTGCATCTATAGCATTAGCAATCAAGTGTATGCTAGTTCAGCTCTTTAAGAAAAATGGAAGTTCGAAATACCACTTGTGCTCACTCTAGCAACATCCCCAACTAGGTCCTGAAATTCTCCAAGCATTTAGGCCTTCACCTGTAGGCTTTCTGGGCCACGGGCCCTCGAAATAACCTGCAAACCAATTGCAAACCTCAACATCAAGAAAAAGCATTCATCAGAAGTGAGGACATTTATGCAGACCTGTTGCATGGATGTTCAAAAGTGTGTAACCACAGCAAATGTATAGAGGCAACTGTTGGAATGAAGTTGTGCACTTTTAAGATAAAATGACAAGAACCAAAAAGTTGAAAACAACCAGAATATATCAGCAGTGGCTGACAACCTCTATGTTTCTAATGTGGTTCTCTTAATTCAAATTATTTTGTTCTTTATATGTTCTTATGTATGATTGTATATTTAGGTCTTCACAGAGTACAAGTGGTGTTCCACAAACATCTCAAGCAAAATAAATGGGTTGAGATAGTAGTGAAAATTTCACAAAAGAAACCACAAACTTGCCTTTTCTATAAGAGGTTGTGCATGCTCTTCCCACTTGGTAGCCCACCGTGCAGAGGACCACGAAGTCAAGGTGCCATCCCTCAAAAACTTCAAATCACTATTATTATCTGGAAAACCTTTGAAAAGTAACTGCAACCACCATCCAAAACTCAAAAAAACACCAAAAAAAGAATACACACAACTTTTGAAGATGTGCACATTATCAATCATTATAATTACCAACTATATACAAATTAATTTTTTTATGAAAAATGATTGACGTCAAAATCGATAATCTGGATAACAACTACAGTATAAGAAGGCAAAGAAAGAAATTCAACAACTGACTCTGGACACAACATAAAAGGATGTTCCAAATCATAGCCCTACCATTCCCTCCAGAAATTCAGGCTTTTATGGTTCATCTCATACTCTCTGCTTCTATTTATTTAAACATTCTTTAGGGTTTGCATAAAAGAAACTTATCCTACTAGTGCTAATGAAATATATGGATCTAGAACATTCCTCCATTGTTGGCAAACTAATTACATTACATGTAGTCCGCTGATACATGTCCTTTACCCCTCATAAACCTCTTTGTCCGACACTACCTCATTCAGCTGACAAAAAAACCCTCCAGATTCATGTTTATATACTTTTGTCATGATGTTGAATGTAAATGGGTTTACCTCATTCAGCTGAAAAAAAAACCCTCCCGATTCATGTTTATATATTTTTTTATGATGTTAAATGTAAATGGGAAACAATGAAGCCTTAAGATATTCTCACATTATATGCAACTCTCAAGCAATGGTTCTAAGACAAGGAAAAGCTGCCTGATGCATTTATATTTTATTAATCATTTCTTTGGATCAAGTCTTCATTAGTGACCAAACTAATAAATGTATATATGGCAAAGTCATGCTGCTACCGTAATAATGATTTCCAACTAAAATACTTATACTTCTTACCAAGAGTTCTTCTATACTGCTAAAGATTTTAAACTTAAATATTTATCCTTCTTACCAAGAGTTCATCTGCGAGTTCTGAAGAGTTTGAAAAGAGAAGCCCATTTGTACCAACTTTTACAAGCTCCTCGATGCTTTTATACGATGAACAATTAGAGTTTCTGTTAGAAAAGAAGAAGCTAACAGAGGATATTACAAATGATGACTAACCAACAAATATTTACCATGAAAATGAAACGGCACAAACGGGCAGCCCACAACCAAACATGTCTACCACCTGAAACAGAAACTTGTCAAATGTTATATCTTGACGAAAAAGATCCTAGATCAAATTTCTACAGAAGAAAGACGAACAAAATTCTTACCTTCATCGGAAGGTCCAAACCAGATGAGGAGGTATGCAGGCATACACCCAAATCTGCTGACCCTATAACATAAATGGCAATATAAGAATCATATAATCGCTTGAAGAAGTGGATCGCAATGCAGTTTCTGGACAAATAATTATGCAAAGATACCGAGTAGTAGCGGATAATCTTCAGCTGATAACCACATTGTTCGGAAAGCCACACGTTTCAGCTGTAGCTTTTTTATTTGATTTTCATATTTTTCCCTTTCTGGCCCTTTACCTTTCAAAATAATTATCAATTAGGATCTCAAATCAAACACTGAATTGTATAAAATTTTGAACAAAAACTTGACCACTGCACAAATACTTGAAAAGTTACCAGTGATTATGAACAGCAATCTTGGGTAGAGGTATTGTTTCCCATTACTAATATCCTTCCAAAGCATTTCCACTTCAATCAAATCATCATCTTTCATAGCTGCTGCAGCACGGCGATCATACAAAATAGCTGCTTCAAGAAGCATGCCAAAATCTTCATCTGAAGTCCTGAAAAAGAGAGAAAAAGTGGGGTTGAAGGATGCATTTAACTGTGAGATGCAAAACCAACAAACTCAATATTTTGGAACCACCTGGAGCTACCCGAGTTCATATTTCCGAACCCTTTCACATGACAACCCAACTATTTCATTTTTAGCATGAAAAAAAAACTCTGAACAAACTTTTCATTCAGTAAACGATCTTATAAACAATAAAATCATTCTCTTTGCACAAAAATATCAAACAAGAATTTACAAAGGCAAACATGGTCTAAAAAGGTTGTCCTCACCTTGCAGCTTATGACACAATGCAAGGATATCAAAAAACACCTCAGCTACAACTATTTTGCGAAGAGGTGAAACCTCATTTCTCTATCGAGAGCAAATTTTGACTATTATTTTTGGGTGCCGATATTTCTACCCACAGGGTTCTTCAACCCACCCCTCTCAAAAAAATAAAAAATGTGGTTTTTTTAAGAGGTGAACCCACCCAATTCATTCGACCTTGTAAAGTCATCTATTATGTCACAGATCGACATCACACAGTCAAACTAGTCACAGAGACCTAAGCCCTCTTTGCGACCCATTCAACTTTGTGTAGTCGTCACTTATATACTCCGTTCGACATCGCAGAGTTGAACAGGTCACAGAAATCTAAGGCTCTCATATGACCCCATTTGACTTTGTGAAATGGTCAATTATGCAGTGTTTTAAAATCCAACCCAACCAGCTTGGTTGAACCCACTCGCGTTGAATTCCGGTTCGGTTTAGCCATATAACCCGATGATATAAAAAATCAAGAAAACTCAATCAACCCACTGATTGAACCAACGATTTTTGTGAACCGGCTGCAGATTGATTATATCGAATGGTTCTTTATTCATAGAAATTGTGATTAATCACTTGTTTAAATATGAAATCTAATAACAAGGTTAGATTTTATATACTAAAATCATGTTATGATGTTAAGTAAAACATTTATGCAAAGATTTTTTAAAATATTTTATATTTTTATTTAGTAATGATAATTAAAAAAATTATTATATTATAATTATGTCACGAGTCAAATCTGGTTGACTCAGCAGTTGAACCAATGACCTTTGACTCATTCATTTTTTTGGTTCATTGAATAGTGATTTTTAAAATATTGTCATTATGTCACAGGTTGACATCACATAGTCGAACTGATCCCAGAAACCTAAGGCCTACAAAGCACAGACACTTCCTCGGAGGCGCCGTACCCGTGTCGGACACGGACACGGCACGGACACGGCCCAAACACGTGTCGGACACGGCTCCAGCCGTGTCTGCCTTCATTTTGGCTAGGACACTCCTGGGACACGGTTGGAACACGGCCCAGCTAGTTTCAGCCCAAAAGTAAAAAAGAATAAGAAAAGGAAGGCTCAAACATAACCCGACAAAGTATTCAACCCATTTAAAACAGTCTAGAACAACTCATTTAAACAAAATATCTTTATTAAGGTTAAAAAAAATAGTGATTTATTAGTTTAAAACAGTGATTTATAAAAACAGTAGTTTATTGGTTTAAAAAAGTGATTTATAAAAACAATGGTTTATTATTTAAAACAGTGATTTATAAAAACAGTGATTTATTAGTTTATACAATTGGTTATAAATAGTGAATTAAATGAAATGTGTTTGTTTATATAAAATAGTGATATATATTTATTTATTATATTAATTTATTTGTTGCCGTGTCCTAGCTGTACCCGTGTCCTATTTTTTAAAAAATTGCCGTGTCGCCGTGTCCGTGTCGCTGTGTCACCGTGTCCCGTGTCCGTGTCCGTGCTTCATAGCCTAAGGCCCTCTCTACGGTCCATTCGACTTGTGACATAATGAACGATATCACAAAGAGATATCCAAACACTACATTATGTGATCTGTCCTTCATAATACTGAACAATGCACCATCGTTTGAAGATATCATTTCATTGAGAACGTTAAAACACAAGAACACATTGTTCAAAACACAAAGTCGAATAGGCCGTAGAGAGAGCCTTAGGTCTCTGTAACTAGTTCGACTATGTGATGTCGACCTGTGAAATAATGAACGACTTCACAAAGTCAAATGGGCTACAAAGAGAGCATTAGATCTCTGTGACCAGTTCGACTATGTGATGTCAACCTGTCACATAATGAACGACTTCACAAAGTCAAATGGATCGAGGTGGGGTCACTCTTTAAAAAAACCACATTCTAATTTTTTGAGAGGGGTGGGGTGAATAGCTATGTGAGTGGGAATATCGGTGCCCATTATTTTGAAATCATATCCATTCTAAATTTGCACCTAACAATCAGGTCCAAAAAAAAAAATTAAAGGAAATTCTAATTGTTTGATGTCCGCTCAGAAGATCATTCATCTCTTCTCCACCAGAAATTTTGTCCCTCTTAAATACCCATTCTCCATAATATATACTATAGTACAACATCAATCTTTTTTGTAAATCCATTGTAGTCAAACAAGCAAAATACTTGCTTCCATTGAAAAATTGTTAGACAGATTTTTGTTCCCAAGCCACTCTCTCAAATAAACTCATGAAAGCCAGAAACATGGTATCAGAGAATCAGGTTAATTTTTCTTAGATTATCTTCATTTAAAATTTTAAATTTTTTGTCTGTAGTGTATTATGCTTGATTGCTAATGAGATCTGAGCTTTGAAAATACTTTTCAAAAATTACATATATACCTGTCACATGGATGCAAGTCTTTTTAAGGCGCAAATGAAGCAAGTAACCAACATTCAGGATATAATAGGACAATAAAAACTTGGTTACTCATGAAAAATAATTAAGTGTGACTATGACAAATATGCCTCACCAGCTAGTACTGCTGACAACTAGGGCTGGTCTGTTCGGCTTCAAACAAATCTCATGATCAACCTTGGTGCTAAACAGGGTATCCTTTGAATCTGACTCATTTCCTTTGCTTGCACCACTATCATTAAGCCCTCGCATTTCTGCAATTACACAGATGTCATTAGAAACTCTCATCCACCTAGTAAAGAGTTTCTTCCCACTGAACTTAACCCAACATGAAAACTAAAAAAAACCAATTATATAGATGTATCATCTATACCTAGGCTAATGTAATCAACAATGCCATGTGAATGACCAAGATCTTTCTGCAATCTACAAAACAACTGCAAATGATTGAACAGTCATGTGTAAGAGATTCTAGGGGGAAAAGGGGGGAAATGTGAGAAATAAAGGTAAAGAAAGCCTTTTGACCTCATGCTTCTCCTCAAGTGTAGTGGGGTGGAAAAATTCAGGAGGTTGATCATACAAAACAGTTGCTCTAAAAAAATAGAGAAAAAAAGTGTATCATAAATGAGGATTGAGAAAAGAACAATATATTTACACTGCCCAAACATTTGAACTTCTAATAATCAAACATACTTGATGCCCCAATTCTGATCAAGCTCATGTTTCATTGCCTTGGTCACACACAAAGCGCCATCAGCCATCCTCCCAAAGAAAAATTCAAACCTACAAAACTCATAATAAAGAAAAAGTCAAAACATTTATTTATTGGCCATTAATAGTAAGCATGTTGAGTGGAAAATTGTACCAATGGTAGATCTTCACAACTGGATGACTTCTCCCATGTGACAACCCAAGTAGCGTATACCCAAAATTGTGCCAATCAATGACAAACTTGGACGACCTTAACCAGCTAGCTAGTTTGACAGCAGCTAAAGTTGGAACAGAAGGTGGATTCTACAGATGCAAATAATAACTCAATTCAAAATCTACATGAATAAAGTGAAGTAACGATGGTAGATTTGAATGCTAATGATTCTCGTGCATTCCAAAACAGTCTCACTTAATGGGTGACCCCATATATCACTCAATATGATGCACATGATGCACACCAATGAGAAGGTCAAATAAATATCATGATGAGGTGAACCGAGCAGAATAAATTGAAAATTTTGATAATTAGTGCAATTGTGTTTATACTCCCTCTCAAGGGTGTCTTTACAGGGAGTTTAAAATGTACCTACCTTTATAACCAAACTTATTCTCCTTTACCCCCAATCCCTCCAATACCACCCCCTCCCCCCAAAAAAATAAATAAATTAAATTAAATTAAATACATGCAAGAGAAAAATCAAATGAAAATTTACACTAATGTATATAGTTAAGTGATGACGATTCAAATGTTAACTTAAATACATGCAAGAGAAAAATCAAATGAAAATTTATACTAATGTATATAGTGAAGTGATGATGATTTAAATGTTAAAGGTCTCACCCATTTTAAAACTGTCACACTGAATGGATGACCATATGTATATCCATATAACTTGGACGATTGATGAAACTCCTTGATATTCTCTCTGACAAGGGTGCATTAAAAGAGAGTTAAAAATGTGCACAGATGCAGATTTTCTCATCTCTTTCCCCTCACCACCACCTCCAAAACCCAAACTACCCCCGCCTCAAAAAAAAAAAAAAAAAAAATCCAATGAAAGAGAGATGGGGCAATTCATCGAATATTTTTGTAGCATATAAAAGAAAAGATCCCAGTCAAAGAAGAATATGAGAATAATTTAAAAAAAAACACTAAAATTTGCAATCCAACTCTATTGATTATTGTAATGTACCAGTGCCACTATCATCATCCAACCACAACAACACCAATTAAACAATCATGGCATCTTTTTTTCCCTATCCTTGACACCAGAAACCTGATCAGACAGTTCTTGATCTTAATTTGCCCCATTCTCCTCTCACATACATCACATGGCTTCCTTGTTTAGCTTAAAGGGAAGATGTGTACAAATTTTTTTCATGATTTTAAGAATCCGATCTACAAAAGATGACTGCTATACATTATCTGCAATGTAACGAGAAGAAGAGCACATTAAGCATGAAGACGAATATATACCAAAAATGTTTCTCACTTGCACAATAAAGATGTCGGGTCGAGGTATCTTAACACAAAGAAACCAGATCAGCTGAAAAAACTGAATAAAAGTCTTGAGCACAAGTACCAACATGCTGGATATGTTTGATAACCTTCGGAGATGTATAGTCCTCTACAAATATAGGTAGGAAAAATAAATCATTTACTGTGAGTAATAAGACTCGTATAAATGGTTCCACAACGATAATGCATGTTCAATACCATTTTATATAGATGAATCGACTGATTCTCTATAACAGCCATATGGGGATCTGTTCCTACACATTGGACATGAAAAAAAACAGTTTTAATGATTAAAAAGGTTAAAGGGAAGCCAAGTAAAAATTTTATGTAACAACAGAAGAAAAACAGACTTCAGTGAGCACAGTGCTTAAATTTTAATTTACACCAACAAAATGGATAGATATGTCAATAGTTATTTCCTCTATAAAATAAATAGATAGTACTTTACAAGTAGTGTCCCCAATTTATATAAAGAACCAAGAAACTACACATACATATGCAAGGAAGAGCCAAAAAAAAGGTATAGGACCTGAAGAATGCCCTGACCTCAAACTCCCACACACAGAGCTAAGGTGTCCCTCATCAATAACAGAAACCCTCTCTATGAAAACTTTCAGCTTTTCTGAAATAAGTAGCATGAGTATTCATGAATATAGCAAAAGGCCTTGTTTGTTCTCCACATGGTACTCTTTCCTATTGAAAGCTTCCTCAATGCCCACTGATACTAGTAATGAATTCAGTATTAAAGTCTTTCTAATTCTCCAAATACACCTTAAACCAGATAAACAATCACGAAGAGGGATAAGAATTATATAAATAAAATATACAAGCAGTTTTTGCATCAAGCTATCTAAGAACATACCTCCATTAGCAATAATGTCCACTTCCATACGTGCCTGCAAGGGGCCAACAAGTTTTTCATTATGAATTAACACCAGGAATCACAAGGAAGCACACACTTTTGTAGGGCTCTTGCTTATTAAAAAAAACAAAGGAACTCGGAGGGAATTAAAAAACTTAAAAGGCATGTCAAAAGAAAAAACAGTCACCTGATTGGCAAGGGAGAGGGCGTGATATTGCATCCGAGGGCTACGGCCGATGTCTCCCAATACCACTACAGCCGCCCTCCCTTTATTCTTTATCTTCATAACTCTATATGTATTTCCCTCCTAATTTGCAACCAGAAGATAATTAGAATAGTATTTTTAGTTTCAAGAAACACATAAAGTTTCATCTAAACAACAAATCACATCTAATTGATCAGTGATAACTAATAAGTTAATAATCATTCAAGTAGTTCTAATCTAGCAAACTATATAAATATCATCAGCAAATCAAACATCAATCATATTATGTTTCTCAATTTATATATCTGACTTTTAAAAAAAAGAAATTGGTAGGAACTTATATATTTGAATGACATTCGACTCCATGGAAAATATCAATAGCTCATTAAACCCTATTTGTACTACCCATTGTCTTCGACGGGATGAAAAAGAAAACCTTCCTTTCAAAGAATCATGAAAGATGTCAAAATTTCATCTGGATTTCAGGGAAATATAAGTAAACTCGGCATCATAATTAATTAGCAACTCAAAACAGTACTTTCAGAAGAAAAATAAATAAACACGTGCTAACATAATAGGAATTAGCTGACCCAACAAAATTTCTAAGAGTCGTTCGCAACGACTAAGGCCATAAGATTCCTACCTTGGTGCAAATAAAAAAAAATCCACGTTTTTAGTAGGATGAATGAAGCTATGATTTGCCAACAATTACGTAGTTTCTGGGATTCTAATGTTCAACAAACGCTTCATTTGGACTTCAGAAAACAAAAACAGTTATCCGGCTGTCAAAAAGCAACAGTGGATAGCAAAAGAATCCGCTTTGTCAAAGTTTCAGAGGATATGGATATTCAAAGAGACAAATCGAGTTTCAAGATGTTCAGAGAGGCAAGAAAAATTGTTTTTTTTTTTTGTTAAATAAATAAATAAAAAAAAGGTTTTGGAGACTCCTATTAAAAGAAACACCATATAGAAGGGGATGAGGGATCTCCTTCCAAGAAAAGGGAGAAGAAGAAGAAAGAGGGAGAACTAAAAAAGGGGATGAAAATTTCTTTTTATTGAAATCACATTATACCTACATCACCTTCATTTATCTATCAAGCATCAACTATATATTTTTCTTTCCATTATTGCATGTCATGTGCCTATATAACTCATGAATTCATTCGATAAGTTTAATAAAATCAACACTTTCTATAAATTTTTATTTTCATAAAAGACTAAAGTGCAATTGTCCATTATCTCCACCAACTATAATGGTTATACCGGTGTGAGGTTTTGAGTATCATTGTCCATCAATTTCCCCAACTGTGATAGTTGCATCGGTGGATGTGAGTCAATTGGCCTTCACCCAAGGAAGGCCCCTTCTTGATGGTTTCTTCATTGTCTAGAGTGTGTGCCCCATAAAGGCAAGAGCAAAGAAGGCTTCTGATTCCGTCCAGTGGGATTTTCTTTGAAAGTTGTTGGAAGGCTATGGCTTCCTGTAAAGGTGGATCTAGTGATTAAAAGAATGCATTGGTATCGTTCGCCTTGACGTGTGAGAGTTCGAGTTTCATTGTTGCAGGGTTGTCTCACTAGGGAAGGGTCATTCTCTATACTCATCTCATGTTTGTACGGAGAAGTGCTCGTATCTTTGTTCGAGTGCATACCTTTCGTAAGAAAAGAACTTATAGTTTATCAATGCTCATCAAACCTTTTTTTTTTTTTTTTGAGGATTCACAAAAAACGGGCTTACGAGTTATGACAAAACCTATTCTTCCCCAACCCTTATTCATGAAACAAATGAATGCTTGAGGATTAAGCTTATTTTTCCCTTATCCAACAGGAGAGAATTAGAATTATAAAATGAGACTTTTTTTTTTAGGAAAATGTTACATTCAGTCCTTTTTACGATTTAAAAGGTAGGCCACACATGTTTTCATTTTTTGAAAAATAGTAAACATCAACCTGATGATGTAATGCTTTGATAGAAAGAAAAAAAAAGAGTGTAGATCGCTCCATTTTGAGTTGAACAAACCTATTTTTAGTAAGTGTAAGAAAAAAATTTAACAAGGTATATACAACATATGTTTCATTGGATTTCTAATGAGGTATATAAAACTGCATTTTGGACTATAAAATAAACCGAGTGTAACATGAGTTTCATGTGTAAGGTAGCCCATGAATTTCCATGTGTTCACATCTAAAAGAAAAAAGAAAGAACCCTAGAAAATTTGTGACGAATGATCATCCTCGTCACCAACAGACAACTCCCAAATCTTTTATGTATTGTTTTTCCGAATAAAAGGTATCCCTAAATGCAACTCATACCTATACCAAATCAAGCTTTTATTCAAACTTTTACCAAAATCAAGGGAGACTCAAACCTTCACCCCAAATTTTCATAGGAAACACAAAATGATAGTTACATACACACCATATCAAATGAAGCTTTTACTCAAATTTTTAGTCAAATTTGGGTATAGGTTTGAATAAGGGCTGGAGATGGCCTAAATCCTCACCTAATCATCCAAACAACGCTCCCCCCTCCCCCGATTACACCAACCATGGCGCACGCGCACAATCTCAACACATAAAAACAGAGAGAGAGAGAGAGAGAGAGAGAACCTAAACAACTCCGACGAACATTGAAGGGTCTCCCTTAGCCTCCCTCGACGTCGACAGAAGGTTCCGTCGGAGATCCAGATCACCAGCACCACCACCGGTGCCGCAAGAACCGCCGACCAAAAATTTCTCCTCGAGCCGCTTGATTTTTTTTATATTTTTAATTTTTAGGTTTTGACTGTGTTTGGACATTCGGTGGATTAAGCGTTGTGGTTAAAAAATAAATAAATAAATAAAACTATGCTACAACATCTCAATCCTATAGTCTTATGTTTAAATAAATGTGTACCGAAAGTTTAAATTTAAATAAAAGTCAATTATTTATTTATACTTATATAAAATTAAAGTTTTACTTAAATTTAATGCTCTCCAAGAAATAATTGAGAGAAGATGAGAATTTAATAAAAAAATTGCATTAAACATAAAGTGATTGTTGGAGACACTATATCAAATGAAATTTTTGCTCAAATTTTTAGTAAAATCTGAATATAGGTTTGAGTAAGAATTAAAGATAGTCTTCCAATTCCAATATCATGATCTTATTAGCTCATACACTTATACTAATAGGGTATATAACTAATTATAAATTTTTTATATTTTCTATAAATACATTCATACAATTTATTAAAATGTATATACTTTAATTTTTATAAAAACGCATACTTTCTTAGATTAAGGGTATAACCTTTTAAGAAATCAATATAGGTGAGAACTAAATAGTCTGGATTGAGTCTAAAAAAAATATCATATATAACATTCTTTGTCACATATTTCCATTCACTAACATGTACCGTTTTTTTTTAGAGGAATGATGTTCCTTAGGATTTGATCTCTTGATCTTTTTTGAATGAGAGGAAGTGTTTACCAACTTAACCAAAACTCATTTCACAATAACACGTATATTGTTAGTCAATCTGAGTACACTGTTACATATTACCTTTTCATTGTTATCTGGGTACATTATTACATACTACTTGTATACAATTAAACAGTTTAAGCATCATCGTATCAACATGCACTTAACAAGCAATAAGCATTCAAGATAATCTGAACTAATATAATCAGATGTTTATACACCAAAAAAGACAATGTAATTAATACGAATAGTTATTTTTCAAATAGGATCAATTACTTCCTTCTTCAACCGCAACTGGATTTCTACATGTTTTCCTGTTATGTCCAAGGCCCTTGCATCTCGAACAACGATATAAAAACATTGCATTCAGATATGCTTGTGACTCAATTCTACTTTTCTTCTCTCTCCCCGGCTTGATCTTTGTTAATGGAGGTTTGATGCATACGGCTTTCCCATGAGAAACTCTGCTACAAGATGTAGGTGCTGGTGTAGCTAGGTTTGATTGGACAGTGTTACACATCCTACAATTCATTTTCATCACAATATTAGATATGATATAATGTAAATAATTGTAATACACTATTAAAAACATTGTTGTGTTCATTGTTAATCATATTATGTACATTGTTAATCATTATTGGTATATTATTAATGTTATGTGAACATGACAAGAAGGAGCATAAGATTTTACCTTATGCCTACATCTTCATGAGACCTTTCTCCAGCATTTACGATAATGTTCATCCGAATAATCTTGGCCTCAAACATCTTGTGAAAGTCATACATCATCTCTACATCAATATTGTTCATAAGAGTCACTTTGAGGTCAACTTCATTGGGGATGTCATACTTCACAATAACCTTCGATGCATCAATCCTCCATCTTTTACATGTCACACTTACAATATCACAATATGTTGTTGTTCTATAAATATCAATTAAATATCCATCTCCCTTATAAATACAAACTGCCATTAAAGAATCCATGGATAAACTCTTATCTGCAAAAATGAATAGTGTGTTCAGTCAACATACTCTATTAAATGCATTTCATACATTATTAGCACTACATACACTGTCTACATGAAACAACACATGCATACTATGTACATGTATTGATTCTAGGTGCATTATTTATTGTAATCATTAAACACAATATGTGCTGTGTACACGGTTAAAATTTTGGATTGTATTAGAATTCAATAGTAAAACATTGTTAACTGATCCATGTACATTGCTAAAATTTCAGATTTCATCAATCATATAAGCATTCACCAAAAGCATAGTATAACACATTTATAATTATATATAACTTTCTACAAAAAGATTGACTACAAAAAGGTTGACCGGAGTAGTAGATTCAAAGAGAGAAAACCTCACCACGATCAACACCTTAGGGTGGCCAATTTGAAAGAGCCAAGAGAAACCGTGTGACAAGAGATGCTATCCCAAAATGCCAGGAGAGCAATATCATTCGTCGTTAGGGGAGGGAGACGGCGGGAAGACGGGAGGGAGTTTTTGGGACTGTGTGTGAAAACTAGAGATTTTTGATGTTGAAGAAGGTATTTGAGAAAGAAAAAGAGTGGAAGGATATTCTCGATATATCATCAAATTAACAAATTCTAACCAAGAAGTTAGAAATATTAGGATATTGCAATGATGACCTAAAAATATTTTCAAATGGAAGAGGGACCTAAAGAAAATAAGAGGGTAACAACAAAAGAGACCCTTAACTAATTTCACCTGAAAATAAACTACTTTCATATGGGATTCAAAGCAATCTATTACAATAATTGATTCAATATATATGAAAATTACTTATAACTGATACACTGCATGAAACACTGGCTATATGAATTACTTCAAGTGAAACAATGAAAACATAGCAGCAACAAACATGAAAAATCATTTTTTTAACAAAGTTTAAATCAAGTTCCCGTGTTGCACCCTCAAAATTCATTTTTAAAATGAAAAATCATAAATTGGAAGGAGAGATCACTTCTTCCCACCACCTGAGACGTTGAACTTGAAGAATATGATATCCCCATCTTGAACTACATAAGTCTTGCCTTCCTGTTTGTATTTCCCAGCAGCCTGCACAATAAAATAAGCATTATAAATGTTTTTCTTATGACTAGATTATTTGGACTTTTATTTTTATTTTTTAAAAGAAAAATATCAGTGTGATGGTGTACCTTTACTGCTGATTCACTCCCCAGTTCTTTGAGATCTTCGAATTTCATAACCTGGAGGCCATATTCATTTTAGTATAAATAGGAAAAGTTGGAAGATAAAAGCAAAACATTCCGAAAGAATCTAGAAACGGTCCTCTAACTATACACTCCATTAGTGGAGTATATACTGTTCTAGTGTAATATATACTCAACTGGTGCAATGTATGTTTGATTAAAATTGTTTTCATTTTTTTAAAATAAATAAAATAGGAACTGGTTTATCTAGGTATTTACTTCACTTTTCATAAAGGTATGTACTTCATTAGGTGAGTATACTTTTAAGAAAAATCAAAACAGTTAGAAACTACACACGAGGCTACAAACGGGGATGCACATATCATTTTCCTTCCACAAGATGCGTATACACTATTGCTTCTAAACTTAGACCGTCACATGTGGGTGTGGCCCATTGAGGGGGTGATGGGCTGGACTATAGCTTAGATCTTAGTAGGCCCATGTGGAATGATGTGGAAGTGTGCACCATGGTTTAGTCACACACACCTAACAGGAGAAGATAATTTGTGTTCACATATGAGCACAACTATTACACACCAAGAGGAGTTTTAAAGTAGCGACCCAGTTGAACAAAATCTGTGTGTATAAAACTGTAAATTATGTAAACCAACAAGGATAAAACTCTCGACACAGTTGTGATGTGCAAGGTCCCCTAAAAGCAGCCAACTTTTCTTCAATGATGTTTACTTCTACTGTTTTTATGGATACAAATATGGTGCTTTGAAAAACTTGAACCCTGGGGACAAGATTCTTTGAAAGAAAATGGAATAATATGTGCATCTATTTAACAATAAAATAAAGGATAGATGAAGCCTTCATTTTCTACAAATAACTTGAACATCATTCATAAGCCAGATACCACAGGGGAAAAAAAACTGACAATGAAAAGGAAGCATCCATTGACTCAATAGTTGTGTGTCAGTTCATTAGCAATTTTATTCCCAAGGTTCTTATTTAGAAGTAACATGCTTCATGTGTCCTTGAGATTTAAGGTAATTTAAATATTGAATATACCTACAGGTGAAATTTCACACGACTTGAAAAATCAAAAGGCATTATATAATGTCATTAATCTATCATAAGGAATTATTTCCTGATCCATGATGAATAATCTCAACTAATGATCATCCTGTGAGTTCGTGCTCAGAACATGTGAAACCATTCAGAGAGTTCTTTAAAATGATCCCTCTTGGATATTAACGGCTAAGCACTAAAAAGAGGTAAGAATCTTAAGATAAATATAGCATCTGCTCAACAGAAGAATGCGTCCCATGGGATCAAATAAACTGCGCAGAGAATTTACCTCAGCACATATAAAACCTTTCTCAAAGTCAGTATGGATAGCACCAGCGGCTTGAGGCGCTTTTGTTTGACGTCTTATCTGCCAGCATTTAACCTGCAAAAGAAAATGGTTTGGCATGGCAACCAGCACTTCAGATGAACAAATTAATATGAGGGAGTATGATTACAGTCCTAACAACTGCACATGCATTAAATCGTAATGCACCATCATTGAGAGATTACACATCTCAATAATAACCAAACGAAGAAAGCACTGTACTGATAAAGAAAAATAAAGAAAAGCTCATGTACTGATTGTAGTAAATGGAACAAATACTGTCCAAAATCCAAATGACGTCAAAAAAATTGGATGTCTATTCCAGAAGAACCAGTACAACATGAATACTAAGCACAACACAAACTCAATTATTTTCTTTAAAGGAGGTGGTATAGTTAGTAAACTGCAAACTTGTTAAGAAAGTATGCATTGTGTAAAGTATAGGTCACAGATCAGCTCTAAGCTGGATAGGATCAGCACTGCTTTTAAGGAGCTTTTGTTTGAGTCTATAGTTCAACCCACCAGTGGAACAGCATCCTCAAACCTGTTTTTATTGGCGATCAGCATTCTGAAACTTGTATTGGTGGTTAGTTTTAAATTACCTGAGCGGCTCAACTGAGCACGATTGAACATGATTGAAAAAATTGTGATTTTGGTATAGCAAATCTGAACACTTTATGATGATAAATACTAACCCTTCTTTGGGCTTTCTATCTTATATTCATTAATATGATGGCAAAGGCCTACAATTTCCAACCAAAAAACACACACACATTAAATGTATCTAACAAGTTATTCCAGTGTTCTTCAAAACACTACTGATTTTTCAAAAATCATATGGTCGGTGGTCAGAAAATTCACTAAATTAGTAAAAGGACATTTAATATATCAATAAGGTAACACAATATAGGAAAGATATCTTAAGCTTGCTTTGCATGGTTTGTCTTTCTTTTGTTGGTAGATCATTTATCTTAAGCTTGCTTTGTGTGGATTATGTTATTATAAGAAAGCTCATCTTTTTTGTTGGTAGATCATTTATCTTAAGCTTGCTTTGCATGGTTTATGTTATTATAAGAAAGTTTATTTGTTTTTATTTTTTTGAGGAAATGTGGCAATGCACAGTTTTATTAAAAACAGGTGAAAGCTCCTACAAGGAATGTTACTTAAGTGCCTAACCTCCAAAAATAGATCGTAACTCCTCATGTCACAGGGTCACGATCACAAGAAGAGATCATAATCCTCACGATATAAGGCTAATAAAAATGGATTATAAATATCTCCCCCCCTTCAATTCCATAAAAGCACCCTGTGCCAGTTGCTAAGAGCAATAATTATGCTGTTACTCATTGCCAGATAGACCAGCATATGGCAATTGATATCAAGGAAGCTTTCAGCTCCCTTAAGTTCCTGCAGAACTTCTGAGCGCACTCCCAACACATCCCACATGAACATAATCATAAAGAGCTCTCATTTTGAATCCCAATTTGGACTACTTCATCCAAATTGAGTTGGCCAAACATCTAATCAGGAGATGGTATTTTCAGAGTGGAGACAAACACATTGGTAATTTGAAGCCAAATGCTGGTATTTTCTAGTTTTCTTGAGTGCAAATTCTCATATTCTCTTATATAACACTAACCACATAAGGCTATTGATGGTGGAACCCATCCTTTCCAAATGGAGCTGTGGCCATGTAAGACCTGTATCAAGATGAATTTGAAGAAGGAAATAATGAGCAGAAGAAATATAGTAGTAACTTATCCCATCCCAGATATCTTGAACCTGGCTCTGCCATCCTGGGACTAAATCACACTTCTTGTTGCTCCCATAACAAGAATGTGAAATGTTCTGTGCAATGCAAAATCTTTACCGCCACTTACCCATTAATACTACATTAGCTTCTGCAAGCTTTAGAATTTCCAAACCTCACACCTCCTGTGGAACGAGAACTCTTTCCTAATAAAACGAGATCAATGCCTCTTCTATTGTGGCTGTTAACCATCCAGACAAACTGTTCGCAGAGAGATTCTAAATGCCTTGAAATAGAGCCATCTGAGGCAAAGTTTATGCTTAACTGATTACTACAATTTTCATTAGGAATAAGCTTACAAGAGTTTACAAGTGCAAGAAATGGTCTGGATGAAACAAATACATGTCAAAATAGTCTATGCTTAGCATATATACTTTTCATCTTACTCACTAGCAAGTACAACTATTCCCAAATCCCAATCATTGAAATTTGGAAGGATGGTTCAAATGTTTGTGAAGTCAAACCAAAGAATCTTTCCCTCTCCTCTACATGTAAGTTGATGAACAAATAAAGAATGGTTGCACGAGAATCCACATTCACAAAGTTCTAGCAAACTTAAATATACTTTAAAAGAAAAATTAACGCAGTAAGGCTATGCCTTGCATGTATTACCTCATCTGGGCCAGCAGTGAAAAAGTATATAAGATTAATAGCAGAAAATCCAGTCTTTACGATCTTTGTTAGAGCACTGAAGCAAGATGGAATGAAATCAATTATCAGTTATTATCCACAACAAAGATGTTACAATGCCATCATGAAATCCATACATGATATATTTATATACCATTTGTTAAATCTTAAAATTTATTATTCAATGAGAAAATTCTACACCAAATATATAAGGTTCCAGCAAGCTAAAAGAAGATTGTTGACTAACTGCCTAAACTCTTCGACTGATTAAATTACACGATAAACTTTAGCAAAACTTAAAACACACAATGAAGCTATAATTTTAATGGTATTAAACTAAGGTTTGTCATGATTTTGAATAAAAAAATTTAAAGGTGTTAAACTCTTCATTTACATGATTAGAGGCACATGGTTATAAATTCAAACAAGAAATAGAGATAAACACCAAGCTTCATGTACCGATGATGCAGATTACCCAGTGTCATAACTGTGTCAGACTCAAAATATCATATTTTTTGTTCCCATCAATGGGACACTTTTCAACATTCCATATCTGTGTCTGAAGCAAACACATGTGCTTCTGACATTGTCATCTAGCCTACATACTTATATGTACAAGTTGATGCAAATGGATAATCTCAAGCAGATGATGACCACCCCCCCCCCCCCATCCTTTGATGTTTAGTTATGTTGAAGGGTAATTCAGGAATAATATCTGTTATCTGTTAAATGTGTTATGATAGTTAATTCTTTGTTTATTGGTAGTTTTGTTACAAGCTCATCGTGGGGTGTGGTGGGCTTTAGGGTATTCATAGTTTTACAAGTCCAATGAAACAAAAACAGAAAATAAACAGAAACCAGGGCTTAAACAGTGGCCTAGTACATAAACAGCCTCAATATCACTCTGTGATCACCAATCTCCCATGACTCAGCCCAAGCTTAGTATTTGAAATATAGCATCTCCAACCAATTAAGTTTACCATCCACATCAATACATCATGCATCCAATTCTTTAAAAATCAGAATAAGGCATTTTTTTTTTTTTTTTTTGATGTAAAAAAATCAGAATGAGGCATTGAATAACGGTTGGCTTGCCTTTGCAACTTTATTTGAAAAAAATGGTAAGCATCCTACCTCATTTGTTTCAAAGAGAATGCCCAAATACAAACAACAATATAATGAAAATAAAGAAGAAGAAAAACCTGGGCCAAGGAAACAGTAGGCTTACCTTTGCAACTTGTTCTCCTCGCAATACTTGGCAGCTTCATCCTCAGGCATATCCGCAAGATTCTTCTCCAAGACACAGCTAAAAGGTATAATAGGTTCACCTCCATGTTCTTGAACCCTGAAAGTAGATCAACTCACAATTAAAAGATAAAAAGGATAATTATCATGATGAGAGCAAATATTGCAAAAACCGAATCCCTCTGCAATGCAAATCTATAAATTAATAATGTTTTGACCATCCCACACCGAGTAAGAAACTAGGCACCAACCAGTCACCATGTTCTCATAAGCTTAGACAATGGAATAATTAATTTAAAAAATACAGCATATCTGCAGCATGATGGAGTTCAACAAAAAACAAGCTCACTACAAATGAGCGTGTGTACCATGCATGGATCTTGGGAAGAAACTTGTTCTTTTTTCTTTGATAATCTTTCTCGTTCATGTTCACCTGTAAAACAGATTTGATGATGATCAGGAATCTAGCATATAATTTTCATACAAAGATAATTCGATAATGCAGGATTGATGCAGGTGCTATGATTAAACCACACTGGTCTTTGATGAAAGAGCCTTGCAAATTGCAGGTGCTATGTTTAAACAATAACTATCCAGCACTCCAGTCGGTCGGAAAAATTATCCAGCTAATAAGTCAGTCAAATTTATCCAGAGTTTTAGACCATCACTAGGGAAAATTTCAGAGAAATTCTCGGACATGAACATCAGGCAAAAAGCCCCACTGAGACTTTTTCAAGGTGCCATGTGCCCCCATCCAACATTATTGGTCCATGGTCATATTAATGAGAATTGAGAGCTACATAAAAAAAAGAGAAAGAGAAAAAATAATAAACTCCTCAATCCCAAAGAATCTAAAACCTAAGTTTTTGAGGAAAAGGGTGGGAAAGTTGAAAACTATAAATTCTTTTAATTTTTTCTTTCTTTCTTTTTGATAGGTAAGCGGTGGGACTTGAACCCAAGATCTCGTGGTTGCAAATTTTGTTGTCAACCATTAAGCTATGGGTCCAAACCTGAAATTCTTTAACTTAAAAAAAAAGAACTAATATGTTCAAGATTCAATAAGATATGTTCAGATTAGAAGGATAGGAGAAGAGAATACCAAATATACAACAGGTTTGGCTGTAAGCAATTGAAAAGTATTCAAGATCTCAATATCCGCAGCTTTCCAGTCTCCAAGACGTACATCCTTTCCATCCTGAACCCATGCTTTGACCTGCAGTAAAAGATTAAGAAAATTTTGTTTAGTTTTTGTTAAGATCTACATCAAGAAACAAGGAGAACAAAAAATGGTTGGACCCAGAAAAAATCCAACATGACCAAAAAAAGAAACCACCAAAATCCAAACCACATTTGCACTTGTCCTGTTCGAAAACGGAGACCAGTGAGGCAGTGACAAAGTATGGCATTTCCCACATAACTGACAACTAAATTATTACAAGTTTTTCACAATAAATTTAAGATGAGAATACCATCTTCACCACCTCATATTTAAACCATTCCACATACATAATGGGCCCCACTATCTTGGCTCTACAAGTGTTTATGTTGTTCTATGGTTCCAAGAAACCTGCTCATCTAGTTTACCTTGGATTTTTTTTATGTTGGTAGTGGAAGATATATGCACTTGTCTCTTCCTTCCTGCTTCTGGATTTTCCTATTGTTTATTCAGTAAAGGTATCTCACTATTTTAACAAGGAAAAAATAAACTGATCTCTAACCTAACAAAAGCATTATGCATAAAAATTATTTATAAACCATAGTGTGGACCATAGGTAACTTGCACAAAAACATATATTAAAACCCCAATCAACTTAATGATTTTCTTTCAACAATTCCATTTGATTTTGACAGCTATGCCTACCTTGCAGTTGTATTAAAAATGTTGTGTTGTAAAGAAACCGATATAGGAAGGAGACAAACAGAAGAAGTTAATGCATATATGGCAGGATCTCTCTACTAAAACAACAATATAAAAGGTTAATGAATTGCAAACCTTCTCACAGAGTTCATGTTCTATTTTCAATTGCTTATCATTGCTCCTTTTCATGCTTTTCTCAAGATCCTCCAGCCTCCTTTCCATGAATTCCAAATCCTACAATGGAAGGACATGAAAGTTGATTGTGAAGAATAAGTGTTTTTTTTTTATGGAAATGGTAGGCGATCGCCTTTGTATTAAAAAGGCCACAGCCCAAAGAGTAAATACAAGCCAAACATACAAATCAAAGATCCCAGAATAAAGGGACCACGAGGAAATAAGAAGAGCCACATCTAGTATAACAATGGTAGAAGAGAACTCTACTCATGAAACACTAAGACGAGCCCCATGGTCCTCCCCCTTCCGAAAGAAAGTCACGTGATCCGCACCTCCCCCACCAATACCCTCACTGATTGAGCCCCCCCACAGAATCTGCCCCAATCCTGAATGAAACCAATCACCATCTCCCAAATATTTTCGGAATAAGCGGTTTTGACCTCTGAAGATTTTGGCATTCCTTGTCAGCCACACCGCCCACAAAACTGTTGGGATATAGGATTGTGAAATCTTTGCTCGCAAAGATCGATCCCCGGGCGTTCTCCAACCTCCTACCCACCTCCCACATCCCCTCCACATCAGCAAATCTAACCCCCATAAAGGAATAAGTGTTGAACATTATTTTCTGAAGCGCATACATAAAAGGAAGATACAGATATTCACAACTACATATATCATATAAAATAACAGCATAATTCATGTCAAAGAAACTCCTCTTTATAATAAATGATGTCCCGAGGATTAAATCACAACTAATGCAATACCCGGGGGTGGTGACAAAAAAAAATTATACAGAAAACAGGATCAAGTACATGAGTAAAATCCTCAATCCATAAGAAAAAAGGAAGATTGCACATTGCTGCACCCAACCTCATTTATATTAAGAGCGAGCTCAAAACAGGGAAATAAAAAGGTTGCGTCTTGTAATTAATTTTTATTGTTCCTTTTGTTTTTCTTTTATTTTGAAAATCCCTCGCCTCCTTTTATTCCGGGGTCATCATCTTTAATATGAAGGTTCTAATCTTTCTCCAAAAAAATTTTAGAAAGTGTGGTGTAATTTAGAGAAAGAATGCATTCTTCAACAAATTTCAATGAGTTTTCTCATTTTGGTTTTTTTTTTTTTTGACAAGACATCATGGAATTAGTTTTGATATCCATTTATGTGACCAAGGTTGAAACACATGATACATTAAAATTTCTAAACAGCCCAACCTAGTGCTACAGCAGTGCACATAGAATAAGTTGGGGTCCAGCATTGTAATGCATATAATACTCTACAACTTGATTTCATGTTCAACTCTAAATCGCAGACCAAGTGCTACAAAGGTCACTGCAAAGCAAGTTAGCTCCAAAATTATGGATGTACTATTGTATGCTTAAGTCTATAATTGTAAGCATTATAGTTAAGTTTATTATTGCAAGCATCAATTTTATGGAGACAAATCACATAATAACCAGTAAAGCATCACCTCCAGTGGTGAACATCATAAGAAAATCCAAGACAAGACAAATGATATTGTCTCCTAAAAATGAATCATGAAGAGAGGCACATGAACTGAGTTTCTAAAGACAAAAAGAAGTCTTCGACATTCTTTTACTGATTCATTTTAGAAATCTTTGCCCATGTTTCCCCGATTCTAAATCCACATATTCTTCTTTGAGACTCAGGATTCCTGATTGACAACCCACAAAGAAGCTGATGTCATACACAAGTTGCATTGCATGCATGTATAGTACCTTGCATTCTGTTCAGTGTTGTCATAATGAGTGCCAATGTGCCATGATCTTCTAAGAAAGTTCCCATCACGAAGTCTTTACTTTTTTCTTTTCTTTTTTAAGAAAAATATTGGAGCGATTTTATTGAGAAAATGACCCCGAACAAGATGGAGAAGAGGGATCGCCATACATAAGAAAATTAAATGAAAATCAAGAATAGAAAACAAACAACCCCCCCCCCCCCCCCACTCCCCCAAAGGCAGGCCAACCCTCTACAAATAACACAAGCTTCTCACACTCCAAACCAAATTTTAGATACCAAACCATCACGAAGCCTTTACTTTTAAAAATAATATATATATTTATTATTTAATTTCAGTTGGTACACTTACGTAAGCACACAAAAACTACAACGAATCAACATTCATCTCCAAATAAATACAAGGACTCCAGTTACCAACAATTACAATTGAGATATTTTCCATGAATTTATGGACTCTCAAGAAATCATGATACCCATTAATTCAACACACACATCCGATACAAAATTCAAAAAAAAAAAACAAAGCAGACACCTCATAACTTGATAGCTATAAAAAAGCACCTTGAGACGTAGTTCTTCACCTATGACCTCCAAATCCCTCACAGGATCCACGGTGTCATCGACATGAATGATATCCGGATCTTCAAATGCTCCTACAATGTAAGACAAAAGATTAATTTCTCTCTTGTGTAAATATTTAATAGAGAACTCAACCATGTTATATTACTCGGATAAATTGATGGGACTGAAAATTCAAGAAAAGTTCAAGAAGCAGATGATATGCTTTAAATAGAGTCCCATTCATCAAATCAAGCTAGGAGGTTTAGATCTATTAAAATTGACTAAAAAAAAAGCCATCAGAAAAACAAGGGTCAGTGCAACCAACATCCCTCCAGTTCTGCAGATGCTTACTTGAAATTTGGCTGTTGAATATCCAAAGGAGAGTGAAAGAGAATCACATGGACTACTAATTAATGATGGTGCTGATCATTAAGACCATAGATCATAGAGATTCATGATTAAAAACCGGCTAAACATGAAAAACAAAAATGGCATTGTTGAGTGTGGAAGCTAATAGAGAAAGCCACTAAACACAAGTATTTGTCAGATTTTAAAAATAAAGAAGGTAATCAAGTCATTTGTCTGAAAAAAAAAATTGAAGAGAAATATGAAAGCGAAAATAAATTCAGGTGCATAACCAATGATGTAACGGTCCAGAATGCAAAAAGTTTTCCCAGTGAGAAGCTGATCAACATATTTGTAAAAAGAATATTATCTACAAGTAACAATCCTGATTATATAACTACTAAATTGACATGCATAAAATAAATACAAAGGCAGTTATACTTTGTTTATGACAACCCATCAACCAAGATTATTGTATAAAACTGGTACCATGTGCCAGACTCTCCTTAAATAAGTTTCACAATACAAAGGTCTCCAGCTATGGCTTGAATCATGGAAATTACCACTCAACCTTGAGGCAAAGAAATACTTACTTAAAACATGAAAAATCCCATCAACTGCACGAATATGAGACAAGAAGTTGTTCCCTAACCCTTGTCCTTCATGTGCCCCGCGTACAAGTCCAGCTATATCATGTATTTCAAGGAATGCTGAGACCTGCATGTGAGACGAATGTCTTGTATGACTATAGATATAGATTTGAGGAGAGAAAAAACAGTAACATAAGCATTCTGGAAATAGCATTCCCTATGTCCTGCACTCATTTTTTTTCTTCTCCCTACACCTGTTCTATTTGTTAGGTTCTTTACCATTATAATGCTAATTGGTTGACACCATCCTTTTATCATGGAGTTTATTATGCCTAAGTGGAACAAACATGCCTGGGTGTGAACACAAACCTAGGCGTTGCTGAGTGGCAGACGAACTTCTAGGCCCATAAAGATCACCTAGTCACCTAGATGCCACCCAGACAACTATAACCCTAAATCATGGGGCATCATTATGTGACAAAAGGTCTTTATAGCCCCACATATAGTTTTCAAATTTTTCATCTTGGAAGACCTCTTGTCTTTGAGCATTTGCTTATTTTCTTTTGGAGGTCTACCATTTTGGCCCCAATTCTCTGGATTGTACCATCCTTATTTTGTTTATAAAATTCTGGTGGTGTGGTCCCACTCGTTTCAGAGAAATAATACTATCCTAACATCCCCCCCCCCCCCCACCCACACACACACACCCACAAAATAAAGGGGCGGGGGGGAGGCATCATAGAAGAAAAAAAAAACTGTCACATAGGAAAGCCTCTCACAAGATAATAGCTATGAAAAACTCAGCATCACAAACCTCACTCTTTGGCTTGAAAAGTTGGCACAGCCAGGTGAATCGCTCATCAGGAACGTTGACCCGCGCCTCATTAGGCTCTATCGTACAAAAGGGGAAGTTCTCCGCTGGTATAGATAACTTTGTAAGGGTGTTGAAAAGAGTTGATTTTCCTACATTCGGCAACCCAACCTACAAATGAGAGTATACATTAAAGTCAAGCAATGAAACCAATGTCTCCAAAACTTGATCCAAGTCTCACAAAATATACTTGCAAACAGCAGAAAAAACTAGACCAGTGAATAAATACTGATACTGACACACCAGTCACTTTGCTTGATAAAATCAACATTTACAAGCCAACAGAAAATTTCACAAGAAAAAAGCTGCAACAAGGAGGACCTAAAAACCTGACCTCCAATACCTTAGGGGAAAAGGCATCAAAGACTGCTTCTATATAATAGATAGTATATTTATTTTGATAGGTTAGTCATGGAATTTGAACTTAGGAGCTCATCTTTGCAAAATCAAACACACAGACACACACACAGATATATATACACATATATAATGCCCACAGCCCCACACCCAAGCCTTCCCAAATAAAAAAGATTACAATGCACCCAGGACAAATTACAAGGCAAAGCCCGAACTAACCCAAGCCTCCCCCAAAATCAAACAGATTACAATGCACCAAGGACAAATTAAAAGGCAAATCCCGAACTAACCAATAAAAACTATTGCTCAAGCACTTCAAACATTATAGAAACAATTGAACACCTGCGTGACTTACAAACTCCAGTCATTCAAATCAAAGTAAAACAAATCGGTTATAAATAAAGCAGGGAAGAACTGAAACAACCCCAACTCCTCGCATACAAACGCATCGAATCAAAGTGCTTATAATGAGTGAAACAGTGAATCAAAGCTTCAAAAATAACCAAATTACGATCCGATTCAAAGCTGTTCAAGAGGAACAACCGAAGAAAAGAGAGCTCACGATGCCGATCTTCAGGTGGGACGAGAACCGGCCGAGGATCGGCCGTTCGACGACCTGGTCCTTCGATTTGGCGGCCTTCGGGGGCATTCTCGGAGTGAATTCTTCGAAGATGAAGGGACCTTTCCCTTCGAGGTTTTCTAGGGTTTCTGCGCCGATTGGGGTTTTTGGGGGTGCTTTTTTGTGGAGCGAGTGAGTGTTCTGAAATGGTGAGACGGTGATGGAAAGGGGAGACGTTGGCCCGGACCAGCCCGGATTGGCCGGCCCGTATTGGATTCGGGCTGGACGGGTCGGGTCTACATTTTGGGTGGGTCTAATTGCACCCCCTCTATATACCTCGCACACCTTGTGTTTTTTCACACCCCACCTGGTTCTTTAAATACCTCATTATATAAATAGATTTGAGTTTTCCATTTCACACCTCTCTCTCTCTCTCTCTCTCTCTAGCGAATAAAGAGGCTCTGCATGTCTGAGCTCCTCAACGCCTGGACCCTTGACGCCCTCCACCCCATACGATGGGAGGAGCAGCTGGGGCCGATAGCGTTTCTCCCGAACAAGGCGGCAGTGAGGGAGATTATTAACATGAATGAGGAGCTTCACAAGGCGAGCAACAATGGGATCATAAAGATGGTGACGAGGATGAGAGAAGGCGGCGGTGTTGAGATGATAGAGCTCGTTAAGGGGGTGGCAAGACAATCTAGACATTCAATTTATTTGGGTTTTGAGAGGGGCTGATGTGCAGGGGATTAAGGGGAGGATTGATGATGTGTATAGGAGTTCTGAGGAGGTCTTGGATAGGATTATGAGGGAGGAGGAGAACATCAAAGGCTTTATTATTGTGAGTATAGTGGTTTGATATAACCAAATTAGTCTGCATGTATTGACACTGCCTCTGTCGACATATACTAAATGAATTGACACATCAATGATCGATCTCTTAAAAAAAAAAGGTTTGGTATAACCAAACCTCATCCAGTTGCTTCATCAAGAAAAAATGGAACCTGAAACATGGGAAAAAAAGGTCTAATACTCTTATGTAGATTTTTGGCATAAACTTCAAATGATCTCAAATTAGCTTCTTTTTTTTTTTGGGTAACTCAAATTAGTTTAAGCAACACAAATGCATGGAAAAAGAAGACAGAATTCCATCATGGCATTTGGCAGTGTTATAGCCAACATTGTACTTCTTTTATCATCAAACAGAAAATAATTTTTTTGCAAAAAAAAAAATCACATTTTTATATATATAGTTCTGCATGAGTCGACATATTAAGTGCTTACAAATTCACATATGCTCAACATCCCCTGTGTCTACTCTTTCAAAAAATATTGGTTTAATATTCTATTTTATCGATATCATATTTGTTGAAGAATTCGAATATGATGGACACCATACGTGTCTAACCCATTCCAGAGCCTACGAGTTGTTAATCTGTTTCCATCAACAACCTATCTATATAGGCTTTTCATATTTATCGACATCTTATTTGTCGAAGAATTCGAATATGGTAGACATCATACGTGTCTAACCCCTTCCAAAGCTTACGAGTTGGTAATCTGTTTCAATCGACAGTCTATTTGCCTAGGCTTTTTATATTTGTCGACAATCTTGATGTCTACGTGTCCAGTCAATAGGAGGTGTGCATAGTACCTGAATATAAATGGATCTTTTTATCATAATCCGATTAACAAGGGTGTGCACAATATAACGAGGGTGCAATTAGTCAGGCCCCTACCTTTCTCCATTGGGTTGGGCTGAATTTGGCTTGCTGAATGTGCAGTCGGGTTGGATGCTATATACATCATGGGTGGTGGCTTTATTTGAGCCCCTCTAAATTGTAAATAAGCACCTCTCATTTTAATCACTTAATGTACAAGCCCCTCATATATAACTTCATATGCAAACAATGAGCACGCCCCTCTCACACCAAAATCTCTCTCCTACCCATTTGTCTCCCCCACAAAACCCTTCCCACTTGGTCATGAGTCTCCATCACCGCTCGGGTTCCCCTCAAAAGTAGTGGTTGAAGCAGAGAAAGAGAAGTCTTCAAAGTCAAAGAAGATGGTCGAGGGGGAAGTTGTGGAAGTGGAGAAGAGTGAAAAGAAGAAGAAAGATAAAGTGTGATAACCCCAACCTCTATTTAGGCTTGTGCTATTCTTTTATTTGTTTGGATTGATGGATAGCACAATGATGTGTGTTATGTGATATTAGTATTCATTTGGAGTGCATTAGGGTCATATATGCTTTGGTTATATCCTAAGTTGCATGTTTGGCATTATTCGGATATGATTTTCTTAATGCCCAAGATGATGTAGTTTAAATATGATTTTATCATGGGCATTTAGTTTTGAGTTAGCTTTCATACAAAAGTGGAATTAGATCATCTAGATTCATGTAGCAAAAGTTATGAGTGTTTTTCCAATTATACCTTGGGGATAGAAAAAGTCTGGCAACAGCTCTGTTTGATGTTTAGCTCATATTTTGAATTCGTTAGAGGAGTTATTAGAGATTGGCTTAAACATGAAAGTTGTAAATAATCTTCTTGACTTTCCAATGGAAGTTTAATTGTATAATTTGGAGCTAGATTGTTGAAGTTATGACTGTTTTACCAAAGGCTGTGCAGAATTTTAAGTCAGGGTTAGGATTGTCATTTCCCCTTCCTCTCAACACCTTTCCATGGACTCAAAAGGTGGTTTTGCAGGGTCCCCAGCAATATATCTGGAACACAAAAAAAAAAAAAAAGAGAAGAGAAGGAGAGAAGAGGAGAAGGGGAAGAGATTGAAGAGAGTTTTGGTGAGATCATTTAATCATTTGATTTCCTTTTGTGACTTGTTTTAGTTTGTTGGTTTGGATTTTTATTTGGGGGAGGTTACATTCATTTGTTCTAGGTTTTTAATTGTTGATTTGGAGAAGAAGAAGAAGGGATGATAGTGTTGGAGGCTTGGGATGTACTTAGAGAGGTAAGGTAGATTTCTGTCTTGTGAAAATACTTATGAATTTGATATCTAGAGACATATTCTGAGGATTCTGTCCGCATATGATATGATCATCTATGTGTCTAGATATTATATATGAAATTTGGTGACATTATATTACCTATGTTGTAAGTTATGATCTGTGTTGTAAGGACTGTCTAGATTAGAGTGGGACTTGACCAGTTTCTGAAAATATTTTATTTCGGGCAATTAGAGATTAAATTAGATTATGATGTCTTCATGGATTATAATCCCAGCATGTCAATGAATGTGTATGATTTATTTTAAAATTATTGGATGGGTATTTGGTGCTGTGGAGATCAAAGAGTAGGGTTGTTTGCTACCCATATTTATATAGCTGCTGCCCAGATTTGTTGTTATGATGGTGTGATGTTTTCTTGCTGATTTATAGGTGATTTAATTGGATGATAGCCTATGGATGAATGGCTTTTGATGGTGTAGAATAATTGTGTAATGCCCCAGGCTTACACAACAAGAAATTGTCCTCTTTGCCCCTAAATAAGCTCACAGCTTTAAAATGCGTCTTGGACATATAAACACAGACTATCTTCTCCTATTAGGCGATGTGAGACTAAACACCCTCACCCTCACCCAATCCATGGGCCCTTGGAACTGTTGGACCTCCACCTCAATGGGCCGGGTGTCACAAATTGATTTAGTAGTCGGAGGTATAGGGTGTATTTTGCATTTGTTGGTTAGGATCTTAGGATATGTTCTGTATTATTTTTTTTATGCATGGATGTTGTATTTCTTGGCTGAGTAGATGATGTTTGTCTGTCAGAGGGGTTTCCTCAATGTGAGGAAATGTGGTGATCTTGTGGTGGGAATGGTGATCAGAGGTGTGCGATTCATTGCGGGACGCAGTACTTGTATCAGTGAGTGGACCTAACTTTGCATTCTGATAGTATAGTTCCATGCTAAGTCATGTTTATGGTATCTCTGATCTTAATCTAGTATGCATGACTATGGTGGCATCCATAAATGATAATATGACATGGTTAAGTAGATTGTAATTGAAGTTCATGTTTATCTTGCTATATATAATTAACCTGGAATATGTAGTTAAATGGAGGATTTAATATTATCATCCTGAATGCATGATCATGATCTATTACTTTATCAATTGCATTTTATGTTCTGGTCTCAGCATGATTTATAGATCTTTGTCTAATGATCTGGTTAAAGACATTGCTAAGGATAGGGGTTTGATCGTATGGGTCAGATCCTATTGCATGTTGTGGTTTACAACGTAGGTCCTCGACCAGTGTGTGTCGAGCATGTTTGGGGTGGCTTAATTATGATAGTTCGTGTGAGTTATGAGTGCGAACATGCAGCTGAGGTGAGGGTAAACTCTGGGTGTCCTTCACGAGAGGAGCGTTTTCGAGGTTCATCCTGGACGCCCATGGTATCCGATACTTCAAATCGGCTACGCGTCAGAGTGGTTGGATGACAGAGAGCCTTAGCCAAGACACTGGGTTTCGCGGTTCAATTTTGCATTGAGATGCTTCATGTGAGTCAGTTGAGGTGAGGGTAAATTCTGGGTGTCCTTCACGAGGGGAGCGTTTTCAAGGTTTATCTTGGACGCCCACAGTATCCGATAGTTCAAATCAGCTACGCGTCAGAGTGGTTGGATGACAGAGAGCCTTAGCCAAGATACTGGGTTTGTCGGCCCTGTTTGCAAAGTGATGGAGTCTAGGGCGGGATCCATTGATGCGGTTTGTATTGTAGTCGGGCTTTGGTGGATTTGACGGGTGGAGTGGTACTCCCTATATTGGTCGAGCCGATGCATTTGTAGAAATGGGTCGCCTAAGACAAGTCACTGCGCGACAGGAGGAATTGTGAGGCATTTGTGTGTAGTTGCATTTCAGTCACTAGGATATATATATATATATATATATATATATATATAGTGGGGCTCTCCGACGGACGCCCATTTTTTGTAAAATTGCGGACGAGTAGAGATCCATCATTTCAAGGGCTGTGATTTAAATCCACTTATATCAAATGTCCACTGAGATCACTTAAATCAAACCAACCCCTCAACCCAAGTTAAATGACCTAACCTAAGTTAACCCAACCCCCTCTCTTTCTCTCAACCATTCTCTGTCTCTTCCCTCTCTCAACGAAACTGAAACATAAAACCTCCCCCTCAAATCGATCGCCGCCGATCACCCTCCCCGACGCTGCTCAACACCTATAGCCGCTGATCACCCTCCTTGATGACGCTTCTCAACCCCTCAACACCGATCGATCACGCAAAGGTTTTTTTTTTTTCTAGATCTAGGGTTTTTTTAACATGATCTATGATGTTTTAAGTTTCTCATTTTGGGATTTTCTCTATTTTATCTAGATCGAGTTTTTTTTGTTAAAGCTTTTTTAGGGGTGGGTCTATGAATCAAATAATATAAACCATTGTATTATATGTTTGAATGTGTACTCTGAGCCCTGCTACAAGGCCTAATAACAAGCATTTGAAATCATAGATCTTAATATACCCTTCAGTATACATATCACTTTTTTTTTTGTTCTGACTGAGTCACCTTTAATCACTTTTAATTTTAAAAAATAAAAAATAAAATAAAATATGAACATTGCATTGACAAAAATGTAGTTTCTAAATTGATTTTTTTCACATAAGAGTTCTTGTCATTTTGTCTCAGTTGATAATTCTCATAATTATTTTTTGTAAGAAAATGTCTCTGATTATGTACTCAAAAATTCATTTAATGCTTATAGTAATTCAATTCATTTCTGTTTAGTTAGGGATGGGGAAGAGATTATACACTGGACATTGCATGATATTCCATCTCATAATTTTTTAGGGGTGGGTCTGAGATTTACTTAGATCTAGACCCTTCAGTGTAGATATCACTTTTTTTTTTGTTCTGATTGAGTCACCTTTAATCACACGATATTCCATCTCTTAATGTTTTTTTGACAAAAAAATTAAAATAAAACCTGAACATTAATGCTTGTGAAAAAAATGTAGTTTATGCATTGATTTTTTTTTTCATATAAGAGTTTTTATCATTGACATTTCATCATGTGAAAGGTGTTGTCTGAGATTTGCATTTTCTTTTTTCTTCTTTTTTATAAGTAGGTTGGAGGCTTGACATGAGAGTATATATGACACTGTTTATGTGCTTATAGTCTTAACATTAAGATTAGGAGTTACATTTTAGTGGAAATGTTGTTCCCTTGCATGCCATGAAATTCAAAGAAAGAGGGCTCGTACATATATATTCATTGAACCAAGGTTCAATAATATTTCATTTTCAGGCCTTTTTTTTCTCCTATGTGAGCTTGAATGATAAAAAAGCATATTAAGTAGTGCTTACCATTACACTGACTAACACTCTAACCGGGGTTGTTTGAATATTGCAGGCACCAGGAAGGGCCAATGTTAGTGTTTGATTGACATTGATCCTGAAAGATGACCCTCCCCCATTTAACAAGGACCAGAGGCATCTCAGATTGGATTGGACAACGCTGACCAGCTGCGAACAACATGAAGATGCCAGATCCTATGATTGTAGTTGTGCATCCTGACTGAGCAGGTGATCCTACGATGAACGTGGTTGTGACAAGAATCACTGCTATGCCAGAATATAAGCCTCTCAGAGCCATTGAACTTCTGTTTGTATTTGTTTCTGTGCTGGGATTGTAAGTGCAGAAAGCTTTTATTTACTTGAGAGTGCTGAACACTGACATCCATTTTATTGGACTATAGCAGTTATCCAATTTTTTCCTCCATAAATTTTGGTGTAATATTGAATGATACGTGGCAATTACAATTTTAAAAAATTTTCTTTGATGGAATGTTTGAGAATTCTCTGTTTTCTCTATCCGTGGTGTGTTAATATGGTCGGAAACATGAACATGCTTCGGGTATGTGAAAATCAGTATCTTTATGAGTTTTTGATGATATCTATATCAGAGGAAGTGTCTCTGTTTTCATAATTCAAGTCAGCTGTTCATGTTCAGTCTGTGTGGATGTTATGTTCCAATTCATATTGTAACAATCTTGAAAAAGTTTTTTTTTTTTTTTGAAAAAAGTATTTCAATCAGAGCATAAACTCATCAATTGCATGTAAAGAAACTCAATTAAAAATGAAGAAAAGTTGTATCACACATTGTTTCACAAATCACAGTTTCACTTCCTAAAACACATCCTTAAAATGTTTTGTCATTTTTCGGTGACCAAAAATTTTACCTCTTACATCAGTTCTGAAAAACTCATATTTTCATTTTCTTCAGCTAAAAAGACAATTCCATAAGAAAACCAAACAACCCATGAACACAAGAAGGGGAAAAAAAAACCCATGCTCTCAGATAATACATGCTACAAGGGATTTGAAAACATCTATAAAAAAAACTGCACTAGTTAAATGGTTATCCCCAAGGTTTTTTCTCTGCATTCAGATGACTTTTGCAGTGAAGTAAAAAAAAAAAAATTACACATGACATTGTCAATGCCACAAAAAGATTGTGCCAACATCCTTTTAACAGGAAAATTATACATGCTACAAAGGAAAATTACATGCTACAAAGAAAATGCCACACAAGTAAAAATCTATTGATGGATTTGTTTTCCAAAGTGTTGAGTTCTTTCTTTAACTTTCTTGGGATAAACCTGCATTAAAAATTTAAAAAGCATGGTAGTGGATTAGCTTTCTTTAGCTTTCCAATCAAATACTAGTGAAATAGAAACATTGAAATAAAAGAGTATAACAATTACCTAAGGATGAAACACTATCATCATCTCTATTAGAACAACTTGGATTTGCATCGTTATTGCAAGGAGAAAATCTACATTAAAGACAAATAATACATTTCAATACATTAAATAAAAATCAATGAATAATAAATGTCACATTCTTACCGATTACTAAGCATTGGACAGTTTCTTTTATCGTGCAATTGTCCAACTTTTCCACACCCATGACAACGCCTCAGTTTATCATTTGCCTTTCTGTTTGCAATCTCCTTTCCTCCTTTTAACCTTTTTCCACACCCCTTTGCCCTGACTTGATTTGGATCACTAAAACTGACTTGAGTATTACTTGTATTCTGTGTAATTGGATCAGCACTTCCACTACCAACCACATGTTTGGTCTTCTCGAGCACATTATCCAACGCATCAGTAAAGATCTTCCTTGCATCTTCACTTAACAGGACCTTATCAATCACATCCGAAGCATGTTGGAATAATCTGCTCCGTTGCACAAGTAGTGATCTATCATCAGTTATCTCTGTACCATCTTCAGCTACGACTCTCTCAGACTTTGCAGTTTTGGTCCATCTCTTCAAGATGTACTGATTCGATAAATGGACAACATCATGCATTTTGTTCAAATATGCTAAAATGTGCCTACATGGGATTCCTGCACTCTCAAATTTTTTGCAGCTGCATGAAACAAAATTCAAACCTTTTTCATAAATAATTTCTCGCACTTTGTACTTCTCATCATTGGTTTTTTTAACCTTATACATGCAGTGATGCTCATTCTCATGGACAAGTTCAAATCTGAAATTGAAGCTTTCCCACAACTCATCTTGAAATTTATAGAAATACTTACGCGTATAAATTTCAGACATTTGCCTTCCCATCTCCATTGGCAACTTCAACACGGGCTTCTCATTCACATCAACATGATCAGCCATCAGTTCTTCATGCCGTTGGCGTACAAGTCCCCTGTTAAATTGAATCATAAAATCCACTAATGAATTTTTCTTAGACACATACCTCTTGAAGAAGGAATGAGAACTTTCCGCTCTTTGGCTACTTGACATTCCGGCAGAGAATACATTATTCACATATGCAGGTACCCATGCCGAACGAATTTCATACATTGACTGCATCCACCTATTGTCATTAAGCCCACTTTTCTGAACAACCTCCATCCATGATGAGTCAAACTCTTCCCTTGTCTCTGATTCCCATATGCACTTTTGGAAGTACCTGTAATAATCCCTGTATTTGACTGCATCCAGCTTCTCAGAGAATTTATTCAGGATGTGCCAACTGCAGTACCTGTGAAAAACATTTGGAAGAGCTTGGGAAATGGCTTTAGTCATTGCTGGATCTTGATCAGTGATGATCATTTTGAGGGAATTGCCTGGCATAGCTTTCTTGAATTGCTCAAATAGCCAAATAAAAGAATCTGTTGTCTCATCACATGAAAAAGCACATGCAAAAATGATTGTTTGGCCATGATTATTAACCCCCATCAATGGTGCAAATATCATCCCATATCGATTCGTGTTGTATGTTGTATCAAATATAACTACATCACCATAGAATCTGTAAGCACGCCTAGAGGTTGCATCAGCCCAAAAACAATGAGTAATTCTTTGTTCATTATCTGACTTGATTTTGAAATAGAAAGACGAATTCTTTTCTTGTTCTAAAAGAAAATGCTCATGCAACATATCTCCATCATGCCCCTTCATCTCATTACGTTGATCTCTTTCATAGTTATAAATGTCTTTTTGTGTACACCCAATATTTTCTATTCCTCCGGCTTGCATCTCAAGAATGCTAAATTGTTGATGTGTTGGTACATTTACTGAGCCAAGCTGTTGGGTTAAGGATTTTTGGACACTTGAAACACTACGGTGAGATCTTAACAGATGTACCTTTCGTGGGGTTGCCAACGGATGGTTGTGACTCTCAACAAATACAGTCACTACAAATGTGCCAGATTTGGACTTGACAACTGCAATCTTTGCCTTACAATCCTCTTTTATTATGCCCCGACGCCTTTTTTTCTGATTAACATCTTCCCTAGAATATGTTCCTTCTTTATAGCACACATACTCCTTCCTTAAGACTTCATTAGTGTCCCTACTCTTCCGACTCGAATGAATTCGAACACTAAATCCAGCTTCTTTTGCATATTTGTTGTAGAACTCATGCACATCATTTAGTGTTTGAAATTCTTTTCCTTTTGTAGGCTTCAATTCATAATTTACTTGAGGAGTGTAAACAACATTGCAAGAATTTGAATCTAACTCTTCTTCATGTTGGCTGCATTCATTCTCCACTCCCAAGTCCAGATTATCCATTTTAGTATAAACTAAAAAGCCAAAAAAAAAGAAGAATAAGCTCCAAACTCTTATATGAAAAAAGCTTCAAACCAAAATAAACAGAGACATTTTCAAATGACAAAACTCAAGTAAACTCATCAATAAAATTAACGCATGAATTACATGTCTCCTTAAAACATATAAGCGGGCGTCCGCTTTAGAGCCTTTCTGTATATATGCCTCTGGTCCTTGTTAAATGGGGGAGGGCCATCTTTCAGGATCAATGTCAATCAAACACTAACATTGGCCCTTCCTGGTTCCTGCAATATTCAAACAACCCCTGTTAGAGTGTTAGTCAGTGTAATGGTAAGCACCACTTAATATGCCTTTTTTATCATTGCAGCAGGGCTCAGAGTACACATTCAAACATATAATACAATGGTTTATATTATTTGATTCATAGACCCACCCCTAAAAAAGCTTTAACAAAAAAAACTCGATCTAGATAAAATAGAGAAAATCCCAAAATGAGAAACTTAAAACATCATAGATCATGTTAAAAAAACCCTAGATCTAGAAAAAAAAAAAAAAACCTTTGCGTGGTCGATCGGTGTTGAGGGGTTGAGAAGCGTCATCAAGGAGGGTGATCAGCGGCTATAGGTGTTGAGCAGCGTCGGGGAGGGTGATCGGCGGCGATCGATTTGAGGGGGAGGTTTTATGTTTCAGTTTCGTTGAGAGAGGGAAGAGACTGAGATTGGTTGAGAGAAAGAGAGGGGGTTGGGTTAACTTAGGTTAGGTCGTTTAACTTGGGTTGAGGGGTTGGTTTGATTTAAGTGATCTCAGTGGACATTTGATATAAGTGGATTCGAATCACAGTCCTTGAAATGATGGACCTCTACTCGTCCGCAATTTTGCAAAAAACGGGCGTCCGTCGGAGAGCCCCACTGTATATATATATATATATATATATATATATATATATATATATATATATATAACATTGCTAACATGGGATGGATCCCCTGTGGTATGGGACGCAGACGAATCTGTCTTTATGTTAGGGACATAATGAGGTGAGTTGGCCTCCTGTGGTATGGGACGCAGGCTGGTCGGCTTATACTTGATAGTTATTTATGTACATTTTTTGATGTGTTGGGAATTGTACTGTGAGATGCCTTGTGGTTAGGTTTTAATTTACTAGGCCTTCACTGGCTTACACCCTATTTTTATGGGTCTCATCCAGGTGTTGCACAGGATCGGTGAGTTGGGTGTGGTTGAAGGATTTGTGCGCCTCTTGCTAAATTGGTGAGCCTATCAACTTCCTGTTATTTTTTTGTACGAAGTGTTTTGTTGTTATTGGTATGTATTTGACTGTATTTGTAATTATGACTTATGTTCACACGGGACAGTGATTGTGTATTCTTCTGAGGGCCACTATTATATGTTCCATGGCCTTGTTGTTATACATGTGTCACTTTTTAGCCTGCTGGTAACCATTAGAGCGTCCTGGCAGTTTTTAAAATTTTTAGGGTTTTCGATCGGAACCGCTAATTTTTGGACTGTTAGCTATCGTCCTGAGCTAGAGGACTCCGATTGAAAATCTAACTGCATATTTGGTGTCCTGGTGCCATTTTAGACCTCTCACGAAAATTTCATCGAATTCTGGCATCGTTTGCAAAAAATTTCGCAGTTCCGGGGCGTATCCGGGTTTTTTAAGTCGCGCGCTTTATAAAAGGAATCAAAAATATCTTTTTACTATTCATCATCCCTACGACTTGCTCTCTCTCTCTCCTCTCCTCCGTTTTTCTTCCGTTTGAGCCCCCTAGAGCCCTCAAAACTTAAAACCTAAAACATAGGAAGTGTAGATCGGATCCTGATCTACACTCCGGTGTTTTCAAATCCCAATTCCGGCGAGTTTTGCCCGTCCGTCCGCCCTCTCTTCGTCCCTGATTTGAGCCATCTCGGCGGTGGAGGTAGATCGGGGCGTAGGAGAGCCTTTGAGAAAGGTTTCGGCGCGCGGAGAGCCACCGGACTTCCCCTCCTCCCCTTGGTAAGCCCCCTTTCCCTCTTTTTCTTGCATAGATGTATGCTAGGGGGGTGGTTTTGTGGTTGGGAGGCGGTTGGCGGCGGTGGGTGGCCGTCGGAGGGCTGTGGGAGGCGGTCGGAGGGCTGTGGGAGGCGGTCGGAGGCTGTGGTGGTGGTCGGAGGTGGGTGGTAGAGGAGCTCGGGCTCGGGCAGGATGGCAGGGCAGCAGCAGCAGGCGCAGCAGCCGCAGGCACAGCAGGCAGGGCCGCTGGCAGGGCGCGCGCATGCGTGCGCGCGGGCGTGCGCTCGGGCTGGCGCTGGGCGTGCCTGGTGCTGGGCGTGCCTGGTGCTGGGCGTGCAGGGCTAGTCGGGTGCTAGGCAGGCAGGGCTAGCTGGGTAGGCTGGGAGCAGGGCACCAGTTTGCTGGGCGCGCGAGCGCGTGCGCGCGGGTGCGCGCGCGGGCGTGCGCTCGGGGGGTGCAGAGGGAGGTGTGCGGTGCAGGCTGGCTGCGGGCAGTGGCTGTGCGCGCTGGCAGGCCGGGCGAGCTGGCTGGGCGCGCAGGCGAGCAGGGCAGGGGCGCTGGCGGGCGCAGTCGCGCGCGGGTGCGCGGGTTCGCGCGGAGCGGGCGCGCGGGTGCGCGCGGGTTCTGGCGCGAGCGGGGGTGTGCGCGGGAGTGCGCGCGGGTACGCGCGGGTGCGCGCGGGGGCGCGCGGGCGTGCGCGCGCGCGGCCAGTGCGCCTGGGCAGTGCGCCTGGGCGCTGGGCAGGGAACCAGTGCACGCGCGCGCGTGCATGCGCGTGCGTGCGCGTGCTGGGGCGCGCTGGGGCGTGCTGGGGCAGTGCGCGGGGTGCTGCGCGAGGGGCGCGGGCTGGACGCGCGGTGCACGTGGGCGCGCGCGAGCGTGCGCATGCGTGCGGGTGCGCGTCTGGGCTCGCGGGCAAGCGCGCGGCAGTGCGCCGATGGTGCCGGGGTGTGTGCGTGCGTGCGCATTCGTGCGTGCGCATGCAGGGGGCCATGCGAATGGCTGCCCGAGGGTTCGGGTAGGTGTCGGGGCACTCGGACTCGCGTGCGTACGCGCGTGCTCGCATGCGTGCGAGCCCGTATGCATGCTTATCCGAGTTTTGGGTATTTCTAAGCATTTCTATGTATAAATTGTGTGGTTTCTCACCATATTGAATGTCTGTCTTGCAGATCTAGACGGACGGTCGCGCGACGACCCCGATCTCTGGTGAGTGGGACAATCCAACCCAGTAGAGAGGTGTTATACGCACTTGGGCGTATACCGACCTCTCCTGGGGCACCATGGATAAATATTGGCCTGTTGTAATATGTATATCATGCGAGCATGATTTAACTGTAGAATGCATGTTACCCTAGACTTGCATGTTAGGGACTTGCACCCTTAGGATGTGTATGAGCCATGCAGCATGTCCCCTGTTTCCATGTTAGGAAGCCCGACCGATGCATGTGCCCTACTAGTTTATTTATTAAATTAAATGCTAGTATTTTGTTAAAGTGAATATTATAGGGGAGGGGCCTTGCGAGGACAGCGGTGAGACCCGGGTTAGGGTACACCGTGTTCCTTGTTTGGTTGTCGGGGTGTCCTATAACGGGAACTCACGCTGCCCTCCCGAGTTTCTTTCCCCAACAATATTCCACCTTGTTATAACCTTATGCATGTTCCCCGCATCGTAGTTATGCGCCCTGGTGGGTTCTGAGGAATTCAGAACATTAGTGTTGTTATAATGTGCCGTCTGCGGATCCAAGTGGATCATATGCGATGGGTAGGCTGTTCTGTTCCCTTCGTTGGATCCGGTAGAGACTACCCCAGCGTTAGACAGGCCTTCCTGACAGAGGGCTCCCACCAGTAGGCACCTCCTGATTTAGGACGGACTGTGCTGAATGTGGGAGTAGACCAGGCGGCCTACGGAGTGGAGGAGAGACTATCGGTGGACCAAGGGTAACCAACAGCCTAGTCAGTCCCAAAATCCTATGTCACCCATTGAAGGGTGAGGGTGAGGGTGTAGTGGGTTGGCGATGAACGACCCACTGGAGTTGTGATTGGATGCTTGTAAGTCCCAAAATCCTATGTCACCCATTGAAGGGTGAGGGTGAGGGTGTAGCGGGTTGGCGGAAGCGACCCGTTGGTTTTTGGTGCAGTTAGTCCCAATATCCTATGTCACTCATTGAAGGGTGAGGGTGAGGGTGTGGCGGGTTGGCGGAAGCGACCCGCTGGTTATGTGTAGCCAGTCCCAATATCCTTTGTCGCCCATTGAAGGGTGAGGGTGAGGGTGTAGTGGGTTGGCGATTGAGCAACCCACGGTTTGAGTTTTGCTATCATATTGTGACTTGAGGAATGTGAATTGTGGATTATAAAGATTATCTGGTTGTGGTCAATATTGTCTGTGATGCATGGGTTGTGCCGTTCACTGAGCGTGTGGCTCACCCCTCGCACAATATTTTTCTTCAGTGTCATCTGAGTCGGATCCGAAGGAGGAGCTCCCCGAGAGACTTCATCAGTAGCGGAGTAGCGCCACGTCCCGCGAGTTGCAGAGACTATCAGCATCCCTTGTACCAGTATGTATTATTTTCCGTGCTTGGGCACGCGTTTGTGTTGTATTTGGACGTCTTTGTATGTATATTGGCTCTCACAGGACATGTGATTATGTATGGAGTCTGTAGTGTGTTTTGATTACAGATTCAGTCTTTAGTTATCCGCATTTGGTGTATATATCATGTCAGCCCTGCTTTTGTTGTCTGTGTGTCATTTGTATGATATTATTGACCTCCTGTGTAGATTCTGATATTTTATATACACTTGCCGCGTCTCGGGGACGCCCGGGGCGTGACACTTGTATTGTTCATTTATTTACTCATATACCCTTCCACTGTTGTCTATTGTGCTTCAATCATTTATTCTTTATGATTTGTTCTGATTATGATATACTCGGTATCGTTCACGTGTCAGCCCTTGGAGACGGCCGCTCTTGGGGCATGACATAAAAGGGAGTTGGTAGGATCATCTGATGGAGAGGAGAAGGTTGAGAAGGAGAAGAAGAGCAAGGGGAGTGGTGAGGCTTGACGGTTCCATGGTGGAAGTCAATGGTGAGGATGCAGAGAAGAGTGAGAAGAAAGAGAAGAAGAAAAGCAAGGGCTCCGAGAATAAACAACAAGACGAGTAGATGAGAAAATTTAGTGGCGGCCCTTTGAGGTTTATTATAATAAGAGTTATGAGTTTTTAGATGATGTTCTTTTTAATTTGGGATTTCCTTTCATGGAATACCGGAACAAAAACATTGGTTTACCTGATTCTACGAGAATCGACACTCACATTGTCAATTGTGTTCTTCACACACGACTGTTGACAATGCAATTGTTGATATTTACATGATTTCAATTGCCAGTAATGGCATCGACGCATGCATTGTCAACATGATCATAATTTGTGATGTTGACTATGTTAAAAAATATCGACAACCCTAACTAAAATATTATAATAAATAAAAATTAATGTAAATATAAAACAATAGGAGAATCTACTATTTATGCAAAAAAACACACAAATCCTCAAAACCCTAAAACCTAAAAAATAAAAATTCAAACCCTATATAAACTCTGTACCTCATTATTTGGTTCTCCTCCTTGTCCGCACAAGGAAGAATATATATATTTAATTTATATGAGATGGGGGGCATGCTTATTAAAATAATATTGAAGATTTTTTCAAAAAAAATAGGTAAGCTTACTTATATTGGGGGGCACATTTATTAAGAATATTTAAATGAATCTTTAGCAATAAAATGCATTTAAAGAATGTTTACTTACGTATTGGAGGGGCTCAATAGAACCACCCATACATCATTAGTCCATTTGCACACCTTTAAATTATAAGTAAACCACTCTTGTTAATAAGCTCCTCACATTTTGATTACTTAATGTAGAAAAGCCCCCTTGTATATTGATCCCAAATTCAAACAATGATCATGCCCCTCACATCAAATCCTCTCTCAGGGCCTCTCCCGGTTCGTCTCCTCCGCATCCGCCTCTACCTCCTCTTCATCCATTGGCGTTATCTTCTCCTACAACCACCACCACAAGTCAGATGACCTCAGCAGCTCCTTTGACTACTACTCCTCCTTCAAGTGTAGTAGGGACCACTGGATGAGTCTCATCTCGATGTTTTAGGGTCTGGTGACCATCGAATCCTCCATGAGTCCGTCTTTGCCAAGCTCGAGGATCCAACGCGACATTTGCTCCTCCTCTTCCCCTCCTTCTTTCTCTTCGCCTTACAAGGAGGGAAGGGAGAAGTTTTTCAATAGGTTCATCCAGAACGCCCTCAGTTCGTGCCTAGACTACAACTCGCCAAGTTTTTCGCTGACGCGAGCCAAATCGGCAGTGGATTGGAAGCCGATGAGTTCTCTTTCAACATGGAGGGCAGTTTCAATAAAATTGGATGGGGGGCGTACTTATTAAGTAAATTTAAATGGAGCTTTTATAATACAGTTCATATAAGGGGGTAACTTGCAATTTAAAGAAACGCAGATAGAACCCCCCAAAATACACTGTCCCCACAAAACACAAATAAACATAGTAACATTTACATTAAACACATGAAACTTGGGTGAGAAGTTTGTTAAAATTTGCCCGATCAATGAGATGACCCGACAAAAAATCACGGATCACATCCAGATAATGCCGTGGACTATTTTTACATCCAACCCATTTTATGCATTTAATATAGAAGTCTCAAATATATAAAGTCGAAAAAATAAAGGAGTTATTATTAGCACCCCTTGTCTTTTAGCTGATGCTCTTCGATTTTCAATAGCTTGAATTTTTTAGGCATGGCTTTCAAGTTTTGATGTACATTGCCTTACATGGGGTTTAATTTAGATATATTCTAAAAAATATAATTATTTTTTTTAGTACTAGTTTTTTTATGTGCTATTAATTATGTATTTTTTCGTATCTATTCATTTCACGGTGGGTAATATAAATATCTGGGATTGTGTCAGAGATGTATGATTAAAAAAAAAACTATTGGCAAACTGCATTTGGAATTGTAAAAACCATTGGATGTAATATTCTTGTTTCTTTTTAAGGTCATTCATATTCAATATCTAAACGCGTGTTTTAAGAAATTGACCCCCAAAACCCGTGGTTTGAAAAACATTATTTTGTCAGCTTTTCAAACACCGCATTTTTATAACTTATAACAATGGTGGATGCTGTATTCGATGCAGAGATAGTCATCTATATGAATAACTCATAATCTTGAAAATTATATTTATTTAAAGTGTCATAATGAAATTAGAGTGTAATGGAATCGCTTGAAGAGATTTAAGTTGAAAAAGAAATTCTCTCCACATCTAATAAAATATATATACAAATGATGAACTACATTTAACAAGTAAATGACTTTATGGGACTAGAAGATATTTTCCCAAGCTTAATAAAGAAATAATTGAACTAAATTTTATGAACAAATTAATGTTTAAAGGAGAAAATCAATCAATTAGGAAAAAAATGACATCAAACTATCGAAGAATAGTGGCCACTACTTCACAAGGGAAATAATGAGATAATTTTAAGAATTATGACATAACAACATGCTTTTTCGGAGATGAAAATGATCCAACCAAAGGATGAAGAATCGGAAAAGTTGGAGGAGAATAAGACAGAAAGGAAAAATTACCATTACGGATTTTATATTTACTTCACTCACAAAAATCTCTTTTGTAGTTTAAGATGTTTTTCACTAAATCCCTTCCTAATGATAATGTTCTAAAAAAAAAGTTAAAAGAAAGATGCTCTGTAGTTAAACAAACTCCACTTAAAAGAAGATAAAAGAAGATAAGTTAAAAGTAAGATTCTCCAATAAAAAAAAAAGTAAAAAGTAAAAGTTCCACTAAAAAAAAAATGTGACATTATATTTTAAAGATTTTAAAATATGTAGGAGAAGATAACTATAAAAGTAGAAGACATTGTGAGGAGGAAATATATTAAAAAAATACTCTATAAAATCTATTAGTTATAATTTATTATATTTAAGTTGCATATGTATAATTGAAGATACTTCACCGAAGAAGAAACAACTCAAAAATAAGATGCTCCAATAAGGAATAAAGTAAGAGTAATATTCCACTTAAAAAAGATGATGTGACATTGGATTTTAAAACATTTGAAATCCGCAAGAGAAGATGACTATAAAATGAAGGCATTGCAATGACGAAAACCATAAAAAAGACTAAAATAAATACCATGTCATTTTCATACTATTATGCATTTTGGAATATACTCATCCTCCATCTCTGTTTTTTTTTTTTTTGTCTTTTCCATTCCCTCCTTTGTGTCTACTACCACAAAGGCACCATATTGTTACATTATAAAAACAAGAATCATACCATACGCAAAAATCAATTCAATGCATATGGAGAAGAGATATGGAGGAGTTGTCATTCAAACTTAAGTTATAGTAAAAATAGTGAGAGTGTTAGCAAGATTGTCTTTGATAACCTCTTCATCTCTATCTCAAAGCTCGAAATGAAAGAAGAAAAAAAAGTTTTCAAAGAAGCTAGATGCACAATTGATCCCAAAGTGAAATGGCACTTATGTCGACTATTGACAATTGAAAAAATTATCAAGAAGATCAAGGAGTTGCAAAAGACTCCAACAATCGATACAAAGCTCAATGGCTCATTCAGCTTCTCCGACTTACACTACTTCAAGTTTAGGTTCTCAAGAGGAGGTTCACTGATGGCTTCTCCTCCATTTAGAACATGAACCGTGGAAGTCGAAGAAGCTGAGGAGCTATTGAGCTTTTTATTGATGGTTGGAGTCTTTTAGAACTCTAATGTTTTTTCCAACTATCAGTAATCAACATATGTGTCCTTCCACTCTGGGACCAACTGTGTCTCCAGCTTTTTTGAAAATTTGAATTTTTTCACTTCAAGGTCTGAGAGAGAGATGAAGGAGTCTTTAAAGGCAATCTTGCTGGAATTTGCTTCTTTTACTTCAACTTAAGTAAAAATATTTGTGTGCATACATATAAGCTGATAAAATTGTTGGCCATGGGAATTATTTTTAAAGCAATGGTTTTTTTTCCAGTGAGTTTAGTAATGTAAATGCAGCTAAACCTGACAATGGAGCGGATACGGATCATATAGACCCATATCCGTATTTGTATTAGAACTGAAAATTTGAAAAAAATATCAGTATCCGATATCTGACGAATATTCATATTGAGCATCTATATCCAGTCTAAAAATCTGGATTCGAATTTGAATAATTATCCAAAGGGTGGCACTATTTGCGCCCATCTAATCTATAAGTAAGCCCCCTTGTAAATAAGCCCCCCATATATAAAACCTAATTCTAAACAATTTCGACGCCCCCCCTCAAATCAACCACCCATGTCTCTCTCACACCCATATGCCTCTTTGCACCATTGATTTGGTGAGAGTGAGAGAGTCGGATGTAGGATTTGTGTGAAAGAAGGGGTTGGGTGTGATAGGAGAGAGAGGGAGCGTGAGGAGGGGGGGGGGGGTAGGAGAGGCTGATTTGGTGAGAGTGAGGGGGGAGTAAGCAAGCCTGATATGGTGAGACTGAAAGAGAAAGGGGAGAGTGAAAGAGAGGGGAGACATGAGAGGGAGAGAATGAGAGAGAAAAAAGGAAGATCTAGTGGTTTACCTATTTGTTAACAGGAAGTCGGGTTTATTGTATTGAACATCTCGACACACCAGGAGTCAACATGCTTAGATATAATCTACACCGGTAATGTCAATGGATTAAATAAAAAAACCCAGTTGTAATGAATTCGTAAGGAACAACAAAGAGGAAGTCGATAGTGTGTATATATCGACACATGTAATGTGACATTACTGGACTTTTTTTTAAAATCTTATTAGTTGTTGACGTATATGAAGTCAATGACTTTATCAACAATAAATAAAATTAGTTGCTAACACGTCAACAAATTGTACGATCTTCTCCTTTGTCTTCTTTCCCGCGCAAGGAAAGATGTATATTTTAGTTTATATGAGATGGGGGGAATACTTATTGGATGAATGTTAATTAAATTAGAGGGGCGCAAGTAGTGCCACCCTCAGTCCTCTTCATTCACTGTGATTAGATATATATTTATTTTATTAAAAAATCATTTTTTTTATATATGATACCATTCAATTCGTGAAATATATACTTTATTTTTTAAAAGTACATACTTCATTAGATAATATATATGATTTAAAAAAAAATGAAAACAAATGCGATCTGCATTTTGGACTACAAATGTGACTGAGAGTAATATTTTTCTTTCCAAAGAGATGGTTTCAAACTTGATTTGTAGGAAGGTGGTTTTCTTTTGGATTTTTGAAAAATGGAGTTTCTTCACAAAAAGAAAGAAAATTATAATCTCTTACAAATATTATCAGAAATTTATCAATATGAAAATGAGATTGTGCTTCATACAAATGCATAATCTATCTAGGTTTGCTTCCAACATGAAACGGTTCTGGAAAAAAAAATTGCATCAATGTAGAATCATAAAAAGTCCAGGACCAACCATGAGATTGACAACTTAACAATGGACTTGGGAGTGTTAACAATGTACTAAAATAATTGTGTAGAGGGCATTTTCTGTATTTTTGAAAAGCATCGGCTGGAGGGACCTAAAGATAATTTTTCACAGCTTTAGAGACGTAAAAAAAAAACTTAAAAATTTCAGGGATCTAAAAAAATAGACAGGTGACCACAGAGACTCCTAATTAATTTCCCAAATATTTTTTTGATCACCAACAACATAATTTTTTGCATAATTTTTAAAATTAATCTTTTAAATCATGAAAATAAAAAATAAACAAAAAAAACAACAAAAAGTATCATTTAATTCAAAATTAAGAAAGGATGATCAACTTTTTTTTTACAAGGAATGTAAAAAATAAAATAAAAAATTCCTTAATGAAAAGTTCATCTTCTTTATAAAATCAAATAAAAACAAGGTTATCTACCCATAAAATAGAAAAAAATAATAAATTAAAACTAGAAAACGACACAAAAAGCAATAGAAAAATGAGTATTTTAAAAAAGAAAAAAAAATCCAAATGCAAAAAATATAGAATTAATTTTTCATCATTACGTAAATTAGGATTATAACTGTAATGAAACAATATAAAACAAAATGAAAATGAATGAGAGGATATTGCTGGTTTATTTATTTCATTGAAAATTGCTGGTTCAGATTGGGATTATTCAGACTATTAAAATCAATAAGGTGTCGGAGACTAACAAAATTAATAAGACGAAATTCAAAAAATGTACATTGTTGTTCACAATTTCTTAACTAAATATGATTTTTTTAATATTGTTTGTTTCGATATTTTTTAGACAAATTAATTAGGAGTCCCTGAAAATATCCATTTATTAACCATTAATCCCTAAACTGTTTTGCGAGAAGATCTAGCCGTCGTCAATGTGAGCGTAGGACCCCTCGTCGGAGCTCTCTCGAGCGAGACCGAGAAGCTCTAGAGGGTCAAGTCTCTCGTGGCCCCACGTCCTCTCCCTCTCTCTGTCATTCTATCTCGCTCTTTCTTTGTAGTTGCTATGAAGATTCAACTGTGAAATGCTGATATGGATGAGTAATCTGTGGAATAAAAGTTTTTTGTGTGGAATTGATTGATATAATTGTTTTTTTGTTCTTACAATGAGTTTATTGTGATCCTAGAATGAGTGCCCAAGCAAATAACACTAACAAAATCCAGAAGCTATAGGGGAGACACCATATGCAATAAACATTGAAACTGGTGCGGGTTGGATTGCTCTCTGTATGTATATAATAGCAATATATAGCATACATACTGTGGATATAGGCTCCGTTTGCATTTTATACCTTAAACCATCTCCGGCCCTTACTCAAATTTATACCCAAATTTTATTTAAAATTTAAGTAAAAGCTTGATTTGATATTAGGACTGCAACTTGGGTTGGGTTGAACCCTAATCTGATGGGTTGAACCCAATTTTTACATGGGTTGAGTTAGCCAAATCGGGTTGACTCACAAATCGGGTTGGGTTCGGGTTGGCTCAATTGCAACCCGACCCAACCTAAATTCGTAAATTAATAGTTAAAAAAAAAGAGATTATAACCATTCATTATATAGTTTCTAATATGGGCAGTTCAAATTTTAGGTAAACATAACTAATCTTACGGGTTGGGTCGGGTTGGTTTATTTAATTTGCATATTATGTGAGAAAATCGGGTTGGATCGGCTTGGTTTACTTAATTACGGGTTGAGTTCGGGTTAGTCCAATCCGGGTTGAAAATCGGGTTGTGTCGATTAGGGTTGAGTAGTTTAGAATTCGGGTTGGGTTCGGGTTGGGGTCAACCCGAACCCAACCCGTCCGAGTTGCAACCATATTTGATATGATGTGTCTCCAACCATCAATTTGTATTTTACTCAAATCTTTTAAAAATTTCATATCTTCTTTTAATTATTTTCTATAAACATTTTCAAAGTCTTTCTCCAAACATTTTTACTAATCAATTTTTATTCACTTCAAGTTATTTAAATTTAAAAATTATAATTATTCAATTTTTTAAAAAAGGTAAAAATAATTATTTTTATTGGAGTAAAAATGAAAAATTAAGAAACAAAGATAAAAACTTAAAAAGGAATACCACTTTTTTTTTTTGGTTTCAAGAGATGGTAAAAATGTTGGGGGGTGGGAAGACATCTAATATAATTCCATTGGAATAAAATGTAGAGATAAAAGAAAAAAAGATACGTTGAAAATTTGGATCTCCCTTAATTTGGATAAAGATTTGAATAAAAACTTGATTTGGTATGGGTAAATGGTTGGAGAAGGTTTTTGATGACTTTTACTCAAATTTAAATTTGGATAAATGTTTGAGTATAAGATTGAAGATGCTCTTACACATATAACTTTGTGTCTATCTGTACGTGTGAACATGCGCATCATTTTGTACTTTGTTTCTATAAATGACAATTGCCTGCTTGGATGATTAAATAAGAATTCTAAAATCACTTATGATTTCTGCATTTCAGCATAGGCAAAGAATACTAATAGCAGATGTATCTTCAAAATGTACTATTATGCTCCTCTTTTATACTGTCATTCTCCTCCGTACACTGTTATATTTTCTGTTATCTTGGGAGGGGAGAAAAACAAAGAAGAGATGGGGCAGATGTTAAAAAAGAGAAGAAAAAATTGTAAGATCAAATAAGAATAGATGGGAGGACCTAAACAAAATTGATGGATGAGTGAATGGACCAAAAAAAAAGTAAAAAAATAGTGACTTAAAGTGGTATTCCCATGGACCCCTAATTAATTTCATACTTTTTTTTTTTCAAATATTTTATAAAAAATATTTATTAATTATTATTATTATTTTTGGGGAAATTAATTAGAGGTCCTTGGGGATACCACTGTAATAACAATAGGTCCATTGACTTTTTTTTACTTTTCTTTAGGTCTCTCCATCCATCCATCAATTTTGTTTAGGTCCTTCCATCTATCCTCAGTTAACCATACCATTTTTTCTTCCATTTTTAACCCCAACCTCATCTCTTCTTTGTTTTCCTTCCCTCCCAACATAACAAAAATTATAACAGTGTACATTATGAGCATAACAGTGTACAAAAGAAACATTATAGTGAATTTTGGAGTTACATATGCTATTTAAATCACCATCACATATTTAAATTATCTGCTGTTTAAATCACAACTGTGAATTTACAAAATTACTAGAAAGTAATATTTACATATTCTGTTTATAACTTTCACACTCTTTTTGAAAACCCATTATTCGAGCTTTACTTTCTTTTGCTCTTCGAATAACTTTTGTTGCATACTCCCCTCAAAACTTTGAGAACTTTGATATGTCCTGTTACCCCCATTCCGTTATGAGGTGCTCGCCGTATTTGATGACAGATATATCACAATCAACCCTAAAAAACACTATAAATTAATTAATATCGTATCGCTTACGTTGGGACATTATTAATGGCAATATAATAATAAGTCTTACCCATTAGATTGTTGTGGGCATTGGTCATTCCTTGTGAGTGGCCAGTCAAGAACATCGTGCATGAAATGGTGCAAACTAAAATACATTTTCAACCACTGAACCTATACATTAGGGAGAAAATATCTTAGATCTAAATAAGAGTGTACATAGACTAATAACAGTGTACGTGAAGAATTTAACATTGTATAAAAACAATATAATAGTGTGCAAAAATATTGTAACAGTGCATAAAGAGAAATATTGTCATTTTTTGTAGATGAACCATTTTCTAAGAAACATCTTTCATATTGTTAGATCAGAAGATGAAGTATTATAAAAATTGGCAACAAATTGGAGTCCTGGAATAATCCATGTGCTCTAATTGTTTTGGCATTGTCCTCGTTCTCCAACTTAAATTCTTCCAAGGACTGCTTACACCACATTTTTCTAATAACTTGCAAGCAACCTTTGTGGAGCTGTCATTAAGAGCTTAATTTCTTGTCTAGGCTAGCTACTCCAGTCCAAGTAGGCTAAATATTCCATCAAAATATCCTGATTGTTGTAAACTAAATAGAATATGATATATAAGAGTATATAAACAAAGCACACAAATATATAGAGAAGAGAAGTAGAGAGAGATTTCTTATTCAATATTTGTTGGTTGGTGATAGAATACAAGGCAATACCCTTCTATTTATAGGGTATCAAAGGTTAAGAGTTACAAGCTAAAGAGGTGAAGGGATAGTTAGTGGAGTGATTAAGATAGGAGGGTTATGGAGTTGAATGAGGGGGTTATGGAGTTGAAGAGTGGGGGAGGTTATGGGTTAGAGAAGTGGTGGTTATTCACCATATTCACAACACTCCCCCTTGGATGACCACCACGCTAAGAAAATTGCCTCATTAAAACCTTGCTTGGAAAACCCAATGGAAAAAACCAAAGCAAAGGAAAAAGAGTACAATGTAACTTAATCGTATAATAGTGTATGCGTTTGACACTGCCTCATTAAAACCTTGCCAGGAAAACCCAATGGGACAAAACCTAGGCGAAGGAAAAAGAGTATAGTTCACAAAATGTCATAAAAAATTACTCCCCCTCATAAGTACAAGATTTCAAGAATTTTGGTCGCAAACTCGTCGCATCCCGATTTCATACACCAGCTTCTTGAATGTTGATGTCGACAAAGCTTTAGTAAACAAATCTGAAAGATTGTCCTTTGACTGAATTTGTTGAACAACAATTTCATGTCTCTGCTGGAGCTCATGAGTGTAAAAGAATTTTGGAGAAATATGCTTCGTTCTATCACCCTTGATATATCCCCCATTGATTTAAGTAATGCATGTTGCATTGTCTTCATATATAGTTGTTGGAACATCTGTAATGAGAGATGGTCTGTATGCAATACGAATATGATGAACCAAAGACCTTATCCACATGCATTCCCGGCTTGCTTCGTGGAGTGCAAGAATCTCAGAGTGGTTAGAAGATGTGACGACCAAAGTCTGTTTCGTAGATCGCCAAGAGATTGTTGTGCCACCGCAAGTGAATACATAGCCTGTTTGTGAGCGAGCCTTGTGAGGATCTGAAAGATATCCTGAATCTGCATAACCCTTTAGTTGTGCACCATTATTGGAATCCTTTGCATAGAATAGACCCATGTCTGACGTTCCACGAAGATAACGAAAATGTGAGTCACACCATTCCAATGCATTCGAGTTGGTGCAGAGCTAAATCTGGCCAATAAATTAACTGAAAATGCAATGTCAGGTCTAGTGTATTGGGCCAAATATAATAAGGCGCCAATTGCACTAAGATATGGTACTTCAGGACCAAGAAGATTTTCAGTATCTTCTTTTGGACGAAAAGGGTCCTTCTTTGGGTCAAGTAACCTTACTACCATTGGAGTACTTAATGGATGACATTTGTCCATATTAAAACGCTTCAGGATTTTTTCAACATATGTTGTTTGATGAACAAGTATCCCATTTGAACTTTGCTCAATTTGTAAGCCGAGACAGTATCTTGTTTTTCTAAGATCTTTCATTTCAAACTCCTTTTTCAGATATTCGGAAGCCTTTTCGAGCTCTTCAGGAGTCTCAATTAGATTAATATCATCAACATATACTGCAATAATGGTAAATCCGAGTTCTGTTTTCTTAATAAATACACATGGGCATATTGGATCATTGACATATCCTTCTTTTATTAAGTACTCACTAAGACGGTTATACCACATTCGTTCAGATTGCTTTAATCCATACAAGGATCGTCTTAGTTTGATTGAGTACATGTTTCGTGGTTTTGTTTCAGGCAATTTTAGTCCTTCAGGAACTTTCATATAAATGTCGGTATCTAATTTTCCATATAAATATGCAGTAACCACATCCATTAGATGCATGTCAAGTCCTTCTGAGACTACAAGATTAATTAAATACCGAAATGTGATTGTGTCCATCACAGGAGAATATGTCTCTTCAAAATCTATCCCAGGTCTCTGCAGGAAACCCTGTGCCACAAGACGAGCTTTGTATCTAATAATCTCGTTTCTTTCATTTCGTTTTCTCGCAAACACCCATTTACATCCTACTGGTTTAACACCTTCAGGGGTTAGGACTACTGGTCCAAATACTTGGTGTTTTGTAAGTGAATCCAATTCTGTTTGAATAGCAGCTTTCCATTGTGGCCAACAATTTTTTCATTTGCATTCATCCACTGAATGTGGTTCTAAATCATTATCTGAAATGATTTCTGTAGCTACTACAAATGAGAATATATCATCAACAAGCACTTGCTTTCGATCCCACAATATTTGTGAATTTGCATAATTTATAGAAATTTCTTCATTTCCATGTACTTGTTCTTCATGCACGGGCATCACTTCAGGGATGTCAGTCTCTTCGGGGACTTGTGTTACTTCAGGGGCTTCTTCCTCTGTAGGAGTTATTATTGTGGGTCTTTCAAGTGTTTCATACTCTTTAAGAGAATTATTCTTCATTGTTTTTCTCCTTCGGGGAGCTGAATCTTTTGAGCCTATAGGTCTTCCACGCTTCAGGCGTGTTTTTGTTGATTCATTAGCCGGCATATTAACAGTTTTTCCTATTGGAACATTAATTCGAGCAGGAGTATTAGCAGCTGGAATATGTGATTTCATCACTTTTGCTGCATCATTGAATGCATCTGGCAATTGATGCGCAATTCTTTGAAGATGGGTGATTCTTTGCACTTCAGTTTCACATTGATTAGTGCGAGGATCAAGATGAGACAAAGATGGAGTTTTCCATGTAAGTTCACGTCGTTCTTCTGGCGACGGATTTTCTCCCCCTAACGACGGGAATATTGTCTCATCAAAATGACAATCCGCAAATCGAGCGGTAAAAACATCCCCTGTCAATGGTTCAAGATATCTTATAATAGAAGGAGAATCAAAGCCTACATAAATTCCCAATCGACGTTGAGGGCCCATTTTAGTTCGTTGTGTAGGGGCAATAGGAACTTGTACAGCACAACCAAAAATTCGAAGATGTGAAATATTTGGTTGATGACCCAGTACGAGCTGTAAAGGGGAATATTGATGATAAGCAGTTGGCCGAAGGCGAACTAATGCTGCTGCATGCAATATAGAGTGACCCCAAGCTGAAACGGGTAATTTTGTCCTCAAAAGCATAGGACGTGCAATTAGCTGAAGATGCTTAATAAATGATTCAGCTAATCCATTTTGGGTGTGCACATGAGCAACAGGGTGTTCAACATCGATGCCATGCGACATACAATAGTCGTTAAAAGTTTTCGATGTGAATTCACCAGCTCCATCAAGGCGTATTGACTTTATAGGATAATCCGAAAAATGAGACTGTAATCGGATTATCTGAGCAAGTAGTCTTGCAAATGCAGCATTCCGAGTGGATAATAGACAAACATGCGACCATCTAGCAGATGCGTCTATCAATACCATAAAATACTTGAATGGTCCACATGGGGGGTGGATTGGGCCACATATATCCCCTTGGATTCTTTGCAAAAATGTTGGTGACTCAACATTGACTTTTGTAGGGGATGGTCTAACTATCAATTTTCCTTGTGAGCACGAAGTGCATTGATAGTGATTAGGTAAAAGAATCTTCTGGTTCTTTAACGAATGCCCAAATGAATTATCAATTATTCGACGCATCATTGTAGATCCTGGATGCCCGAGACGATCATGCCAAAGTGTAAAAATATCTGAATCATAGAACTTCTGGTTCATTACAGCATATGATTCGATTGTTTTTATGGTTGTATAATACAACCCAGATGAGAAAGCATGAAGTTTCTCTAATATGTTTTTGGCCTGAAACAATTGAAGTAATGCATAAATACTCCATATTGTTTTCATTGATAGTCTCAATATGATATCCATTAAGACGGATATCCTTAAAACTTAGCAGATTTCTTCTGGATCTTGCTGAATATAATGCATCATTAATACAAAATTTTGTACCTCCTGGTAATATTATATTTGCTCTTCCGGAGCCTTCAATTAATTTCGTAGTACCAGAAATGGTATTAACATTTGCATTGATTAATGTCAATGTCGAGAAATATTGTTTATTTCGTAGGATCGTATGTGTTGTAGCGCTGTCTGCTAGACAAATGTCACCAACCATAGCCATTCTTGTAAAAAAAAAATGAAATAAATAAGATAAATATAAAAATAAGAAAAATGGATTTTAGATAACAAAGAAAAATTATAATTATAAAAATTATAAAAGTCTGATCGTACATCAGGTACGTGACCATATTTTTAAAGCACCAAATACATAACAATCATTTTCCTTGTGTTAGGGGTTTGTTCTGCAACCCTTTTCCCTTCAATTATGCTTTTGTTTAATAGCAAATCACTTCTAGTGATTTGAGATATTTTACAAACTTTATGATTGTTGTGCTTTCAACTATATAAATCATGATCTCATCATTCATGACCACAACTTCCATGGCGAACATAAAATAAAATGCATTTACTTCGGGTAATGATGCTATGCCATTGAGTTGAGTTACATGATATTTTAAAAAAATCGTTGTTCGGCAACGAGAATATATAAAATTGATGCTCTCAATATTGCTACAACTGGAGCATATTTGAGGCATAATGGCCGGTGGACCTTTGTCAATGAGGTATTAATCTTTAAATCCTCTTCATTATGATGATGAAATCTAATCATAATTTACATGTTCCTGCTGGGATACATGGATCTTTTTTTTAATTATTTGGTCTTCAAGGACCCGAAAAATATATCATATAACTTTTGTTTGGTCCTACAGGGACATGAGCAATCATGATTTGTGTATATATATCCTTCAGGGATAAAAATTATACAGTCCTTCAGAGACACATTCTAATCATATCTTTCACATAATCCTCCAAGGATCCATGTAATAATTTTTGTAGTCCTTCAGGGATAGAATAAAATTTGCATGGTCTTATTGGAACACATAAAATTTGCATATTGAAAAAAATTAATCATATGTATGTAGTAGATGATTTACATAAAAATACATAACATCAAGGGGGAGTATATTTTTTATATAGATCATTAAGAACCCATCGATACAAACCTTTCTCTTTAATAAGGGGCTTTTCGTGCTGATAACGTGTTGTAAACTAAATAGAATATGATATATAAGAGTATATAAACAAAGCACACAAGTATATAGAGAAGAGAAGTAGAGAGAGATTTCTTATTCAATATTTGTTGGTTGGTGATAGAATACAAGGCAATACCCTTTTATTTATAGGGTACCAAAGGTTGAGAGTTACAAGCTAAAGAGGTGAAGGGGTAGTTAGTGGGGTGATTAAGATAGGAGGGTTATGGAGTTGAATGAGGGGGTTATGGAGTTGAAGAGTGGGGGAGGTTATGGGTTAGAGAAGTGGTGGTTATCCACCATATTCACAACACTGATTTATTTGTTTCACTCTACTATATTTAATTTATTAATTTTGTATATCAAATCATCCAATACTAATCATTTGATCCATCCCAGCCCCTCCTAATTCAACAATACATGTTTCCATAGCAAAATTAACTAAAAATCAATACAATAATACATAGGTCCAAACTACAAAATCACAGCTTTTTCACGCAATCAAAATCAAAATCAGCAAAACAAAGCATGAATTGCATCCCTCTGGGAGGGAAGAATCCGTACTTTAGGTTCTCAAGATCGGTGCAGACCTGTAACCACTAAGCGGGGTCTTCGAATAGCCGGTCGGTGCCGAAGATCACTGCCACAACAGCGGAGACCCTCGTCCGGTCCTTTGACAACCAGTCCCTCCACAGGATCCCCGACACCGCGCCGCCTCCTGCTGCTCTTGCTGTTTTTGAGTGAAGATGGCGGCCTTGGAGAAGTCCGGCCACGTTAGGGTGTTGATCGGGGGGGTTCTTGGAATGGATGAAGCTCAAGATCGTCTGGTGGAGCTCCAGTCTTCGCAGGGGACACACGGTCATGAAATGAAGGTGGACGGAGAGAGAGGGAGGCCAAGGTTCTTCGGAGGGAGAAAGAGGCGGACAGATGGGAGATTTGGGGGAGAGAAGGGGAGGTGAGGGTTTTTGTTTTTATGGGAGAGGGGTAGGATTGATGGGTTTTTTTTTTTGTCGTCGAAGGAGAGTTTATTTACATAGCAGGGTAGAATAGGAATCTGAAACGGGCGTGAGTGGTCTATTAGTAAGAGAGATTCCAAAATAATAGATTTTGGGATTAGGGATTTATTTGTATGATAAAAAATTACAAGGACTAATGGTTAATACATTGGTATCTTCAGGACCCCTAATTAATTTCTCTATTTTTTTGGGTTAAAGACATCTAAGTCCCTACAAACATGAAAAAACCCATATAAGTCCCTACTAAAATTGGGACAGACGTACGAGTCCATGAAAACTCAGAAAAACCCAATTATCATCCCTGAGTTAAATTTCCATCCAAATTTAACAGAATATTCACAGAATATTCCATCACATGTAATTGTGTAGACATTGAAGTCCTTATAAACAGTCATAAAGACAAATTAGTCCCTGTAAAAGATAAAATTGCCCCTGAAAGACTTTTACATTAAATTGTGTACACATTGCAGTCTCTATAAACAATCATAAAGATAAATTAATCCCTGCAAAAGATAAAATTGCCCCTGTAAAAGACCAAAATGCCATTAAAGAATGCATTCTACTAGTTAAAATATTATTTTTACATCCAAATTGTGATCTTCAGGTGGAGTGTGATTGATAGGATAAAAGATGAAAAAATAAATAAATAAATTATATTATTTATTTTTATGATTGTTTATAAGGACTGCAATGTCTACACAATTAAATGTAAAAATCCTTCAGGGGTATTTTTGTCTTTTACAGGGACCAATTTGTCTTTACGATTGTTTATAAATACTATAATGTTTATTCAATTAAATGTAAAAGTCTTTGAGGGACAATTTTGTCTTTTGCGGGGATTAATTTTCTTTATGATTATTTATAGGGACAGCAATGTGTACACAATTTGATGTAAAAGTTTTTTAGGGACGATTTTATCTTTTGCAGGGATTAATTTATAAGAACTTCAATGTCAACACAATTATATGTGATGGAATATTCTAGGAATATTCCTTTAAGTTTGGATGGATTGGACTTTTCTGAGTTTTCAGGGACTCGTACGTCTGTCCCAATTTTAATAGGGACTTATATGGGTTTTCTCATGTTTGTAGGGACTTAAATGTCTTTAACCCCTTTTTTTTTTTCATTTTCAGATGTCATCGCTAAAATTCCCCAAAATATCTCTCTCTCTCTCTCTCTCTACCGACCCTTCTAAAGCCATTGCAGAGCAGTAGAGGAGGTGGAGATGAGGAGGCACAGGAACGGAGAGGTCTTGGACTCGGAGAACGACAACCCTCCGAGTAGCGACGGCTCCGATATCATTCTCGGCCTCGACGGGGGCACCACCTCCACCGTCTGTGTCTGCATGGCGATGCCCCCCTCTTCGCGCGGTGGCGTCCCCGACCCCCTCCCCGTCCTCGCCCGCGCCGTCTCCGGCTGCTCCAACCACAACTCCGTCGGAGGTCCGAATCTGGTGATTTGTTTGTTCTATTTGGTTGATTTGGTTATTTGATGATTTGATGCGTATTCGTAAATGGGCCACCTTTGGTTGTCGTCTCTCCTGTGTTGATTGATTTCAGAGCTTTTTTTTTTTTTGGTTTTGTGTTGCTTTCATTTTTCTAAAGGAAAATGTTAGACTCAGAGACTACACATGTTTTCATTTTTTATTAAAATGGTAAACATCATTAATGAGGTATTTGCTTTGATAAAAAAATATATATCGTTATCGTTTCATTTTGAGTTGAATGAGTATATTTTTAGTAAGTGTAAGAAAAAATTTAACGAGGTATATACATCTTCTAACAATGCGTATGCTTCACTTGATTTCTAACGAGGTGTATAGGGCTGCATTTTGGACTTTAAAAAAAACTGAGTATAACAACGCTATTTTTTAAAATGTGCTTATTTCATGTAACGAAGTATATTGTTTAATAAAAAAAAATGATGTATATTAATGAACTGGATGAACTCAATTATAGAATAAGTGAAAAATTACATTCAATGAGGTATGCACCTCGTTGGAGATACACGGGACAACAAATGGAATTGCGTGTAATAATAACCTTTCTTTGGTGATGAGGAATACCAATGTTAGTTGGGAAAACCCCGGTTGCACATAGTTAGCCAAAGACCACGTACATTGGGTAAACCTGGAGGGACTTGAATTCAATATTTATAAAGAACAAATCCATGGTTCTAGCCAAAGTGTCAATCCCATTTGGGTTGGGTAACTTGGGTTTGTGTTGATAGATTGCTATGAATGTGTCATCTTAGTTTATATGTTTCAATCATAGTCACAAAAGTTTATGCATGACAATATTTGGTAGGGTTAAGTTTAGTATGATTACGTGTAACTCGCAAATCATATAGAATGAGTACCGGATAAGTAAAGAGATAATAAATTATTTTCTCTGTGTATTCTAAATATTAGGATGAGGCATGCATACAAAAACTTCTATGTTGAGTATGAAGACAATCAAGACAATTAGGATTTAGGATTCTTTTCTTTTTCTTTTTAAATTACGAAGATTGTGATAAATCATCCCAATTAAATGTATACCCAAATTCTGAAGGTACTATACGTATAGAGTTTGACGAATATGGGAGGTATCCAATTGTTGAACTTTTTCAAACATTCAAAAAGATTGGAGTACTTTGTGATTATGGTTTCAGTCTCTCTTTAAAGGATAATGTTACTGAGAGTCCCTCCTACAGCCCAACGTGGAGTCTTCACATGCTTTGATCATTATTTGAAAGTGCATACTTCATGTAATGAAGCATGTACTTTCATAAAAATAAAGTAATACTCTGGTACATTGTACATACCCACTTATGGCAATAAACAATTCATATACCTCATCAGTGAATTGGGACTGCATGTGGGGTTGCTTATAAGGACCCAGTATGACAATGCCCTTCTTTAAATGGGCCATCTTCTTTTTATTCCCACTTCCTCTGTCTCTCTCGCATAATGTGACTTGGTTTTAATAGTTTCATGAATGAGTTACTGAGTTAGCATTTCTCTTCACTTTTATCTTGTTCTCAGATATGGTTGCTTGATTTGATGAATCAAATTTAATTAGTTTTGGAATTTTTGCATGTTCTCTGAATATATGGGTTAATTCTTCCCTTTTTTCTTTTACATATTATTTTGGACATTTGTTTGAGTGAATTTTAGTACAAGTTTGGTTGTTGTTTTGTGTTTATTTGGTTGTAAAGCCCTTTCCAGATATAAATATAACTCGGGGACAGAAGTATCCCTTTTAAAATCTCCCAGATTTACATTCCCATGATCTGTTGGACTGTATGGAGGAGAAGAAATGAGATTATCTTCAATAATATGCTGCCGCATTTGAAGAATACATGGGAGGAGGTGTCTGATTAAATCCTGGATCATTCACTGCGCGTGTGTGAAGATGGTGCTATTTTGGGAGCACGTTTTGAGGATTGCAACCTGAATGGGTTCAGTTCTGGTTTGGTTAGGTCCTCTCCAGTAGGCTACTCACCAACTGTCAGGGACCTCTCCTATTTGCTTTTCCTTGCTTCTTATCTTTTTTTTTTTTTTTTCCTTTGTGGAAAGTACGCCAATCTATGAATAATAATTGATGGTATTATTCTTACCAATTTTCTTAAAAATAAAAAAATGGAGGAGACCAGACCACCCTTCTTACTTCATAATACTTTCCATCTTGGATTTTTTTTTTTTGGATTGTTTAGTCTTGAATTATTTCTCGTAATTTGGCTTTTTGTGCTTTCTTCAGTAATTGCCTCATTTTCACTTACAGTTTGTTTTAGTTATGATTTTTTAATTTTTATTTTTTTGTGACGTCTTGTACGAAGTTGTCTTGCTAGTTTTTGTTATGATAATCAAAATGTGAAATGGGATGGACATGTGCTATTATGTGCTGGATTATCATAACGTCGTACAAGACATTGCGAAGTTGTCTTGCTAGTTTTTGTTATGATGTCTGGCTTTTTATAATTTGAGGTGGGATGGTATTAGTCCATTCTCTATTTCCATTTCCATTTCCATTCTCGACTTCCATCTTCTGATATTATTATTTTTTTAAAATAGTTCAAGGGGATGTTTAGGATTTTTCATATCAGGATGCTCCCATGTTTAAATTTCTGCAGAAACTGCTGCTAGGGAAACGCTAGAGCAAGTCATGGCAGAGGCCCTTTTAAAATCTGGCTCTAACCGTTCTTCTGTTCGAGCTGTTTGCCTAGCAGTGTCTGGTGTCAACCATCCTACAGATCAACAACGGATACTGGCCTGGTTAAAGTTTGTTATCTCATTCTGTTACATTAGCTTTGAAATTTACATTTCTTTCATGATCTTTCTTTCATCTGGAAGTCTTCCGAGCTCCATCTATTTGTAATTATAATAAACATAGTTCTTCATCATTTTTTTGAGGCAAGGTCGACTAATGCTATTATGCTACCATGATTTTATAAATAAAAATTGAGGAATACAAGAGTCCGAAGCAAGATGGGAGGACTAGAGAAAACTAAACAAAAACAAATGAACTACGAAACACACGGTCACCAATGCCCGAGCATCCGAGTAGAAGAGAGCTCTACACAGAGATATCCGGGCCAACTACATGCAACCTTATGCTGTGATGTCAAGAGTCGCCCCCCCTGGGTCTATTGTTTTTTGCTCCCGCAATCAATATTCTCAAGAAGAGGTAGCCCTCGAACAAAAAGAGACGAGGGATCTCCGTACAAGGGAAAAAAGAGAAGATAAAGATTAAAGATATTCAACAAAATGTAATTACAATGAATTTTGAATCACCCAAGCAAAAAGCACCTTAAACAGAACTTCCCAAACCAAATGTCACCCATAATGGTCGAAGGAGACTCCACATCAAGGATTCTTCTGACCCAGATTTAAGAAAAGAAGAAATCATCACCCATATATTCTCTACATTAATTCTTTTTGTTGAAATAGGCAAACGTTGCAAGTTAATCGTATATTCCAACAAACCGTGTGAGGAACAAGTCATTGAAACTCGGCTAGATTGCTTTGATCACTTTAGTTTTGTGCCTCTTCCGTGACCATTTCCACACACCTTCAATATCTCTTAAAGAGCAATTTGACCCTTAGGCCACACCAACTTTTTCCCAAATCTGGATAATGAAAGGGCAACCGAAAAAAGTACTTGGTTAATATTTTAAATATGGCTGAGCATTTGTTAAGTAGACAATATCTAGCATTTTTTTGAGTAAATGTGAGAGTTCACTTGAATTTCATTGAATCAGAGGAAAGTTCCTAAAGCATATTCCAGAGATGACGGATCTCTAACAAAGGGAAAATTTGTTATATTGTGCTAATATACATTGTGAAATGGTACTAAAAAATGTGTTATATTGTGTATAATTGCGTCCACCCATACTGAACTACATGCCTTCTTCCGTGAAGTGTCCTCATCGCTGCATGCAATTCAAGTAAATTTTAAATTTACATTAATTGTGGGGCTACTAGGATTCATGTCATACTAGAAACTTTAGAACTATGAATTAAATGATAAACTTGTGATTTATATAGATATACATGAAATCATTGCATGCATCTCCTAGAGCATGAATTCTTGTATTTTCGTGCGTGCGTATGTATACCCTTTGATTTAATGGTTTTCTGAGATTTATTATATCAGTTCTGATGTTTATCACTGCATGTATGGAAGCTCTTCACAGGTTAATTGAATGAAATGACTCTTTGATAGCTCTTGGGTTGTCTCTGAATCTACTGTGTGGTTTTGTCAGAGAGATGTTTCCAAGTCATGTCAAGCTGTTTGTTCAAAATGATGCTGTCGCAGCTCTGGCAAGTGGGACACTGGGAAAGCTCCATGGCTGTGTACTCATTGCTGGTACAGGGACTATAGCTTATGGGTTCACAGAAGATGGAAGAGAAGCTAGAGCTGCAGGTGCAGGACCTGTTTTGGGTGATTGGGGAAGGTAAAAACCTCTATTGTTTTGATTTTTGAGATAGCAATATTTATGAGGCAACATCATAGATCATCTAAGGGACTTGAATCAGCTTATAGTTTGTTGAATCTTTTCAAATGTTTCATAAATTTTATCATAAATATGACTATGAAAAAGAATGAGTAAATTATAAGAAGAAAATCAAACTGCAAGATGTAAAAAGGATAAGGTTAATGGAATGTGAAAATATTAATGGCTGTGCATGTAGCTGGATCTTGGCTTCTTTTCCATATAGTTTTTTTTTGGTGGGTAAATTTTTTTTTTCTTGGTCAAATCTTCCCCTATCAGCAGGCAGCAAGACTCGAATTCAAGTCCCTTCACTAAAGAGGGGGTACCTATCCCATTCTACCAAGAGGAGGTTCGGTAACGATAAGGCGATAAAGTACTTGTGGATTTGTACAGTGATTTAGGTGCAGTTGCATGCACTTGAAGTACTTGTGGATTTGTTTTTGTATGAATGAAGGAAAAATTTTCAACATCAAAGTAACTACTAAAATACATTAGAGATGATACTTTATAAAATAAGAGCAAGGGTGATGCAATTTGGGGCTTCAACCCTTATTCTGAATACGGGTGGTTGGATCTGCATTGAATGAGCTTTTTTATTTCTTCATAAATGATTGAAGTTATCATAGCTCAAAATGGTGCCCCTCAAGAAAAAAGGGAGACTAAGGATCTCTGAACAAGAGACAGAATGAAAAAAAACACGAACAAGAAGCCCTCCCTGGAGCTAGGAAGTCCTCTCAACATCACAAACAAGAAATAATCACATCCCGAACCATTTGCTCCCCATAATGATGGAAGGCAAATCCTCCTTGAGGAACACAGTAACCCATGATCGAAGAAGAGTTGTGATCGCTGCCTAAGTGTTTTCTTGATAATTTTTCCTTTGAAAGATATACTCGTTTCATGTTTGCCAAACGCCCAACAAATTGAATGGGAATAAGGAATTGAATTTTAGTTTTGTTGCTAAAATCACTTCTTTTATTATTTTTTGGAACCACTTCCACATGTCCTCATTATTGATGGAGTTACACCGTGAATCAAGTGCCAAACTGACTTTTTCTTTTTATTTGAGCACTAATGAGGCATTCAAAACAAGATGCTCTCTAGCATCCTCTTTCCCACCACATAGTTCACAACCATTGTTGTCGCCATTAGCCCATTTCAACTGATTGGATTTGGTCCCTCCTTCACGTCATTGGCGTATCAAGGATATTTTCCATACCATGGAAATACAAGCCCTTGTGTGAGGTTCCAATGTCTATCTATTGCAACCCACATAATATTTGTGCCGAATGAGTCTTATTCATAGTGTTTCCCGATCCACAAAAAACCTCCATAACCATTTTCCCAAAAGAGCTTTATACATGGTGAGAAGTTTTAGCATACCCATTGCAGGGAATAGGAGTTGGATATGAATTTGCTATAATCTTTTATTTTTTTTGGGTTTCCCTAACCAGAAGATATCTTGTCTCCCCCTCTTTTCTTTTTCTTTTTGTTTTGTGAAGAGATATAAGGGTATCTTATTAATGGAAACCTCCCCGGATAGAAGGAGACGAGGGATCTCCTTACAATATTAGTGAGAGGAAAGAGATGACTATAAGAAAGAGAGATGACAAGGAAGGGGAGGACTCCAACCCCAATACTCAAGATTCACCTCCTGAACCAAAGATTCCCCATAATTGAGGAAGGTGTTTCCACTTCCAAAATAATTGATACCCAATCTCTAAGAAGAGATGAAATGGTCACCCATGTGGTCTCCCAATATAATATCTTGTGTTGGAAGATTCCTTCATTATGAGTTAGCCAAATACACCAACACACCTCCTGTGGAATCAACCATTGAAACTTGGCAGGATTGCTACGATGACCACGTTTGCTTCTTTTCCGAAATTATTGAATTGCAAGATTGTCTCCCCCTTGTTGGAGGTCAAGCATTTATGATCCCCTCATGTAGGAGCTTCTATTGTTATTCATAAATTACAGGCAGTGATTTCCCACTTTTCTTCACACAAAAAGGCTATCCACATATTTATTGAGATGATTGAAATTGTAAATTGGTTATAATATAAGGGTAAGTATTTATAAATCATAGAATTATATCAAACAATTGATTTCATGTATATTTTATTATAATTCTCTTGTCCAATAAGTTTGAAGCTACATCATTTGTTTGGACTTATTTAGCTAAGTCTTTCACAAATCTGCACTTCCAGAATTGCGCATTCTTACAGGGAACAAGGTGTACTTGTTGAGTATGAATTGATGCTTTTTGGCCTTTGAAAATATCATATTTGCGTTCTATACTTCAATTATACAAAAAACAGTGGATGTGCTGATTAAATTAACATTACTATATTTGCATTATACAGCGGTTATGGTATTGCTGCACAGGCATTGACGGCTGTTGTGAGGGCTTATGATGGTCGTGGTCCTCAGACAATGCTAACTCAAAGTATTTTGCAGAGTCTCCGTCTTTTTTCTGCAGATGAATTGATCGGGTACTTCCTGTCTATAATGCATTAGGTTGGTTTATCAATTTTAATCTCCTTGTGGGTGTGTTACATTGATATAATTTTCAGTCTCCAAGGGTGTGATTTTTGTATGAACTACTCATGCCCAATTTCCATGTTGAAGTCCTTTTTTTACTTAAGAAAAGCAAAGCAAATCTGATTTATAATTTGATATCTACATGTATGCATCGGAAAGTATCTTTTTAGAACTCCAACCTTTAATGTGAATGTTGTCAAGATATTGCTTGGGACTCTCTTTACTTGTATCTATGACTTGAATTTCGTCAACAATAGACACCTTCCTTCATCCTGTATTCATATGTTCGTATCATGCATCATAGTTCTAGATATGTGGAGCTAATCCACTTATTATATCTGGCTTCAGTATTTCAACTATGAGCTCCATTTCTAGGGTTTTCCCCAACTATTGAATTTTTATAAAGATAATTTTTTAAGCCATTTTTGGGTGGAAGAATAGATGTGGAATAAGTCCAAAAAACTTGTTCGTTTGTAAGGAATAACTATATTAGAATATAAGAGAATAAACTAGTAATGATATTCCAGATTCACATGGAATTGTGTTATTCCACTCAATCTATTCCATAAGGGGTTCTATATGTCAAATCACCTTTCACCAGCTCTTATAAATTAGTGGCTCACATGTCAAATCATTTTCACCTTTTATAATTTTTTTTTCATGTATTATTTATATTTTTTTCATAACTTATTCATGGTCAATCAAACCACAAAAACTTCATTATTACGTTTTCCAATAAGAATGACTAAAAAGAAATCAATAAAAAAATGACTCATTCTAATGATAGAGGTATTTATAATAGAGTAGTTATCTATCCTGGAATAACTTATGCCATTACCCAATATAGGAAAATCCAAATTAAGGATGCAAGTAATAGATTATGATATGACTGAGATCTCCTATCACATCTTACTTTTATCTCGAGTTCATGTAATTCATTTTGTAACTCTTAACCCCTCCCTCGTATGGGGTGTGACATTAGGTTATTCGCTCCCGATAACTATACTGGGATAAATAACAATCCAGGCTGAATAAACAACTTTTTGTTTGGTTGTCTTTTTTGTTATTCTCATTGGGAAACGTAAAAATGACTTTTTTGTTGTTTGATTCACCTTGGATAAAGTGATGATTAATGGTTGATAAGGGATGAATAAGAGTTTATGATTTTTAAATGACAATTATACCTCCTGGGAATAGTGTGAGAGATATATGATTGATTTGATAGATGTGACAGTTTTTAGAATCTGTGTGAGTCTGTTAGGTGAGATAAATTTTTTAAAATGACAGAGAAGGGTATTTTTATCCATTGGCATAGATAAGTCTTAATAAGCAATTCCACCATTTCTTTAAAATAGTTATCAGGCCTTATCTTAGCTTATCCAGACATAACTATCGAGTTTTATTCTATCAAAACAAACAACTTTTTTTAGCTATTCTCATCTATTCTTCATTATTCTTGCCTTATGTTCCACGCTATACGGGGGGTTGTCATAAAGAAGCATAATACTTCTCTAGTTCATTTACCTCCCGTTTGGGGTGGAGCATAAACCATTGATATGGGAGAATACAGTAGAATGGCCCTCAAACAGCTGTTTGTTTGACAAGAATAAACCTTGATAGCTATGTCTGGATAAGCTAAGACAAGGCCTGATAACTATTCTAAGAAAATGGTGGAATTGCTTATCAGGGCTTATCTATACCAATGGATAAAAATATCCTTCTCTGTCATTTTAAAAATTTTATCTAACCTAACACTCTCTGCACACATTCTAAAACTGTCATATCTATCATATCACACACACCTCTCATACTTATTCCCATTCATAAATAATTTATGCAGGGGTATAATTGTCATTTAAAAAGTCATAAACTCTTATCCATCTCTTATCTATCACTTATCATTACTTTATCCAAGGTGAACCAAACAACAAAAATATCAATTTTACGTTTCCCAATGAGAATAACAGAAAAGACAACCAAACAAAAATTTACCTATTCAGCATGGATTGTTATGTATCCCAGTATAGCTATTAAGGGCGAATAACCATATGTCACACCCTAAACGGAGGGTTAGAGATCCCGTACAATATTATATTTTTTTGCTCTGTGTCTGGATTTTACCTTCTTTGTATTGCCTGTCCTTTTTCAGTTCGTAAGTCCTCACTTTGTGTGATATTTTTTATTGGAGAAAATAAAAAGCAACGCAAATGGGACCTCTTTCCTTCAGCTGACTTCTGATCTTTGTACCTATTTGTCTATTACTTTGAGATTTCTGTATTTTTGATGTGGAAACTTTATTATCATCATCATTATTATTATTATTTTGCATGGTTTCTTTTTCACATTTTAAGTTTGGGTTTTGTTTTAGGTGGACATACGCAGATCCCTCTTGGGCCCGTATTGCAGCACTTGTTCCGGTCGTCGTTTCTTGTGCTGAAGCTGGTGATCAAGTTGCGAATAAGATCCTACAAGATTCTGTACAAGAGCTAGCTGCGAGCGTAAAAGCTGTTGTTCAGAGGCTCAGCTTATCTGGTGAAGGTGATATGTCACTAAAATGAATCTTTATTTCAAACAGGATTGCAGTTTCACCATCTTGTCTTCCCACTGCTAATGACAAACCACCTGAAGTGATCTCTGTTTGACACTTGATTCGAAAGTGCCTTTTTCTGTTGTTCATTTTTTAGTTCAATAAATCCCGACTCCTCGTCTATTTCAGATGGAAAAGGTTGTTTTCCACTCGTTATGGTTGGTGGCGTTTTGGAAGCTAACAAGAGATGGGATGTTGGGAAAGAGGTCCTAAATTATGTATTGAAGGACTACCTGGGGTTCATCCTATTAGACCAAAGGTCAGATATTCAAGTCTAGATCTCTGATATCCTTGCTTTGAAATGCTCTAAATTATTGATTACCCATTCTTTCATTATTGGTTTAATTCCCATTTAAAACACGTCTAATTAAAGGTACCCATCTTATTCAATAAACGAATTAAATATGTATTAAATGCATGATATGTATTTTTACTTCACACAGAACTAAGATAAAAAAATTGTCGACTGGACTAGATTTTAATGTGGGTTATTGATGATTACGCCTAAATAGAAATTTTATAACTTGAACCCAATTTTTTTTTTTTATTTTGTGATGTTTGATGTTATAACATCATTTGAAATTCATGTTGTGTAGTATAATTTTGCATGCCATAATAAATATTTTATTTTTTTGTAATTTTTTATTCTTCCAAATTTCTCCCGAATTTTCCCCGCACTTAACCTGAGTTGTACCATTTTGTGAATTTTCACCCCTGCCAAATTATCCCGATTTCTGAACTGGTGACAGCCCCCAATATAAAGCTTGGGTGTGTGTGTGTACGTACACATATATGTGTGTGTATATGTATAAAAAACTATCTTAAAAAATGTTGAAATGCATATCTTCATAGCCTTTGCATGGTCACAACATGATTATGGAACCTCAAATTGAGGAACTCCATAGGCCAATGATTCACACTTGTTGAATTGTTATCTCTTCATTAATTTATTTTTTATATCAGAAAGTTAGGATTAAGATGCATAAGAGTTTTTTATCCATCGGATTTTACATTCTTGCTGTCACATGTGCTCAACCTACGTGACATTAAAAAAAGTTACACAGTCTCTTATGTAGCCCTGTTCGCGGTCTCCACCTCTTTATCCCTCTTTTTCTGTCTAACGTGATTTTTTTAAAAAATTATTTTTTATTAACCGTGTTCAATTTCCGGTAATAAATTATTCACCCGTTTTTCAAAAAAAAAAATGGCGGGATTGTTGGGGAGAAAAATAAAATTTCAGACACTTTTTTGGCGTTGATGTGACTTAAAATATTGATTTCTTACATGAACTAGAGAAACTGAAAAAGAAAAGATTCTGAGATGGAGATTGCATGCGGGACTGTAAAATGGAATTGACACTTCGAAGATGGTATCAACTACATAACACTGAAGAGTTAAAACTCATATCAATTTTATGCGCATCAATATCAATTTGATGAAGACATTGTATTTATTTTTGTTTCTTTTACATTTGCAGGTGGAGCCTGCTGTTGGGGCCGCATTGCTGGCATGGAATTTCTACTTGCGAGAATCTGAAAAATAATGTTTACAGGACATAATAAATTCATTATTCTACTTGTACAACATGTTTCAGACTAAAGTTCAAACACAAAAAATAAAGCAGTGAAGTGAGAAGGGAAAACCTTCATAAGTTTCCATGGTTAGGTCAATTTGCCACCCATTCAAAATTTTAACTGTTTTTTAATATTGTTTGATCATTTTGTTTGGTTTTGTTTTTGCTTTGTTTCAATCATCACTACCTGTGTCTTTGTATTGGGTGTTTAGCAAAAATGTTGATGTACAAAGAAAGTTAAAAGATGACAAATTGTTTTGATTGATGTATATGTTGTGATCTTCTGTTGTTGTTTTTACCCAACACTTCTACTGTATTTTTTTTATTCCAGCAAAGTTTATATAGGAGAATGTGTTGAACTCCAGTGTAATACTAATTCTAATTTTTTCCTATCTATTCTATACTCAATTCTAGCATAATAGTGAATAAAATTGTCATACACGAAAAGGACTTTAAATGATCATATTTGGATAAAGAAAAATAATGTTTTTGGCCAAGTTCAAACACAAAAAATAAAGCAGTGAAGTGAAAAGGGAAAGCCTTCATAAGTTTTCATGGTTAGGTCAGTTTGAAGATGTACAAATGAAAGTTAAAAGAGGGCAAATTATGTTACTTGATGCATATGTTGGAGCCAAGATTATCTGATTCACTGGGTATAGAGTATCTCTATCACTTCCCATACCAATGGAAAGACTATGATACACATTACAATGACACATTTGACTTGCATGTTACAATACAACCACCTCAAATTTCAGAAGTCAATGAAGTTTTTGAATTTAAAATAAGAGAACAAGAAGAAAGAAGAAAATATTCAGACACAATACGATCCCCATCAGCACCATATCAGTTAAGGTTTTGCTTTTCTTCCTTTCTTAATTCAAGAAATGGACAATAGGGATTGAGCCAAACTTCCTTAAATATTTTTTTTTAAAGAAAAAATGTGAGCATCTTCGTTCAATTGAAATCAAAAGAACAATTTGAAAGGAGATGAGAGGATACAAATAATGAAAATAAGCAAAATAAAACTAGGAAAATAGAGAAAAGGGGGTGAAGGAAACACAAACAATGAGTTCTAGTTGCGGAAGTGGTACAAACAATGTTTCTACCACTTCAACAAATCCTTGAACACGCTAATATGTTACGTGATAATTGACAAAATGTCAATCTCTAAGCCCCCAGTTGTTTTGGGAATAAGCATCTGGATAATCTCGAATAAGGTATAAAGCCTGTTTGGAAACCCCGGATAACCCATGATAAAGTATGCTAGAATAAACTGGTATAAAGTGGTATATGGATTCCAACCAACCCCTGGAATTAAAGTTATCCCAGATTATTCCTACTCAAAGAATATGTGGGTTCACTGTCAAATCAACTGTTATCACCTCTTATAAATCACATGTCAAATCAACTATCATTATTTTTTCACCTTTTATAAATCCTTATCCATACTTTATTTACATTTTGCCCAAACAACAAAACATTTATTCTTACGTTTACCAACGAGAATAATTCAAAATACAACCAAACACAAAATCACTTTATCCTTATTTATACTCACTTATGCTTGGATAAATGTATACCCAAGAATAAAATCTATCCCCGTTCCAAACGGGGGCTAAAAGAATATGTGGGTCCATTGTCAAATCAATTGTCATTACCTCTTATAAATCAAATATCAAATCAACTATAATTATTTTTTTATTTTTTATAAATCCTTATCCATACTTTATTCACATTTTATCCAAACAACAAAACATTTATTCTTACATTTACCAATGAGAAATAATTCAAAACACAACCAAACACAAAAACACTTTATCCTTATTTATACTCACTTATGCTTGGATAAATGCATACCCAAAAATAAATCTTATTCCATTCCAAACGGGGGCTAAGTGAATACCCGTCACTCCCCCGAGACAAGTGTCCCAATCTTTGATATTTGGCATATCATATCCTCAAAGATTTCCAAAGTACAACCGAGACCCTCTGAAAACAACTGCATTACGCGATCTCCAAGATGCACCAAAGTTATACTGAATTCGAAGCTGGGCAATTATAGAATAAGCGATCAACAGTGTCAGCATCTCTGTCTATAACTCATGAACTGCGAATAAAAGCTATATATAGCATAGAACAAGTGTATCTAATACATATTCATAACACCATTAAAAAAAAAAAAAACATATTCATAATTGTAAAAATATATGCTGATTCATAGAAAGTACCTTCATATATTCATGAATACATCCCTTGAGGCCATGACTTTAGTGTGAGAAGTTTTATCTGTATAAGAGTAGGGATGACAATAGGTTGGATTGGAGTCGGGTTTAACATAATCCAAATTCAACCCGTTTCCTCAATATTGGACTCCATACCCACCCCATCCTAACCCACCTCGGGTTTTAAAATTTGAAATCCATACCCACTCTATTTCATTTCGGGTTTTACATCTTGAAATCCATAACTACCTCACCCACCATTTTTAAAGTGAGTTGGATTGCTTGGTCTCTACAATTAATATATTCATAGAATCCAAACTCACCCCAATAGGGACAGATCAGGTTGGGCTACCAATAAAACTCATCCCATCGCCATCTCCATAAGAAAGTGATTATGCCTTTGTTAGAATATGAAACGAATGAATCAATTGTATTATTAGGGTTTGTAGCCAATATTTATAGTACAAAAGGGAAACAGGGAAAAGACTAATCTACCCTTAACCCTAGCATGTATATATATACATTTAACACCCCCCTCAAACTCATGGTGGATCATACACCGAGAGTTTGCTCAACAAGAAATCATGCCGCTGAAGTGTATGAGACTTTGTGAAAAATCTGATAACTGAAGAGAAGAGGAAATATATGGGAGTGATATGGTGCCCGCAATAAAATGATGACGGACGAAGTGACAATCGATCTCGATGTGCTTCGTACGTTCATGAAATACTGGATTGCTAGCAATCTGAATGGCGCTCTTGTTGTCACAATATAGGGGAGTAGACGCAGATAGAATGATGCCCATGTCAGAAATGAGGCGTCGAAGCCAAACAACCTCAGCAGTAGCAGATGCCATAGCACGATATTCGGCCTCAGCACTCGAACGAGAAACAATGTCTTGTTTCTTGGCCTTCCAAGATATAAGAGATTCCCCAAGAAAGACACATATACCAGTTGTGGATTTTCGATCTGTGACATCTCCTGCCCAATCAGCATCAGTATAAGCGCGAAGTTCAAGAGTAGAAGAAGACGGTAACAGCAGAGCACGAGATATAGTGCCACGTAGATAGCGTATAATCCGAAGAACTGCGGCATAATGAACAGTACGAGGGGCAGCGACAAACTGACTGACAATATGCACAGCATAGGCAATGTCAGGACGAGTGACAGTGAGATAGACGAGGCTTCCAACAAGCTGTCTATAACGAGTAACATCAGAGAGTGGTTCTCCATCGTCAGGCCGGAGCTTAGCATGAAGCTCAATAGGAGTGGGAGAAATGCGATCATCAGTTAGACAGGCACGGTCGATCAAGTCAGCAGTATACTTGCGTTGTGAGAGAAGATAACCACGCGGAGCAGAAGCAACTTCCAAGCCTAGAAAATAGCGAAGTTTGCCAAGATCTTTCATCTCAAATTGACGCTGAAGATGTTGCTTGACCGACTGTATATGAGACGAATCATCGCCGGTGATGATCATGTCATCAACATAAAGCAGCAGGATAGTACGATGAGGACCAGAGGTGTGAACAAATAAAGCTGGATCAGAGGAACTCGAAGCAAACCCAGCAGCACAGATAGCATCAGTGAATCGAGCGAACCAAGCACGAGGAGCCTGCTTGAGACCATAGAGAGCGCGGTGAAGATGGCATACATGACCAGATGAATGAGGAAGACCCGGAGGAGGAGTCATATAAACCTCCTCTGATAAATCACCATGAAGAAAAGCGTTCTTGACATCAAGCTGATAAATGGGCCATTGACGAACAGAAGCAACAGAAATCAAAGTACGAACAGTTGTCATCTTTGCTACAGGAGCAAATGTCTCATCATAATCAATACCATGCTGCTGAGTGAAACCACGGGCAACCAAACGAGCCTTGTGACGCTCAATCGAACCATCAGAGTTGGTCTTGATCTTATAAACCCACTTACAGCTGATAGGAGTCTTCCCTGGAGGAAGTGGTACAATTTTCCACGTATGAGTGCGTTGTAATGCACTAAGCTCCTCTGCCATAGCACCTTCCCATTCTGGAATGCCGACAGCCTCACGATATGATTGGGGCTCCCAGTGAGTGGAAACAGCTGAAAGAAAACACTGAAAACTAGGAGAAAAAGAATCAGAGGCAACCAAGCTGAGTCGTTGAGGAGGTCGACGAGCGCGAGGCGGATTGCGACGAGGAGCAACTGGTGCGGAAGCAGAATCGTCTTCTGGCGAAGCAGCATCAGGAACAGGTGTAGGAGGTGGCAGAACCGTCCCACGTGAATCATCCGAAGACGGCAAGGGTGAAGATGGGACTGACGAGGAAGAGTGGACAGGTACAGACGGAATAGATGACTGAGGAGCAAAAGATGAGGATGAGAAATCAGGAATGGAAAAGTCCAAAAATGTGACTTCCTCAACCGTGGATGGGGGAAGAGGAACAGGAGGCGAGCGAAGAGCGTAGTATGGATGACTCTCAAAGAATGTGACATGACAAGATGTCCGAAGACGACGAGCAACAGGATCATAGCATCGATATCCTTTGATCTCATTACTATACCCAAGAAAAACACACATAGTGGAACGAGGAGACAATTTGGTACGCTCAAGAGGAGGAAGTAGGACAAAACACGTGCATCCAAAAACACGAAGACGAGAATAATCAGGAGGACTATGATAAAGACGCTGAAAGGGGGAGATGCCAGCAGTGATAGACGAAGGAGTGCGATTGATGAGATACACGCTTGTAAGAACAGCCTCACCCCAAAACTGAACAGGAACAGAAGCAGAGAGGAGTAAGGACCGGGTCGTTTCGAGGATATGACGGTGTTTGCGCTCAGCAACCCCGTTCTGCTGATGAGCATAAGGAGTGGAAAGCTGCGGTAGAGTGCCTTGGGAGGATAAAAAATCACGAAAAGCACGAGAACAATATTCCCCCCCACAATCAGAGCGAAACACCTTGATGCGTTTGGAAAACTGAGTTTCAACCATTGTAGCAAAAGATTTATAGATGGGTAACAATCAGAACGACTATGCATCAAATATATCCAGGTAAAGCGAGAGAAATCATCAATAAAAATAACATAATAACGGTTACCCCCTTTAGAAGGAATAGGGGAGGGACCCCAAACATCAGAGTGAACTAGATCAAAAGGAGAAGCAGAAATGTGTTTACTAGTAGGAAATGGAAGAGCCAAGTGTTTTGCCAACTTGCAGCCCACACATGGTTGAAGCTCAGTTTTTGAAAAGGAACCTAAAACACCGGTACTTATTAGATAACGAAGTCTTGGAGGAGAGAGATGACCAAGACGGCGGTGCCATACATCAAAGGAGGAAGGAGAAGAAGAAATCAAGCGAGCAGAAGCTGCGGAAGACGAAGGAATATGAAGATGATCCATGTAGTAGAGCCCACCGCGTCTAGAGCCTGTCCCAATCTGCTTCCCCGTACGACGATCCTGTACAGAACAAGTAGAAGAATCAAAAGTAATGAGACAATCATGATCCGCAATTTTACCAACAGAGAGCAAATTTAGTGATAGACCAGGAACATGAAAAACATCAGGAAGTTGAAATCGATGAGAAGGATCAGCAAGAGAACCAGAACTCGACACAGACAGAGGAGTCCCATCTGCCGTACGAATAACAGGAGTGGGAAACATGCGAGTAGGACAACGAATAAAGGATGCCTGAGAAGTCATATGATGGGAAGCCCCAGAGTCAAGAATCCATGAGGAGGTGAGGTTACCTGTCGCCGCAGTAGAAGCAGAAAAGGGAGCAGATGAGTCACTACCAGTCACTGAGCGAAGCATATCTTGAAGTTGTTGTTGTTGAAGGTGGAGCTGCGCAAGACTCTCAGTGATCTGAGAGGAAGAATATGCCGGCGGATCAGTAAGAAACTCAGATGCAACGGCAGCTGCAGGTCGAGGCTGATAGCGACGTGGAGGAACTGTAGGTGCCCGAGGTGCTTGCGCCCGAGGCGCTAGTGCACGTGATGCTGCAGGATCTAGCGGACGAGGTGCTGGAGGAAGCGCTCCAGGAGCTGAAGTGCGAGGTACATAAACAAGAGGAGCACCATCACGAGCACGCTTACGACATTCAGATTGCACGTGTCCAAATTTATGGCAATAATAGCAAGTGACCCGAGTGTAGCGATTGTCTTGACGATGTGCAACATTGACAGAACTGTGATCAACGATAGGCGGAGTGACAACAGTGCGAAGACGCGTCTCCTCAGCAACTAACTCAAAAAGAACCGTATCAAGAGACGGTTTGGGAGAACGATGAAGAATCTGTGCACGAATAGCCTCGAACTCAGGACGAAGACGCATCAAGAATTGGTACAATCGTTGACGATTACGGTACTCACGATAGCGTGTCAGAAAAATACCCTCCATCTGAGGATCCATAGGTGCGAGTTGATCCCAGTAATCAGATAAAAGAGAATAAAAATCACGAATAGACAGCTCCCCTTGATAAGAAGTAGAAATGGCCTGATGTAGATAGAATTCCTGAGCACCATCGGTCTGCGTATAGAAATTCTTCAGAAAGTCCCAATATTCCTTGGCTGTAATAAACGGCTTCAAATGTTTACGGATATTTGGAATAACCGAAGAAGCAATATAAGCTTTCACCCGAGAATCGGCCTCCTTCCATGTCAACAAAGCCTTAGTATATGCCTCAGCTCTGGCCTTGATGGTTGTCTCATCAGAACCCGGTGGAGATAGTTCAAGTACAGGAGCTAGATTAGTGCCAGTAACATGACCCAATAGGCGACGATAATCAAGCTGAAGTTCAAGACTAATAGACCAGACATCATAATTGTTACCATCAAACTTAACATCGATGATCTGAGTGTTATCCGTAGCCATAATAGGCAAAAAGAGAATAACAGAGAAAAATATATGCCTCGGATGATGAAAATAGAGTCACAGATGCGTGCAGAACGAAAAATGGAGCAAAATGAGTACCAATATGACTATATTTGGAGTCCGAATGAACCCGTAGCGGCCGAATAAAGAAAATACCGAAAAAGGCGATGACGAGGCGGTAAACGGGTCGCGGATCCGGGTCGGGCAGCTAGTGCCGGGTCGGGTCGGTGCGCTGGAACCGGGTCGGGTCGGGCGCTGAAGCCGGGTCGGGTCGGGTGCTGAAGCCGGGTCGGGTCGGGCGCTGGAGCCGGGTCAGGTCGGGCAGCTGGAGCTGGAGCTGGGCCGGACGCGCGCGGGCGAGAGGCACGGGATCTCGGGACAAATTCCCGGGAGATCCGGGACCGAATCCGGGACAGGATCCCAGGAAATCCGGGCTAATCAATGCGGATCCGCGCTGATCACGCGATTCCGAGACGACGCGCGAGCACGGCGCGGACGGTGCGCGTGTGTGCGGGCACGGCGCGGACAGGGCACGGGCACGGCGCGGAAGGTGCGCGGGCACGGCGCGAAAGAGGCGCGGGCGGGGCAGGGTGGCGCTGGACGGCTGGGCAGGGTGGCGCAGCAGTGCGAGGCGGTGCGGCAGGGTGGCACAGCAGCGGCAGGCCTGCGCGGGGTGGCGCAGCGGCGGCGCGGGGTGGTGCAGCTGCAGCCCGAGGCGGTGCAGCGGCGGCGCGGGGTGGCGCAGCGGCGGCGCGGGGCGGTGCAGCGGCGGCACGACGGCGGCGCGGGGCGTCGGGACGTCGACGATCAAAGAAAAAAATTGGATTCAAGCTCTGATACCATGTTAGAATATGAAAAGAATGAATCAATTGTATTATTAGGATTTGTAGCCAATATTTATAGTACAAAAGGGAAACAAGGAAAAGACTAATCTACCCTTAACCCTAGCATGTATATACATTTAACAGCTTTTTCAATAGGCTTGTTACAATCCAATCACAACATGAGAGAATTTTTTAAGGGCCTTATTACACTCAGATTTTTTTACAATCTAAAATACAGTCCTATATATATCGTTAAAAATCTGGTGAAACATATGCATAATTAGACAATGTATATACATCGTTTTTTTTACATTTACTAAACATAAATTCATTCAATTCGAAATGGAGTGATATACATTTTTTTATCAAAACATAAACATTAGTAGATGATGTTTACTATTTTTTAAAAATCAAGACATATGTGGCATGCGTTTTGGACTGTAAAACGGACTTTACATTTTTCATTTTTTTTTATCATGCAAAGGAAGTTGCAAATACACTATCATGCAATTTTATTATGATAAATATAAATATTGAAAAACCACTTTGTTTAACACTGTATTGAACAATGGAATAATTGAAAATAATTGAGTTAGAATGTTTGGAAAGTCTCTCTTCCATAGCTAATAGCTTTCAACGATTTGTTTTCTTCTAAATATACACTTACGATCAATATTGAAGTATATATTGTTATAGATAATGAATTATATATTAAGATATAAAAGTATATATTTTTTCTTTAAAAAAATAACAAAGAATTTAATTTTCATACGTTGTGACAGTACAATATACATTGAGATAACGCAATGTATACTACAGCTAAAGTAGTGAATAGATGGTTGGATGATTTGTTTTCGAGTTGCAGTTAGGGTTACAAAACAGACTGAGTATATCTAAGCTCATAATGTTTAGTCTTAAAATGGAAGTGAGCAAGTTTTGTCACTGAGTAGAACCCTTTCACCAAGAATGATACATTCAACTCGGATAATAGCACCCACTTATATCTCAATTCTAGCATAATAATGAATAAAATTGTCACAAAAAGAAAAAAAATCTCTTCCTACTCGAATAAAAATGATCATATTTTACAATTAGAAAGTCATATACACTGTCTTAAATAAATACGGAAAAATCCAAATAACCCCCTGTAAACTGTCTGAAATCCATATAACCCCTTGTCTTTTACTAAAGTCCATGTAACCCCTTGAAAACGCATATGTAAATCCAAATAGCCCATTGAGTTAAATTTTCGTTGACAGATAAGGATTATTATGCGAATATTCTTTATGATCAACCCTAGCTAAAAATAATATATTAAAACCCCCTACAATGTATTAAAAATATGAAAAAGCTTCTATAAATGACGATTTTACCCTTTCAGAGAGGGTTTTATAATATATCTGTAGGGATAAAATTGTCTTGTACAGAGGGTTTTTCGTATTTTATCAAATTGTAGGGGATTTTTGTTATACTGTGTTTTTAGTCAAAATTAAGCAAATGGAATATTTGTAAAATATTCATCATCTCTCAACGAAGTTTGACTTAGGGGATTATTTGAATTTATATATATATTTCAGGGGGTTATATGGATTTTAGGAAAACTCAAGGGGTTATATAGATTTCATACAGTTTATTGGGGTTCCTTTTTTTCTTTTTCTATTGTTTCATTTAATCTTAGAAACTCTAGGTTTCCTTAGAAACTAGTTTGTTTGGATTGATATGATTAATGGTTTGATGGAAAGATGCATGCATTGTGGTTGATATGTATGGTTTGATGGAAAATGATTTCTACATTGGTGGGGAGACGTTTTTTAAACATGGTTGATACGAGATGTATTTTTATTTTTAATTGCCACCCCAATGGAATGCATATACGCATTGCATTGGGAATCAAAGAGACTAGTTTGTGGGTTGAATTTATATCATGTACTTATTTTTTCCTTTCTTTTTTTTGGATGTTGTAGTTAATAGGGGTGCAATTCAATCGATTTGGTTGGATTTTTTACAAATTCAAATTGAATCAAACTATATTTACATGTAACTGAAAAACCAAATCGAATCAAAACCGAACCGAACGGATTTTTGTTTGGTTAAGCCGAACTGAATGAACTGCTAAAGATTGATGAATTGGTTATAGTTTTTTGGGGGGTTGATTTACAACTTTACATAAATATCAAAATTCTAGGATTAATTGTATAAATTAATATGTTATTTTTTTTATAAATATTAATGGTATAACAGAAATATAGTTTTTAATATAAAAAGAATATTGATTATGAATAATCATATGTTTAAATTTAATTCAGTTCGGTTAGGTTAATTCAGTTTTTTAATAAGCTAAACCGAACCCAAAACCAATGTATATCGATTTTGTTAATTTTTCAATCCATATCCAAACCAAACTATAAAACTATCGACCCAAATCTGAAAAAAATTGGTTTGGATCGATTCAAATTCGGTTTAACCGACCAAAGTTGCACTCTGATTTAAAAGAGAGATATAGGATTTACACTAACAACTCATCAGATCTCTTAGAACAATTCATAACAAATTGATTAGGATAAAACCATGTAATCTCATATGCTATTCTATTAATTTCCATGTTATTTCTTGTTCGACTACAATAAAGTCCTTGCAAATTGACCAGGCTGAACAAGAGGATGTCAATCTGTTTCTAACTCCCCTTTCTTTATTTTTTCATCTCTCTTTAATCTCAACGATATATCCTTTTTTAAATATAAAAAAAAAGATAATTATGTTATATATCGATTTCCTCTAATATCTCATGTCACTCTATTTTGAAATTCATGAACTAATAAAAAAATTTGATATACACAAATATACATATATGTCAATTATTTCCTAAAAACATGCTCATACAAATTTATATGAATGCTAATTCAAGATGTCCATGAAGGCACCGCATATTCATGAATATCTCACAAGAGTTTGATGGCCGGAATCAAGTTTAACATCATGTTATTTTCATGAGCTCTAATATGCATTAATACACTCAGTTTGTTTTGTACAACAAAAGTTATACCCAAACTCAGGAATTGAATTGAAGAGGAGGGTGACTTTCCCAATCTATTAAGAGATGGTTTAGTATGCTGATGATTATTAAGGAGCCAAAAAGTAAAGAAAACTTCAATCTAAATTTTGCCAAAGTTTTAGCCTTTGAATGTAACAATTTAAAGCCACTGAACCAAGCCAATAGAACCATCAAATAAATAAGGAAGAACCACCACCACAAGCCTGAATTCATGGGCTACATATATATTGGAAAGTTTTTGCACCTATAAAACATATTAAAGAAAGAAAAATAATACAGTCAACTCTGCTCCCTGGTTCACATTATTTTTCTATATTACAAAAATTATAAATTCACCCATTGAAATATTTTCTTATTTGAAATGACTCGATGATAAGATAATATATTTTTTCTATTAAAAAAAATCATATATTTCGATAGAGTCCATACATTAAAATAACGCAGTATATATATTGTGCTATATATGTACTCTCTATCGTAGTGTATAAGAGTTGCAGATGGAGTTACAAAATGAATTTAGTGTATCAACATTCATATAATTAA
>CM060848.1:2589059-2815186 GCA_030737835.1 Acorus gramineus | reverse complement strand
AAACCTCCATAACCATTTTCCCAAAAGAGCTTTATACATGTTGAGAAGTTTTAGCATACCCATTGCAGGGAATAGAGTTGGATATGAATTTGCTATAATCTTTTATTTTTTTTGGGTTTCCCTAACCAGAAGATATCTTGTCTCCCCCTCTTTTCTTTTTCTTTTTGTTTTGTGAAGAGATATAAGGGTATCTTATTAATGGAAACCTCCCCGGATAGAAGGAGACGAGGGATCTCCTTACAATATTAGTGAGAGGAAAGAGATGACTATAAGAAAGAGAGATGACAAGGAAGGGGAGGAATCCAACCCAATACTCAAGATTCACCTCCTGAACCAAAGATTCCCCATAATTGAGGAAGGTGTTTCCACTTCCAAAATAATTGATACCCAATCTCTAAGAAGAGATGAAATGGTCACCCATGTGGTCTCCCAATATAATATCTTGTGTTGGAAGATTCCTTCATTATGAGTTAGCCAAATACACCAACACACCTCCTGTGGAATCAACCATTGAAACTTGGCAGGATTGCTACGATCACCACGTTTGCTTCTTTTCCGAAATTATTGAATTGCAGGATTGTCTCCCCCTTGTTGGAGGTCAAGCATTTATGATCCCCTCATGTAGGAGCTTCTATTGTTATTCATAAATTACAGGCAGTGATTTCCCACTTTTCTTCACACAAAAAGGCTATCCACATATTTATTGAGATTATTGAAATTGTAAATTGGTTATAATATAAGGGTAAGTATTTATAAATCATAGAATTATATCAAACAATTGATTTCATGTATATTTTATTATAATTCTCTTGTCCAATAAGTTTGAAGCTACATCATTTGTTTGGACTTATTTAGCTAAGTCTTTCACAAATCTGCACTTCCAGAATTGCGCATTCTTACAGGGAACAAGGTGTACTTGTTGAGTATGAATTGATGCTTTTTGGCCTTTGAAAATATCATATTTGCGTTCTATACTTCAATTATACAAAAAACAGTGGATGTGCTGATTAAATTAACATTACTATATTTGCATTATACAGCGGTTATGGTATTGCTGCACAGGCATTGACGGCTGTTGTGAGGGCTTATGATGGTCGTGGTCCTCAGACAATGCTAACTCAAAGTATTTTGCAGAGTCTCCGTCTTTTTTCTGCAGATGAATTGATCGGGTACTTCCTGTCTATAATGCATTAGGTTGGTTTATCAATTTTAATCTCCTTGTGGGTGTGTTACATTGATATAATTTTCAGTCTCCAAGGGTGTGATTTTTGTATGAACTACTCATGCCCAATTTCCATGTTGAAGTTGATATAATTTTCAGTCTCCAAGGGTGTGATTTTTTTACTTAAGAAAAGCAAAGCAAATCTGATTTATAATTTGATATCTACATGTATGCATCGGAAAGTATCTTTTTAGAACTCCAACCTTTAATGTGAATGTTGTCAAGATATTGCTTGGGACTCTCTTTACTTGTATCTATGACTTGAATTTCGTCAACAATAGACACCTTCCTTCATCCTGTATTCATATGTTCGTATCATGCACCATAGTTCTAGATATGTGGAGCTAATCCACTTATTATATCTGGCTTCAGTATTTCAACTATGAGCTCCATTTCTAGGGTTTTCCCCAACTATTGAATTTTTATAAAGATAATTTTTTAAGCCATTTTTGGGTGGAAGAATAGATGTGGAATAAGTCCAAAAAACTTGTTCGTTTGTAAGGAATAGGTGGGTATAACTATATTAGAATATAAGAGAATAAACTAGTAATGATATTCCAGATTCACATGGAATTGTGTTATTCCACTCAATCTATTCCATAAGGGGTTCTATATGTCAAATCACCTTTCACCAACTCTTATAAATTAGTGGCTCACATGTCAAATCATTTTTTCACCTTTTATAATTTTTTTTTCATGTATTATTTATATTTTTTCCATAACTTATTCATGGTCAATCAAACCACAAAAACTTCATTATTACGTTTTCCAACAAGAATGACTAAAAAGAAATCAATTAAAAAATGACTTATTCTAATGATAGAGGTATTTATAATGGAGTAGTTATCTATCCTGGAATAACTTATGCCATTACCCAATATAGGAAAATCCAAATTAAGGATGCAAGTAATAGATTATGATATGACTGAGATCTCCTATCACATCTTACTTTTATCTCGAGTTCATGTAATTCATTTTGTAACTCTTAACCCCCCCCCCGTATGGGGTGTGACATTAGGTTATTCGCTCCCGATAACTATACTGGGATAGATAACAATCCAGGCTGAATAAACAACTTTTTGTTTGGTTGTCTTTTTTGTTATTCTCATTGGGAAACGTAAAAATGACTTTTTTATTGTTTGATTCACCTTGGATAAAATGATGATTAATGGTTGATAAGGGATGAATAAGAGTTTATGATTTTTTAAATGACAATTATACCCCTTGGGAATAGTGTGAGAGATATATGATTGATTTGATAGATGTGACAGTTTTTAGAATCTGTGTGAGTCTGTTAGGTGAGATAAATTTTTTAAAATGACAGAGAATGGTATTTTTATCCATTGGCATAGATAAGTCTTAATAAGCAATTCCACCATTTCTTTAAAATAGTTATCAGACCTTATCTTAGCTTATCCAGACATAACTATCGAGTTTTATTCTATCAAAACAAACAACTTTTTTTAGCTATTCTCATCTATTCTTCATTATTCTTGCCTTATGTTCCACGCTATACGGGGGGTTGTCATAAAGAAGCATAATACTTCTCTAGTTCATTTACCTCCCGTTTGGGGTGGAGCATAAACCATGGATAGGGGAGAATACAATAGAATGGCCCTCAAACAGCTGTTTGTTTGACAAGAATAAACCTAGATAGCTATGTCTGGATAAGCTAAGATAAGGCCTGATAACTATTCTAAGAAAATGGTGGAATTGCTTATCAGGGCTTATCTATGCCAATGGATAAAAATACCCTTCTCTGTCATTTTAAAAATTTTATATAACTTAACACTCTGTGCACACATTCCAAAAACTGTCACATCTATCATATCACACACACATCTCTCATACTTATTCCCATTCACAAATAATTTATGCAGGGGTATAATTGTCATTTAAAAAGTCATAAACTCTTACCCATCTCTTATCTATCACTTATCATTACTTTATTCAAGGTGAACCAAACAACAAAAATATCAATTTTACGTTTCCCAATGAGAATAACAGAAAAGACAAACAAACAAAAATTTACCTATTCAGCATGGATTGTTATCTATCCCAGTATAGCTATTAAGGGCGAATAACCATATGTCACACCCCAAACGGAGGGTTAGAGATCCCATACAATATTATATTTTTTTGCTCTGTGTCTGTGTTTTATCTTCTTTGTATTGCCTGTCCTTTTTCAGTTCGTAAGTCCTCACTTTGTGTGATATTTTTTATTGGAGAAAATAAAAAGCAACGCAAATGGGACCTCTTTCCTTCAGCTGACTTCTGATCTTTGTACCTATTTGTCTATTACTTTGAGATTTCTGTATTTTTGATGTGGAAACTTTATTATCATCATCATTATTATTATTATTTTGCATGGTTTCTTTTTCACATTTTAAGTTTGGGTTTTGTTTTAGGTGGACATATGCAGATCCCTCTTGGGCCCGTATTGCAGCACTTGTTCCGGTCGTCGTTTCTTGTGCTGAAGCTGGTGATCAAGTTGCGAATAAGATCCTACAAGATTCTGTACAAGAGCTAGCTGCGAGCGTAAAAGCTGTTGTTCAGAGGCTCAGCTTATCTGGTGAAGGTGATATGTCACTAAAATGAATCTTTATTTCAAACAGGATTGCAGTTTCACCATCTTGTCTTCCCACTGCTAATGACAAACCACCTGAAGTGATCTCTGTTTGACACTTGATTCGAAAGTGCCTTTTTCTGTTGTTCATTTTTTAGTTCAATAAATCCCGACTCCTCGTCTATTTCAGATGGAAAAGGTTGTTTTCCACTCGTTATGGTTGGTGGCGTTTTGGAAGCTAACACGAGATGGGACATCGGGAAAGAAGTTGTAAATTTTGTATTGAAGGACTACCCTGGGGCTCATCCTATTAGACCGAAGGTTAGATATTCAAGTCTGGATCTCTGATATCCTTGCTTCGAAATGCTCTAAATTATTGATTACACATTCTTTCATTATTGGTTTAATTCCCATTTAAAACACGTCGAATTAAAGGTACCCATCTTATTCAATAAACGAATTAAATATGTATTAAATGCATGATATGTATTTTTACTTCACACAGAACTAAGATAAAAAAGTTGTCGACTGGACTAGATTTTAATGTGGGTTATTGATGATTACGCCTAAATAGAAATTTTATAACTTGAACCCAATTTTTTTTTTTTATTTTGTGATGTTTGATGTTATAACATCATTTGAAATTCATGTTGTGTAGTATAATTTTGCATGCCATAATAAATATTTTATTTTTTTGTAATTTTTTATTCTTCCAAATTTCTCCCGAATTTTCCCCGCACTTAACCTGAGTTGTACCATTTTGTGAATTTTCACCCCTGCCAAATTATCCCGATTTCTGAACTGGTGACAGCCCCCAATATAAAGCTTGGGTGTGTGTGTGTACGTACACATATATGTGTGTGTATATGTATAAAAAACTATCTTAAAAAATGTTGAAATGCATATCTTCATAGCCTTTGCATGGTCACAACATGATTATGGAACCTCAAATTGAGGAACTCCATATCTTCCAAATGATTCACACTTGTTGAATTGTTATCTCTTCATTAATTTATTTTTATATCAGAAAGTTAGGATTAAGATGCATAAGAGTTTTTTATCCATCGGATTTTACATTCTTGCTGTCACATGTGCTCAACCTACGTGACATTAAAAAAAAGTTACACAGTCTCTTATGTAGCCCTGTTCGCGGTCTCCACCTCTGCATCCCTCTTTTTCGCTCTGTCTAACGTGATTTTTTTTAAAATTATTTTTTATTAACCGTGTTCAATTTCCGGTAATAAATTATTCACCCGTTTTTCAAAAAAAAAATGGCGGGATTGTTGGGGAGAAAAATAAAATTTCAGACACTTTTTTGGCGTTGATGTGACTTAAAATATTGATTTCTTACATGAACTAGAGAAACTGAAAAAGAAAAGATTCTGAGATGGAGATTGCATGCGGGACTGTAAAATGGAATTGACACTTCGAAGATGGTATCAACTACATAACACTGAAGAGTTAAAACTCATATCAATTTTATGCGCATCAATATCAATTTGATGAAGACATTGTATTTATTTTTGTTTCTTTTACATTTGCAGGTGGAGCCTGCTGTTGGGGCCGCATTGCTGGCATGGAATTTCTACTTGCGAGAATCTGAAAAATAATGTTTACAGGACATAATAAATTCATTATTCTACTTGTACAACATGTTTCAGACTAAAGTTCAAACACAAAAAATAAAGCAGTGAAGTGAGAAGGGAAAACCTTCATAAGTTTCCATGGTTAGGTCAATTTGCCACCCATTCAAAATTTTAACTGTTTTTTAATATTGTTTGATCATTTTGTTTGGTTTTGTTTTTGCTTTGTTTCAATCATCACTACCTGTGTCTTTGTATTGGGTGTTTAGCAAAAATGTTGATGTACAAAGAAAGTTAAAAGACGACAAATTGTTTTGATTGATGTATATGTTGTGATCTTCTGTTGTTGTTTTAACCCAACACTTATACTGTATTTTTTTTATTCCAGCAACTAATTTTTTCCTATCTATTCTATACTCAATTCTAGCATAATAGTGAATAAAATTGTCATACACGAAAAGGACTTTAAATGATCATTTTTGGATAAAGAAAAATAATGTTTTTGGCCAAGTTCAAACACAAAAAATAAAGCAGTGAAGTGAAAAGGGAAAGCCTTCATAAGTTTTCATGGTTAGGTCAGTTTGATGATGTACAAATGAAAGTTAAAAGAGGGCAAATTATGTTACTTGATGCATATGTTGGAGCTAGAGGTGTCAAACGGGTCGGCCCGGCCCGGCACGGGCCGTGCCGTGGGCCGGCCCGTTTGGGTGGCGACGCGGGCTGGGCCTGACCCCCGGCCCGCGTGCCGTTTCTGGCACGGCCCGCTAGGCCCGCGGCACGGTTTGTGCCGCGGGCCCCACCTCCCCCAACGGCTAGTCCAACTAGTCGTTGCGGGCCCCAACGGCTAGTAAACTAGCCGTTGGCGGGCCAACGGGCCGTGCCGGCCCGTTGGCACGGCCCGTTGGCCCGCCCGAACTCAAAAATCTTCACCTATAAATACCCCACTCCATCCACCCATTTCTTCATCAATTCAATCACAAATCTCTCTACTCCTCCACTACTACACTCTCTTCTTCCTCTAAAATTTTCTAGTTTTGTGTTGGAATTCCAAGTGTTCTAGTGTTCAAGTGCTCTCTTTCTTTCCAAGTGAAAACTTCAATCAAATTGAAGTGGTGGTGGAAGCTCTCTCTGTCTCCAATCTCCATTTCTTCAAGGCTCTTTCCAAGGGAAGTTCTCTCCAAAGGGTGGGAAGGTTCAAGGCTCCAACTCTCCAAGCCTAAGGAGATTAGGGGAAGCTCTCTCTCTCTCTCTAGTCTCTAATCTCTACTAGTCTCACACTCTTCATCTCTAGTCTCTACTCTCTACACATTTGAAATTTCAAGTTTTACAAAGTGTATTTCAAGTTTTAAATTCAAATTAATTCCATATTTCAAAACCAAAGTGTATTTTAATTTTAAATTTTTAATATTTTAAATTTTAACTATTCAAATAGAAGAATTTTAAATTCAAATTTTAAATTTTAAATTCAAATTTCAAATTTTTACTTTTTAAATTTCAAATGGCCAACCCAAACATAGAATATTCACACACTGATGATGAATTTGACAATATAGATAGCCTATCACATGATTTACCCCAAGACCAATCCCAAACCCCCCATGAATCAGTTGGAGGTGATGTTGGTGCATCATCTAGTCACCCCCCAACTGGAAAACAAAAAAAACCCTCTAAAAGAAGTAGGAAGTCTGAAGTTTGGGAGCACTACACAATACAGAATATTAAATACCAAGGTAGAATGGAAGATAGAGCTGTTTGTAAATATTGTAACAAAAATTTTAGTTGTGCAAGCGCGGGTGGTACCGGACATCTCAAGAGACATGCTGAATCATGTCTGAAAAGGCATCAACAACAACTGAATCCCGGTACGCAGTCTCAGATTGGGAGTTTCGGTCAAACAGGTAGTACTGAAGGTACAATGTCTACATTCTCTTATAATCAATCTAGTATGAGAGAAGGTTTATCTGTATATATAGCATCTGATGAACAACCATTTACATTTGCTGAAAGTAGAAGATTTGAACGTTTTCAAAAAAGGTACGTTAATCCACAATATAGAGCTGTTTCTAGAAATACTATTAGATCAGATATAATTAGAGTTTACAATGAAATGAAAAATCATTTAATTCAATCATTCATGAACATTCAAAAAATTTCATGCACATCTGATTTATGGGCCGGTAAGAATGATTTAGCCTATATTTGTGTTACTTCACATTATATTGATTCTCATTGGATGTTAAATAAAAGAATGTTAGCTTTTCGTCCACTTACATTTCCACACACCGGCACAGTAATTTATCAAGCAATAATGGATATTTTTAGAGAATATAATATAACTGAAAAAATTTTATCCATAACTTTTGATAATGCTAGTAATAATGTTAGTGCTATTTTAAAATTTAAATCTTCTTTGGGTTTACCTTATGATTTTGAATTTTATGATTGTAAATGTGTATGTCATATTATTAATTTAATTGTGCAAGATGGATTAACTCATACTGAAGAATCATTAGTAAATATTAGATTAGCATTAAAATTTATTACTTGTACACCTTCTAGAGTACAAGCATTTGGTGATTTTTGTGCGACACGCAATATTCCCCCTAGAAAATTTCCTCTTGATATGCATGTTCGTTGGAATTCTACATATATAATGTTACAAAGTTGTGAGGTTATGAAAACTTGATTATTGAATTTAATGAAATGTTTAACAATCGTGTTGATATTTCTCCTATTGATTGGCAAATTTCAAAAGTTTTTGTGCAATTTTTAAGTATTTTTTATGATGCTTCTATTGCTTGTTCAGGTGTTTATTATCTTACATCAAATCTTATACTTAGACAATTATTTAATATTTCTTGTGCATTTAAAGAATATAGAGATTATAGTATACTTCAACAATCTATTATCTTGATGGAACAAAAATTTAAAAAATATTTTGAAGATATTCCTATGCTTTTTTGTTTAGCTGCTGTAATGGATATTACTATTAAATTAGATACTGTTAAAACTATAATTTCAAGAATAAGTGATAATGTTAGATTTCCAATGGTTATAAGTGGTGAAGATGTAGAATTTGCTTTAACTGAAATGTATAAAAAATATGAAAATAAATATGCAAATAGAACTAGAGCATCATCCGGTTCATCTATTAGTTTATTAGGCAAAGGTAAGAAAAAAGATTATTTCTTTGATTTTGTTTCACAAAGTTCACACACTTCACATGATTCTAGTAGTGGTAGTTCTCATCTTAATGAACTGTTTAAATATTTAGAAAATGATTGGAAGTCTCTTTTAACTGAAAAGGAGATAGAAAATTTTGATCTCTTGCAATGGTGGAAAGCACATGAAGTGACATTTCCTGTGCTTTCTATAATAGCAAGAGATTTACTAACTCCTCCAGTGTCTACAGTGGCTTCAGAATCTTCTTTTAGTACAAGTGGGAGAATATTATCTGAGAGGAGGACCAGGTTGGCAGCAAGTTCACTGGAAGCTCTTATTTGTCTGAAGGATTGGAGTGATGCTGATGAAAGAGGTCAAGAATTTGTAGATAGTCTTGAGGTGGATTTTACAAAATTCAACATAGATGATGATCAATGAAGATTTCACATATAAATCTTCTCCTTGTTGTATTTTTTTAATTTTTTGAAAGGTGAGTTGCAAGTGATTGATAGTTTTAATAGGTGCCAACCTAGTTGGGATGTATTAAAAACTATAGTGATGCAATTATTACTCACTTTTTATGTTATATTAATTTTTTGTATTTGTCAATGTATTTTTTAAGAATTGTATAATTTATTTTTATTCATCAATGTACTATTTGTGTATTTTTTATTCATTTTATCATTTATTTAATTATTGTTCATGTACTCAAAAAATTCAATATTCAATAAAATAAATATTTGTATTCTTAATTCTTTTTAGTTTTTAATTTTTATAAATGACTTATGTATATTTTTTTAATTTTTTTAATTTAAAGGAACTAGTAAATTAAACATGGAATTAAATATTAAACTTCAAAAATTTTAAAAAAATAAACATTTTAATGGGCCGCCCGTTGGCCCGTCAATGGGCCCGGCCCGTTTGGCCTGCCGGGCTAGCACGGCACGGCACGGTGGCCCGCCGGGCTGGCACGGAGGGCCGTGCTGGGCCGCCCCCCTGCGGACCGTGCCGTGCCGACACGGCACGGTCACATGAAACGGGTCGGGCCGGGCCGGGCCGTTAGCCCGTTAGCCCGATTGTTTAGCGGGCCGGGCCAGCACGGCACGGCCCGTTTTACACCTCTAGTTGGAGCCAAGATTATCTGATTCACTGGGTATAGAGTATCTCTATCACTTCCCATACCAATGGAAAGACTATGATACACATTACAATGACACATTTGACTTGCATGTTACAATACAACCACCTCAAATTTCAGAAGTCAATGAAGTTTTTGAATTTAAAATAAGAGAACAAGAAGAAAGAAGAAAATATTCAGACACAATACGATCCCCATCAGCACCATATCAGTTAAGGTTTTGCTTTTCTTCCTTTCTTAATTCAAGAAATGGACAATAGGGATTGAGCCAAACTTCCTTAAATATTTTTTTTTAAAGAAAAAATGTGAGCATCTTCGTTCAATTGAAATCAAAAGAACAATTTGAAAGGAGATGAGAGGATACAAATAATGAAAATAAGCAAAATAAAACTAGGAAAATAGAGAAAAGGGGGTGAAGGAAACACAAACAATGAGTTCTAGTTGCGGAAGTGATACAAAATGTTTCTACCACTTCAACAAATCCTTGAACACGCTAATATGTTACGTGATAATTGACAAAATGTCAATCTCTAAGCCCCCGGTTGTTTTAGGAATAAGCATCTGGATAATCTCGAATAAGGTATAAAGCCTGTTTGGAAACCCCGGATAACCCATGATAAAGTATGCTAGAATAAACTGGTATAAAGTGGTATATGGATTTCAACCAACCTATGGAATTAAAGTTATCCTAGGTTATTCCTACTCAAAGAATATGTGGGTTCACTGTCAAATCAAATGTTATCACCTCTTATAAATCACATGTCAAATCAACTATCATTATTTTTTCACCTTTTATAAATCCTTATCCATACTTTATTTACATTTTGCCCAAACAACAAAACATTTATTCTTACGTTTACCAACGAGAATAATTCAAAACACAACCAAACACAAAATCACTTTATCCTTATTTATACTCACTTATGCTTGGATAAATGTATACCCAAGAATAAAATCTATCCCCGTTCCAAACGGGGGCTAAAAGAATATGTGGGTCCATTGTCAAATCAACTGTCAGCACTTCTTATAAATCACATATCAAATCAACTATCATTATTTTTTTAATTTTTATAAATCTTTATCCATACTTTATTCACATTTTATCCAAACAACAAAACATTTATTCTTACATTTACCAATGAGAAATAATTCAAAACACAACTAAACACAAAAACACTTTATCCTTATTTATACTCTTTTATGCTTGGATAAATGCATACCCAAAAATAAATCTTATTCCGTTCCAAACGGGGGCTAAGTGAATACCCGTCACTCCCCCGAGACAAGTGTCCCAATCTTTGATATTTGGCATATCATATCCTCAAAGATTTCCAAAGTACAACCGAGACCCTCTGAAAACAACTGCATTACGCGATCTCCAAGATGCACCAAAGTTATACTGAATTCGAAGCTGGGCAATTATAGAATAAGCGATCAACAGTGTCAGCATCTCTGTCTATAACTCATGAACTGCGAATAAAAGCTATATATAGCATAGAACAAGTGTATCTAATACATATTCATAACACCATTAAAAAAAAAAAAAACATATTCATAATTGTAAAAATATATGCTGATTCATAGAAAGTACCTTCATATATTCATGAATACATCCCTTGAGGCCATGACTTTAGTGTGAGAAGTTTTATCTGTATAAGAGTAGGGATGACAATGCGTTGGATTGGAGTCGGGTTTAACATAATCCAAATTCAACCCGTTTCCTCAATATTGGACTCCATACCCACCCCATCCTAACCCACCTCGGGTTTTAAAATTTGAAATCCATACCCACTCTATTTCATTTCGGGTTTTACATCTTGAAATCCATAACTACCTCACCCACCATTTTTAAAGTGAGTTGGATTGCTTGGTCTCTACAATTAATATATTCATAGAATCCAAACTCACCCCAATAGGGACAGATCAGGTTGGGCTACCAATAAAACTCATCCCATCGCCATCTCCATACGAAAGTGATTATGCCTTTGTTAGAATATGAAACGAATGAATCAATTGTATTATTAGGGTTTGTAGCCAATATTTATAGTACAAAAGGGAAACAGGGAAAAGACTAATCTACCCTTAACCCTAGCATGTATATACATTTAACACCCCCCCTCAAACTCATGGTGGATCATACACCGAGAGTTTGCTCAACAAGAAATCATGCCGCTGAAGTGTATGAGACTTTGTGAAAAAATCTGATAACTGAAGAGAAGAGGAAATATATGGGAGTGATATGGTGCCCGCAATAAAATGATGACGGACGAAGTGACAATCGATCTCGATGTGCTTCGTACGTTCATGAAATACTGGATTGCTAGCAATCTGAATGGCGCTCTTGTTGTCACAATATAGGGGAGTAGACGCAGATAGAATGACGCCCATGTCAGAAATGAGGCGTCGAAGCCAAACAACCTCAGCAGTAGCAGATGCCATAGCACGATATTCGGCCCAGCACTCGAACGAGAAACAATGTCTTGTTTCTTGGCCTTCCAAGATATAAGAGAATCCCCAAGAAAGACACATATACCAGTTGTAGATTTTCGATCTGTGACATCTCCTGCCCAATCAGCATCAGTATAAGCGCGAAGTTCAAGAGTAGAAGAAGACGGTAACAGCAGAGCACGAGATATAGTGCCACGTAGATAGCGTATAATCCGAAGAACTGCGGCATAATGAACAGTACGAGGGGCAGCGACAAACTGACTGACAATATGCACAGCATAGGCAATGTCAGGACGAGTGACAGTGAGATAGACGAGGCTTCCAACAAGCTGTCTATAACGAGTAACATCAGAGAGTAGTTCTCCATCGTCAGGCCGGAGCTTAGCATGAAGCTCAATAGGAGTGGGAGAAATGCGATCATCAGTTAGACAGGCACGGTCGATCAAGTCAGCAGTATACTTGCGTTGTGAGAGAAGATAACCACGCGGAGCAGAAGCAACTTCCAAGCCTAGAAAATAACGAAGTTTGCCAAGATCTTTCATCTCAAATTGACGCTGAAGATGTTGCTTGACCGACTGTATATGAGACGAATCATCGCCGGTGATGATCATGTCATCAACATAAAGCAACAAGATAGTACGATGAGGACCAGATGTGTGAACAAATAAAGCTGGATCAGAGGAACTCGAAGCAAACCCAGCAGCACAGATAGCATCAGTGAATCGAGCGAACCAAGCACGAGGAGCCTGCTTGAGACCATAGAGAGCGCGGTGAAGATGGCATACATGACCAGATGAATGAGGAAGACCCGGAGGAGGAGTCATATAAACTTCCTCTGATAAATCACCATGAAGAAAAGCGTTCTTGACATCAAGCTGATAAATAGGCCATTGACGAACAGAAGCAACAGAAATCAAAGTACGAACAGTTGTCATCTTTGCTACAGGAGCAAATGTCTCATCATAATCAATACCATGCTGCTGAGTGAAACCACGGGCAACCAAACGAGCCTTGTGACGCTCAATCGAACCATCAGAGTTGGTCTTGATCTTATAAACCCACTTACAGCTGATAGGAGTCTTCCCTGGAGGAAGTGGTACAATTTTCCACGTATGAGTGCGTTGTAATGCACTAAGCTCCTCTGCCATAGCACCTTCCCATTCTGGAATGCCGACAGCCTCACGATATGATTGGGGCTCCCAGTGAGTGGAAACAGCTGAAAGAAAACACTGAAAACTAGGAGAAAAAGAATCAGAGGCAACCAAGCTGAGTCGTTGAGGAGGTCGACGAGCGCGAGGCGGATTGCGACGAGGAGCAACTGGTGCGGAAGCAGAATCGTCTTCTGGCGAAGCAGCATCAGGAACAGGTGTAGGAGGTGGCAGAACCGTCCCACGTGAATCATCCGAAGACGGCAAGGGTGAAGATGGGACTGACGAGGAAGAGTGGACAGGTACAGACGGAATAGATGACTGAGGAGCAAAAGATGAGGATGAGAAATCAGGAATGGAAAAGTCCAAAAATGTGACTTCCTCAACCGTGGATGGGGGAAGAGGAACAGGAGGCGAGCGAAGAGCGTAGTATGGATGACTCTCAAAGAATGTGACATGACAAGATGTCCGAAGACGACGAGCAACAGGATCATAGCATCGATATCCTTTGATCTCATTACTATACCCAAGAAAAACACACATAGTGGAACGAGGAGACAATTTGGTACGCTCAAGAGGAGGAAGTAGGACAAAACACGTGCATCCAAAAACACGAAGACGAGAATAATCAGGAGGACTATGATAAAGACGCTGAAAGGGGGAGATGCCAGCAGTGATAGACGAAGGAGTGCGATTGATGAGATACACGCTTGTAAGAACAGCCTCACCCCAAAACTGAACAGGAACAGAAGCAGAGAGGAGTAAGGACCGGGTCGTTTCGAGGATATGACGGTGTTTGCGCTCAGCAACCCCGTTCTGCTGATGAGCATAAGGAGTGGAAAGCTGCGGTAGAGTGCCTTGGGAGGATAAAAAATCACGAAAAGCACGAGAACAATATTCCCCCCCACAATCAGAGCGAAACACCTTGATGCGTTTGGAAAACTGAGTTTCAACCATTTTAGCAAAAGATTTATAGATGGGTAACAATCAGAACGACTATGCATCAAATATATCCAGGTAAAGCGAGAGAAATCATCAATAAAAATAACATAATAACGGTTACCCCCTTTAGAAGGAATAGGGGAGGGACCCCAAACATCAGAGTGAACTAGATCAAAAGGAGAAGCAGAAATGTGTTTACTAGTAGGAAATGGAAGAGCCAAGTGTTTTGCCAACTTGCAGCCCACACATGGTTGAAGCTCAGTTTTTGAAAAGGAACCTAAAACACCGGTACTTATTAGATAACGAAGTCTTGGAGGAGAGAGATGGCCAAGACGGCGGTGCCATACATCAAAGGAGGAAGGAGAAGAAGAAATCAAGCGAGCAGAAGCTGCGGAAGACGAAGGAATATGAAGATGATCCATGTAGTAGAGCCCACCGCGTCTAGAGCCTGTCCCAATCTGCTTCCCCGTACGACGATCCTGTACAGAACAAGTAGAGGAATCAAAAGTAATGAGACAATCATGATCCGCAATTTTACCAACAGAGAGCAAATTTAGTGATAGACCAGGAACATGAAAAACATCAGGAAGTTGAAAACGATGAGAAGGATCAGCAAGAGAACCAGAACTCGACACAGACAGAGGAGTCCCATCTGCCGTACGAATAACAGGAGTGGGAAACATGCGAGTAGGACAACGAATAAAGGATGCCTGAGAAGTCATATGATGGGAAGCCCCAGAGTCAAGAATCCATGAGGAGGTGAGGTTACCTGTCGCCGCAGTAGAAGCAGAAAAGGGAGCAGATGAGTCACTACCAGTCACTGAGCGAAGCATATCTTGAAGTTGTTGTTGTTGAAGGTGGAGCTGCGCAAGACTCTCAGTGATCTGAGAGGAAGAATATGCCGGCGGATCAGTAAGAAACTCAGATGCAACGGCAGCTGCAGGTCGAGGCTGATAGCGACGTGGAGGAACTGTAGGAGGTGCTTGCGCCCGAGGCGCTAATGCACGTGATGCTGCAGGATCTAGCGGACGAGGTGCTGGAGGAAGCGCTCCAGGAGCTGAAGTGCGAGGTACATAAACAAGAGGAGCACCATCACGAGCACGCTTACGACATTCAGATTGCACGTGTCCAAATTTATGGCAATAATAGCAAGTGACCCGAGTGTAGCGATTGTCTTGACGATGTGCAACATTGACAGAACTGTGATCAACGATAGGCGGAGTGACAACAGTGCGAAGACGCGTCTCCTCAGCAACTAACTCAAAAAGAACCGTATCAAGAGACGGTTTGGGAGAACGATGAAGAATCTGTGCACGAATAGCCTCGAACTCAGGACGAAGACGCATCAAGAATTGGTACAATCGTTGACGATTACGGTACTCACGATAGCGTGTCAGAAAAATACCCTCCATCTGAGGATCCATAGGTGCGAGTTGATCCCAGTAATCAGATAAAAGAGAATAAAAATCACGAATAGACAGCTCCCCTTGATAAGAAGTAGAAATGGCCTGATGTAGATAGAATTCCTGAGCACCATCGGTCTGCGTATAGAAATTCTTCAGAAAGTCCCAATATTCCTTGGCTGTAATAAACGGCTTCAAATGTTTACGGATATTTGGAATAACCGAAGAAGCAATATAAGCTTTCACCCGAGAATCGGCCTCCTTCCATGTCAACAAAGCCTTAGTATATGCCTCAGCTCTGGCCTTGATGGTTGTCTCATCAGAACCCGTTGGAGATAGTTCAAGTACAGGAGCTAGATTAGTGCCAGTAACATGACCCAATAGGCGACGATAATCAAGCTGAAGTTCAAGACTAATAGACCAGACATCATAATTGTTACCATCAAACTTAACATCGATGATCTGAGTGTTATCCGTAGCCATAATAGACAAAAAGAGAATAACAGAGGAAAAATATATGCCTCGGATGATGAAAATAGAGTCACAGATGCGTGCAGAACGAAAAATGGAGCAAAATGAGTACCAATATGACTATATTTGGAGTCCGAATGAACCCGTAGCGGCCGAATAAAGAAAATACCGAAAAAGGCGATGACGAGGCGGTAAACGGGTCGCGGATCCGGGTCGGGCAGCTAGTGCCGGGTCGGGTCGGTGCGCTGGAACCGGGTCGGGTCGGGCGCTGAAGCCGGGTCGGGTCGGGTGCTGAAGCCGGGTCGGGTCGGGCGCTGGAGCCGGGTCAGGTCGGGCAGCTGGAGCTGGAGCTGGGCCGGACGCGCGCGGGCGAGAGGCACGGGATCTCGGGACAAATTCCCGGGAGATCCGGGACCGAATCCGGGACAGGATCCCAGGAAATCCGGGCTAATCAATGCGGATCCGCGCTGATCACGCGATTCCGAGACGACGCGCGAGCACGGCGCGGACGGTGCGCGTGTGTGCGGGCACGGCGCGGACAGGGCGCGGGCACGGCGCGGACGGTGCGCGGGCACGGCGAGGCGCGGGCGGGGCAGGGTGGCGCTGGACGGCTGGGCAGGGTGGCGCAGCAGTGCGAGGCGGTGCGGCAGGGTGGCACAGCAGCGGCAGGCCTGCGCGGGGTGGCGCAGCGGCGGCGCGGGGTGGTGCAGCTGCAGCCCGAGGCGGTGCAGCGGCGGCGCGGGGTGGCGCAGTGGCGGCGCTGGGCGGTGCAGCGGCGGCACGACGGCGGCGCGGGGCGTCGGGACGTCGACGATCAAAGAAAAAAATTGGATTCAAGCTCTGATACCATGTTAGAATATGAAAAGAATGAATCAATTGTATTATTAGGATTTGTAGCCAATATTTATAGTACAAAAGGGAAACAAGGAAAAGACTAATCTACCCTTAACCCTAGCATGTATATACATTTAACAGCTTTTTCAATAGGCTTGTTACAATCCAATCACAACATGAGAGAATTTTTTAAGGGCGTTATTACACTCAGATTTTTTTACAATCTAAAATACAGTCCTATATATATTGTTAAAAATCTGGTGAAACATATGCATAATTAGACAATGTATATACATCATTTTTTTTACATTTACTAAACATAAATTCATTCAATTCGAAATGGAGCGATATACATTTTTTATCAAAACATAAACATTGTTAGATGATGTTTACTATTTTTTAAAAATCAAGACATATGTGGCATGCGTTTTGGACTGTAAAACGGACTTTACATTTTTCATTTTTTTTTATCATGCAAAGGAAGTTGCAAATACACTATCATGCAATTTTATTATGATAAATATAAATATTGAAAAACCACTTTGTTTAACACTGTATTGAACAATGGAATAATTGAAAATAATTGAGTTAGAATGTTTGGAAAGTCTCTCTTCCATAGCTAATAGCTTTCAACGATTTGTTTTCTTCTAAATATACACTTACGATCAATATTGAAGTATATATTGTTATGGATAATGAATTATATATTAAGATATAAAAGTATATATTTTTTCTTTAAAAAATAATAAAGAATTTAATTTTAATACATTGTGACAGTACAATATACATTGAGATAATGCAACGTATACTACAACTTAAGTAGTGAATAGATGGTTGGATGATTGTTTTCGAGCTTTAGTTAAGGTTACAAAACAGACTGAATATATCTGGGCTCGTAATGTTTAGTCTTAAAGTGGAAGCGAGCAAGTTTTGTCACTGAGTAGGACCCTTTCACGAAGAATGATACATTCAACCCGGATAATAACACCCACTTATATCTCAATTTTAGCATAATAGTGAATAAAATTGTCACAAAAAGAAAAAAATCTCTTCCTACTCGAATAAAAATGATCATATTTTACAATTAGAAAGTCATATACACCGTCTTAAATAAATACGAAAAAATCCAAATAACCCCCTGTAAACTGTCTGAAATCCATATAACCCTCTTTCTTTTACTAAAGTCCATGTAACCTCCTGAAAACGCATATGTAAATCCAAATAGCCCATTGAGTTAAATTTTCGTTGACAGATAAGGATTATTCTGCGAATATTCTTTATGATCAACCCTAGCTAAAAATAATATATTAAAACCCCCTACAATGTATTAAAAATACGAAAAAGCTTCTATAAATGACGATTTTACCCTTTCAGATAGGGTTTTATAATATATCTGTAGGGATAAAATTGTCTTGTACAGAGGGTTTTTCGTATTTTTACTAAATTGTAAGGGATTTTTGTTATACTGTGTTTTTAGTCAAAATTAAGCAAACGGAATATTTGTAAAATATTCATCATCTCTCAACGAAGTTTGACTTAGGGGATTATTTGAATTTATATATACATTTCAGGGGGTTATATGGATTTTAGGAAAACTCAAGGGGTTATATAGATTTCAGGCAGTTTACTGGGGTTCCCTTTTTTCTTTTTCTATTGTTTTATTTAATCTTAGAAACTCTAGGTTTCCTTAGAAACTAGTTTGTTTGGATTGATATGATTAATGGTTTGATGGAAAGATGCATGCATTGTGGTTGATATGTATGGTTTGATGGAAAATGATTTCTACATTGGTGGGGAGACGTTTTTTAAACATGGTTGATACGAGATGTATTTTTATTTTTGATTGCCACCCCAATGGAATGCATATACGCATTGCATTGGGAATCAAAGAGACTAGTTTGTGGGTTGAATTTATATCATGTACTTATTTTTTCCTTTCTTTTTTTTTGGATGTTGTAGTTAATAGGAGTGTAATTCAATCGATTTGGTTGGATTTTTTGCAAATTCAAATTGAATCAAACTATATTTATATGTAATTGAAAAACCAAATCGAATCAAAACCGAACCGAACGGATTTTTGTTTGGTTAAGTCGAACTGAATGAACTGCTAAAGATTGATGAATTGGTTATAGTTTTTTGGGGGGTTGATTTACAACTTTACATAAATATCAAAATTCTAGGATTAATTGTATAAATTAATATTTTATTTTATTTTATAAATATTAATGGTATAACAGAAATATAGTTTTTAATATAAAAAGAATATTGATTATGAAAAATCATATGTTTAAATTTAATTCAGTTCGGTTCGGTTAATTCAGTTTTTTAATAAGCTAAACCGAACCCAAAACCAATGTATATCGATTTTGTTAATTTTTCAATCCATATCCAAACCAAACTATAAAACTATTAACCTAAACATGAAAAAAATTGGTTTGGATCGGTTCAAATTCGGTTTAATCGGTCAAAGTTGCACCCTGATTTAAAAGAGAGATATAAGATTTACACTAACAACTCATCAGATCTCTTAGAACAATTCATAACAAATTGATTAGGATAAAACCATGTAATCTCATATGCTATTCTATTAATTTCCATGTTATTTCTTGTTCGACTACAATAAAGTCCTCGCAAATTGACCAGGCTGAACAAGAGGATGTCAATCTGTTTCTAACTCCCCTTTCTTTATTTGTTGATCTCTCTTTAATCTCAACGATTTATCCTTTTTTAAATATAAAAAAAAAGATAATCATGTTATATATCGATTTCCTCTAATATCTCATGTCACTCTATTTTGAAATTCATGAACTAATAAAAAAATTTGATATACACAAATATACATATATGTCAATTATTTCCTAAAAACATGCTCATACAAATTTATATGAATGCTAATTCAAGATGTTCATGAAGGCACCACATATTCATGAATATCTCACAAGAGTTTGATGGGAATCAAGTTTAACATCATGTTATTTTCATGAGCTCTAATATGCATTAATACACTCAGTTTGTTTTGTACAACAAAAATTATACCCAAACTCAGGAATTGAATTGAAGAGGAGGGTGACTTTCCCAATCTATTAAGAGATGGTTTAGTATGCTGATGATTATTAAGGAGCCAAAAAGTAAAGAAAACTTCAATCTAAATTTTGCCAAAGTTTTGGCCTTTGAATGTAACAATTTAAAGCCACTGAACCAAGCCAATAGAACCATCAAATAAATAAGGAAGAACCACCACCACAAGCCTGAATTCATGGGCTACATATATATTGGAAAGTTTTTGCACCTATAAAACATATTAAAGAAAGAAAAATAATACAGTCAACTCTGCTCCCTGGTTCACATTATTTTTCTATATTACAAAAATTATAAATTCACCCATTGAAATATTTTCTTATTTGAAATGACTCGATGATAAGATAATATATTTTTTCTATTAAAAAAAATCATATATTTCGATAGAGTCCATACATTAAAATAACGCAGTATATATATTGTGCTATATATGTACTCTCTATCGTAGTGTATGAGAGTTGCAGATGGAGTTACAAAATAAATTTAGTGTATCAACATTCATATAATTAAGAAACTTTGTAATTCATTTCAAATATTTTCATTCATAGTACAAAAACAAAAGGAGAGGAAAAATGGATTTACACAACAACATGCATTTTTTCAAATCTTGTTTTGGTTACTTCTTTTTTGGGTAACTTTAAATGCAATAATATATAGAAAAACTAGAGTAACCATGACTATAACAAATTTAATCTTTAAGGTAATTTGCCTTTTATCCCTGGTTTGAAATTTTGAATCATCATGACTCTATATTTGTATTAAATTTCACTTCAAGTTAATTATTCAATAATACATAAGAAACATCAACATTTCTGATGATCTTAATATTCTCATTTATTCGTAATGAAAACGGTGGAGATAAATTGTGAAGCTTCATGATCTAGAGATCGAGATCACAAACCACTAATACTTAAATATTTATTGAGATGAAATTTTTTAATGGAACCTGATTTTCTCTGATGTCTCATATTATTTTAGTTTATAACTCATGAACACTGAATAAAACTATTTGGCACACAAACAAATATTTATAGTGAAGAACATGTGTATCACACGAAAATGTCAAGTATTCACTTACGCATATTCATAAATATAAAATATATATGCTGATTCATATAAAATATCTTCACATATTCATGATTACCTCTCACATGACTTTGGTGTGGAAAGTTTTTCCTGTAAAAAAGTGATCATGCTTTTCCAATAAAGCATTATTACTTATTACATACAATCTGCACAGACAATTATACACTTTTGTAGTCATCCAACAAGATATATATATATATATATATATATATATATGTACCATCTTAGATGTGAAATACACGTTGTTAATTTTTATTTTTTTTATATTTGTTAAAAATGAGTTTATTTAATTCGAAATAGAGTGATATGCACCCATTAGATGATGTTTACTAATAAAAAATTAAAACATATGTGATTTGTGTGTGAGACTGTTGTAACATTTTTCTTTCCAATAGGCATGTTACAATCCACAATGACATTATGAGAGAATTTTTTTTATCATTAAGAAGAAATTGAAAATACACTATTATGCAATTTTATTATGATAAATATATATTTAACAAAACAACTTCGTTTAGCACTGTATTGAATAATGAAATGATGAAAAATAATTGAGTTAGAATGTTTAGCCTGAAATATGGAAGCGAGCAAGCTTTATCACTGTGAATAATTGTTTTTAGTATTTAGAATGACATTTAAATCATGCATAGATTAACACTAGTTTTATGCACGTGGTACAACATGTCACATTATATGTTTAAATAAAATAATGATAATGATATAAATATACATTTAATTACAATTTATTAAATTGCATTACTATAATTTGTTAGTTTCATTAGTGTTTTAATGAGATCAATTTATATAGGATAATTAAGTGAGAATTAAATCAATAAAAAATCATAATCCACAGATGAAATGCTACTTATACACACCAAATTAAATAAATCACATGGTGGGATATTTAATTTGTTCATTGTGAAACTCAAAACTACATTGTAGATGCATTAAAAAAAAAATTAGAGTGAATTGTCAAAATACCCCTTTAGCCAACCCCCAATTATTCATGTGCCCACCTTGTCAAAAAAAAAAAAATGTACCCCTACAATAAACACCCATTTGTTTTTTACCCTCCTCTCCGTAATTCCCCAAGCCCCACAAAATCGTAATTTCCTCCCTGTAAGTGCATATATGTTTTCTGTAATTTGTAGAACAAAAAATATAATTTATGTAAATATTATCTGTAAGTGCTTTATTATGTCATGTAAAAATGAAAACTTGTAAAAACTAGAAAAACATACATTAATGCATAATATAAATGTATGAGTGGTTCTTATAATGTCATGAAGTACACATTTGTTGGTGTTTGATTTATTTGGGTTTGACTGATTGTTGCATCTCTAATATAGTTTGGACTGCATTTTCTTCCTAATGAAGTACGCTTCATGACCTGAAGGTGCAACAGTGGATTCAATTTCAGTCAAAAGCTCAGTTTATTAGGGTAGGAAAAGAATGTCAGAATACAAACATTCGATGAATTCAAGTGCTTTGATGTATTTATTGTGATAAAATATTTTTAGGTGTTATGCATTAATGTATGTTTGTCTAGTGTTTTGCAAGTTACTATTTTTACATGACATGCATAATAATGCATTTACAGATAATACTAGTCATCCCCCACGCACGATGTGCGTTTAAATAAAAAAATATTTTAGAAAAACTACTCACAACCAATATCCTCAAAAAAATTTAATTCATTTATATGTGATGTAATATATCATGTTATATATACATAAATAATATAATAATTTTGTTTTAATAATGATTAAATAAATCATTTTTAAAATTTAAAATAAAATATAAAAGAGATATGTTACAGCTAAAAATGAGTTTTTTGCATATCTACCCTTCCACCAACCTTATATTGTAAAAATACCTCATTTAAAACAATAAAACCAACAATATCGCTCTAATGGATACAAAAAATAATGTTTATGTATAATTTAAATTATTTAGAATTAGGGTATATTTGTGTCCTTTAATATAAAATCAAATAAGGGTAAAATTGAAAAATAAAAATAGGAAAAGATAGATTTGATGCATATCTCATCTTATCCACTAAAATATTAAAATATGTATTTTTTATTTTTACCTTTTAATATAAAATCAAATATTAGAAATAAATAAGGACATGAAAATGTTATACACACGCAAAAAGGAATAAACATGAAAACTTCAATACTTTTGGTTAGTATAATAGATAGATTTGATGAAGAATTCATCTTATCCACTAAAATATTAAAATATATCTTTTTCATTTTTACCTTTCAATATAAATCAAATATTAAAAATAAATAAGGTAAATGAAAATGTTACACACACACAAAAGAACAAACATGATAACTTAAAAACTTTTGATTAATATAATAGATAGATATCCACTAAAATATTAAAATATGTATTTTTCATTTTTATCTTTTAATATAGAATCAAATATTAGAAATAAATAAGGGTAAATTTAAAAAATGAAAATGTTACACACACACAAAAGAACAAACATGAAAACTTTAACACTTTTGGTTAGTATAATAGATAGATTTATAAAAATTATATTTTATGTTCTGCAAATTACAGAAAACATATATGCACTTACAGGCAAGGGGAAAACTGCAATTTTGTGGGGCTGGTGAAATTAAAGGGAGGAGGGTTAAAAAAAGGGGGTGTTTGTTGGAGTGGTACATAAACTTTTTTTTGAAAAGGTGGGGCTAAAAAAATAATGGGGGATTAGCTGCAGGGGTATTTGGGTAAAAAAAAAAAACTATTATATATCCATATAAAAGTTATACCATGGATCCAAACGAATCTGAGCGTTTATGGTTGGAGACACATTCACGCATTTTATTAAAAAAACAATGCTATTTTTTGGATCTCATATTCAAAAAGGAACTAAATCTTCTTAATTGTTTGTTTAGACTTGTACTAATCTTCCCCCACGCATGATGTGAGTGTAAATAAAAAAATTATTTTGAAAAAATTATCCACAATCAATACCTTCAATTTTTTTCAATTCATTCATATGCATTATAATATATCATGTAATATAAGGGTCCCGATTATATGCGGTGTGCGTTTTTATTTTGTTAGATGCGGTTTGCATTTAGGGCCATCCGATCGAGGGTCCATCGATCGGACGGTCATTTTAAAAAAAGAAAAAAGAGAGTGGTGACTCTCGATGAGATTGAAATCCCTAGTCTCTCTCTTCCTTCTCCTTTCATCATCTCCTCTGTTTTTCTTCACCAACGTGAAAAGGAAAAATCAAACACCCCTTTCTCTTCCCTCTCATTCTATCATCACTGTTTCTTCACCAACCCCAAAAGCTGCAACCTCCTACCCTTGTAGGCCTCCCTTCCGGCACCTCCCCGTCCCGGCACGCCCCGTCTCCCCTTCCGGCACGTCCGCGCCTCCGCGCCTCCCCTCCCGGCATCACCGTCCGGCATCTACGTCCCTTCCGGTAAGAATTTCTTCAGTCTTTGATTCTTCAAAAATGGGTTTCTAAATTAATGGGGTTATCCAATGAAGAGTGTGTAAAAAAAAATTCTAAGGTTTGTAAGTTAATAGTGTCTCTAAGATTTGAATCATTTTGGGATTTCTGTCATTCAATTTTTTATTCAATTCATTTGTATGAAACAAGGGCTGCCTGGGTGAATTTTTGTTTTTAGTTCAAGTTCTGGGTTTGCTATGTGTTGGTTTAGGGTGTACATTTTATGTGATTATTATATATTATTATTATTTTTTGATTGAGTTAAATATTTTATTGTGTAGTTTGGACATGTTCTATCGGATAAGAGTCATGGCATTGAGTCTTCTGTAATGTGTTTGGTTATTTGTTATAAATTTTGATAACTAAACACTAATATCTGCACAGAGTTAATCCACCACAACAAAACAAAACAAAATTTTCATTTTTTTGTTAAAATATTAACTAAAGTATTAGCTGGAGGTTGACAATGTTTTTCCTACAACAAAAAATGTACCTACAATACACCCTTCAAAAAAATAAATGAAGTACATAAACTCTTATTTGATTCTTATAATTTTTTCATCAACTCATCATCCATGTATCGGTTGATAATTTTGTAATTAAATGTTACACTAGAAACTTAAACCACTAAATCACTCATATACTCCATTGGCCAGTTAGTAAATAAATTGGGTGTTAATCATGGCGGTAAAAACATCATGGATGTGAGCAACCTCAGAGCGATTACGTAGTAAATAAATCCACGTAAAGCGAGAATAATCATCAATGAAGCTAATATAATAAAAAAAACCACTCAAAGAATGTATAGGAGCAGGACTCCAAATGTCAGAATGCACTAACTCAAAAGGACTGATGGACTGATTATTACTAGAACTAAAAGTAGGGCCACAGGTTTGGTCAATTTACAGCCCACACACACAGACAAAGGAGAAAAAGAAGTAGATCCTAACACACCAAACTCAAAAAGGCCTTTAAGGTGAGACTCAGAGACATGACCTAACCTTCTATGCCACAAATCAGCATTAGAAGTGACACTACCACAGAAAACAGAGGGGTCTAGAACTGGGAGATGTAGATACTCCACGAAGTACAATCCGCCGACTCTACAGCCAACGCCAATCCTCCACCCCGAGTGTGGATCCTGCACAAAACAACCAGAGGAAGTGAAAGAAATCGTCAGACCGGAATCACAAAGCCGACTAATGGAAATAAGGTTCATGCAGAGATCCGGCGCATGTAAGACAAATGGAATGGAAAGACGACCAGTTGGATCAAAGGTGGTGGTGATAGATCCACACTGCGTGATAACTAAAGTGGAACCATTAGCAGTATAAATGGGAGGCAAATGAGAAGGAGCAGGTGAACATGCAGTATGTAAAAACTATCAAGTGTCATATGATGGGATGCACCAGAATAAAAAATCCAAGAAACTAAATTACCCGGAGTGGAAAAGAAGGCTGAGGGAGTAGTAGACTCAGACTGAGGTGGCTGCTGTAAGAGCTTCTCAAGACGTTGATTGATCAGGGTATCAATATGATTAGAGTTAGGCAAACCTGGTGTAGTGGTGGTAGCAATAGCAGCAGTAGGACGACGATGAACCGGACCATGACCATGACCTTGAGAAGCTTGAAGTGGCATACGAGAAATTGGACATTTCTCCGGATGAAGATCCCAGCAGTTATTAATGGCATGGCCTAGCCTTTTGCAGTGCGCACAAAGAATCGTAGAACGTGATGAAATTGTATGGGAAACAGTAGGAGAGGTAGCAACCAGAACTCCAGAATATATGGTCGAAGATATAGTCTATCGAGATGCCATGGTGCGAAGACGAGTCTCCTCGGCAAAAATCTCAGCTAGAGCAACCTCTAAGCGTGGTAAAGGATCCCGATGAATCAATTGTCCTGCTAAAGCGGAAAATTTAGAACGAAGAGCCATAAGGAACTGGTAGAGCTCACGACGATCACGAAAGGCGACTCGCTCAGCTGGAGATGCACGTGGACCAGGCTCAAGCGTACGTAGCTCACGAAAACAGGTGCGCATGCGACTGTATAGATCTGTGATAGACAAATCACCCTAAACAATGGTCTGGGCCTCCACAAGTAACTGGTACTCCCAAGCGCAGCTTTTCTCACCAAAGCGTTCAAGAAGAGAGGCCCAAAGCTCGGCTGCCATGTCGAAGCCACTAAGATCGGCTCGAAGAGAGCGATCAACAGAGTTAATCACATACGAAGATGCACGCTGATCACGTCTGCGCCATGAGGTATACGCCGGAGTACCAGACAGTGGAGCAGCAATAGTACCATCAAGATGGCCGAATAAATCACGTGGACTGAGGGTGCTCTTCACGGTGGCACACCAGGACGGCCAATCATCTATGGAGCTCAGAAGGAAGTCGGTCAAATTCGGAAGAACATCACGAAAGGACTCAAATGAGTCCACAGGGACAGTTGGTTGAACAGCAGTGCTGACCGTCAATGTGGGATCCGTATTAGTTTGATTTTCAGACAAAGACATGATCAAAATATCTCCTAATGAAGCCAAAATACACACGAATGTGTAGACGATGAAAAACTAAACAAAATGAGTACCTGGATGACTAGATTTGGAGTCCGAACGAAGTCGTAACAAGCCAGAAAAGAAACATGATAGAACAAGACCGACAGTCTGACGGGCGGCGGTTTCACGATGGTCGGAGGTTGCCGGACGGTGGCCGGATGGCGACTGTTGCCGGCAGAGGAATACTGGGCAAACAGGTACTCGGATCCAAGTTTGCCTGTCGGAGTCGGGTCCGGATGCAGCGGATCTGGATGCGGGCGCGTCCGAGTGGGCCTATCGGATCCGAGGCGCGAGGTACGCGTATGAGTACGCGTGAAATCCCGGATGACGCGGGATCTCGTGCGGATTCTCCGAGATCGCACGCGGCGCGATCTTCACGCAATGCGACCGGGACAAATACGGCGCTCGGGCATGACAATGGCAGCGCACGGACAGAAGCGGCGTTCAAACGTGTACGCTGGACAGCGCGCAGACAGGCGCTGGCGCAGATGGATGCGGCGCGCAAGTACCATGAGGCGGCGCTCGGGCACAAACAGTTGCGGCGACAAGGCGGCACGCGACGGACGGCTCTCGGACATGGACAGTGATGACGATGCGTAGGCGACAACGTGAAGAAGATGACGGTGCGAACAACGGCGCTATTACGATGATAATATAACGAACGTCGAATTTCAATGAAGATCAGAAAAAAAAAAATTGAGATCTCAAAAGGGCTCTGATACCATGTTAGACTTTAGAGAAAAAAAAAAAAGAATAATGAGACCTAATTCATTTAGAGAGGGACTAAGCCCTACATACAATAGTACAAGACCTAAAACATGTGTAACACAGTAATACACGTGTAACACAATAATAATACAATACACATGTAATCTAACGGATACAAAAATTTTCATAATTTTTTATAAATGCATCCAAGCAATTCATTGAAGCATACACTTCATTTTTTTTTATAAAAGCATGTACCTAATTAGATGGGGTATATAATTTTTAAAAAATTCAAAATACTTGTAGACTGGAATTGAAACTTAAAAAGGAATTATACGTAACATTATCCTTTTTTATTCATTTGCATAATTAAAAGCTCTTAAATGCACTTTTGATGCATAAAATTTTTTTCCAGTCTAATGCTGCTAAGGAATATTAAGCATGCATTAGGAAAAGAAGCAATGTTTTACAACCCCACATGGCTAATTCTTTATTCACAGTATTTAATTAGGATTAGTTACTTCTTAAATATTAAATTTAATATTAAAAATATTTTTATATAATAAAATCATACTATGACGTTAAGGAAAAACTTAAAAAGTAATAAGATTTAAGACTTCAAATTATTCAATATTAAGTACATATAGTTTTGTAAAATGAAACTGAGATACAATTCAATGAAAATATTACCTCATAAAGTACGCCATAGATTATGATAAAATCCACATGCTTTGAAAGCACAATATATATTGCGCTATCATAATGTATAAGAGCGCAGAAGGGGTCACAAAACTTATCACCACTCTAATGAAAATATGAAAATAATGTAACTAAACCAATTCAATCGCCAGGCGCAAAATATATAACACAAAATCATCCTTCTCCCTTGCATAATTATTGGGAACTTTATTTTGGTTAATTATAATTAATATATCATGAATGGTGAATTTCATATTTTTAAATTAAAAATAGCATGCAATAATTTCATATTTTTCATAGATATTCCTTTTCCTATGACCAAAAATTTACATATCAATCCGTACTAATGAGAAAATCATTAGTATGTATTTACATGAACTAAGCGTGTTCATCAAAAAATTAAATTTTTTTAATAAAAAAATAATTGATAAAAATCTCTTTGAGAAAAAACAAATAATTCACGGATGATCACTTTATCTCAATTATTATAAAATATTTATGATTTTTCTTTTTTTATATCAGAGAGACCTCCCGTGAGCTTCCATAAAAGCTTTCAATACACACACACACACACGTATTATTACAAGTAAACTCTCATCTAGTTTATTACACTTCTATGCATCCCCAATCACATTTAGGTTTTTCCGTGTTATATGATTCATCATTTCAATAAAATATGTGAATTTTAATTTTTTTGTTTCTACATGTGTATATCCATACAAAAGTTATACCGTGAATCCAAACAAGTTTTGGATACACGCATTTTATTCACACAAAAAAAAAACTAACATTTGAAAAGTTAGCAAAGAATGCGTTTTAAATGCCTGGTTTTAATGGTTGAATTTTTTTTTTCTCTTATTCAAACGAGGTCCTAAATCTTTTTTTACTAGAGTTACGAAATAAAATATCTTAATATATTCTACTATTATGCTAATAAAGAAGTGTTTATCGAGGTTTCAACTTTCTTTGGTAACCTATTCTTCATATATTTAGAATAGGTGGAAATCAATTGGAGGTTGTTGTGGTTAACTATCTATTACTTTTTAGATCTCTTTACCCCCCGTTTGGGGTGTGACGTAGAATTTTTCGTCCTTGATAGTTATATTGGGATAGATAATAATCCATGCTGAATAGGTAAATTTTTGTTTGATTGTCTTTTTTGTTATTCTCATTGGAAAACGTAAAATTGATATTTTTATTGTTTGGTTCACCTTGGATAAAATAATAATAAGTGGTAGATAAGAGATGAATAAGAGTTTATGACTTTTTAAATGATAACTATACTCTTGCATAAATTATTTATGTTTGGGAATAAGTATGAGAGATGTGTGTGTGATATGATAGATGTGACAGTTTTTGGAATGTGTGCAGAGAGTGTTAGGTTAGATAAAAATTTTAAAATGACAGAGAAGGGTATTTTTATCCATTAGCATAGATAAACCCTGATAAGCAATTCCACCATTTTCTTAGAATAGTTATCAGATTTTATTCTAGCTTATCCAAACATAGCTATTAGGGTTTATTCTTGTCAAACAAACAACTGTTTGTGGGCTATTCTACTGTATTCTCCCCTATCCATGGTTTATGCTTCACCCCAAACGGGGGGTAAAACTTTTAAGTTTTTTTTTAAGCCGACTGTGAAAAATTACTTTTTGGTCCTTTTAGTTAGGTGTTGTTAGTTCGCCCGTTAACAATACTAAAAATGTCTTTTCCCAAATGATCTCATGTACACTATTAATCACGTACATTCTTAGGTATCATGTGCATTGTTAAGACTCTTAAGTACACTGTTAACCTTTTATGTGGTAATCATATTTTGATGGTCGAATATACATATCTTGGTATTTGAATTTTAAAAATGTTTCATTTAGAGATATACATATATTGATATGTGGAGTCTCTATTATTGTTTGTGGAAGGGGGAGAGAGGGGACATAAACAAGGACTCATAAAAAATACTTTTACTTACCCAAGTATTTTTAGAAAACATCAGAAGTGTTAGAGATCTAACACTAATAAGGGATGACTTGGAGAACCCGTAATCAATTTCTTATAATTATTTTACCCTCACTTTTTTTACTCAATCTGTGATAAATTGAATTACTCCGTCCATGATTTTGATGTCGTGCGCATAAGTTGGATAGAGCTTTCACTGTTTGACTGAGGATCCTTTAACAAAAAAAAAACACAAATTTGATATATATTTATAAAGTTTGGATATGTTTATAATTGTTAGAATGAGAGAATGAAATAATGGGAATCCTTGTATTCCACTTAGGGGTTAATCCTTTATATATACAAATGTCTAGGAGTTACACGTGTAATACACTACACACATTATAAGATAACACATATAATCTAACAGCCCTCCTCAAACTCACGGTGGATCATACAAAGTGAGTTTGTGAAGAAGAAACTGAAATCGAGGAATTGGATGTGACTTCGTAAAGAAATCAGCAAGCTGCTCAGCAGAGGAGATATGCGAAAGCGATAATGTCTCTGCAAGAAAGTGCTGACGAACGAAGTGACAATCGATCTCAATGTGTTTGGTCCTCTCATGAAAGACCGGATTGCTAGCAATCTGAATAGCAGACCGGTTATCACAGTGAAGAGGAGTAGGACCAGTCATAGTAACTCCTAGATCCACCAAGAGACGTCTGAGATGAACAATCTCCTTGGTGGTGATAGCCATGGCTCGATATTCAGTCTCAGTGCTGGAAAGAGAAACAACCTCCTGTTTCTTGCTGCGCCAAGAGATGATAGAATCTCCGAGAAATATGCAGAAACCAGTGGTGGAGCGTCTAGTCGTCGGGTCTCCAACCCAATCAGCATCAGTGTAAGCCTTGAGAATCAGAGTCGAAGAGGATGACAGATAGATCGATCTAGTGATAGTACCACGCAAATATCGAAGAATTCGCATAAGAGCACCATAATGCACTGATCGAGGAGCCGAGACAAACTGACTAACAATACTGACGGCATGAGCAATGTCAGGTCTAGTGATGCAGAGATACACAAGTTGACTCACGATCTGTCTGTATCGAGTAGGATCTAAGAGGAGCTCACCATCCGTAGGACGAAGCTTCACATTGGGCTCGAGAGGAGTATCCGCACTGCGGGTATCGGAGAGAGCAGCACGCTCTAAAATGTCAGCTGTATACTTCTGTTGAGAAAGCAGAATCCCACGAATCTCGAGACCAAGGAAGTAGCGAAGAGTACCAAGATCTTTCATCTGAAATTGTCGACTGAGGTGATTCTTGAGCCGAGTAATACCAGCGGAGTCATCGCCAGTTATAATCATGTCGTCAACATACAGAAGAAGGATTACCCGCCCCTGCGATGAGGATCGCACAAACATAGAGTGGTCCTGGTGGCTCTCAACAAAATCAGCTGTCAGAATAACACTGCGAAAACGCTCAAACCAGGCACGAGGAGCTTGTTTCAGTCCGTATATAGCCCGCCGAAGACGACAAACATGCTGAGGAGGAGTGCTGAGACCTAGAGGTGGTTGCATATAAACAACCTCAGATAAATCACCATGAAGAAAAGCATTCTTCACGTCCATCTGAAAGAGAGGCCAGCGACGAACAGCAGCAACAGCGAGAAGGGTGCGAACAGTAGTCATCTGAGCAACAGGAGCAAAGGTCTCCTCATAGTCAATGTCATACTCCTGAGTGAAACCTCTGGCAACAAGACGAGCCTTATGTCGTTCAATGGAACCATCAGGGCGATGCTTGATCTTGAAAATCCACTTGCAGCTGATAGGGGTAACACCATCCGGAAGGGGAACAACATCCCAGGTTTGTGTTTGCTCAAACGCCTGAAACTCCTCAGCCATGGCCTGCTGCCACTTAGGGTACTCGACTGCCTCTCGATAAGATCGGGGCTCACGATGGGCATGTATAGCGGTGAGATAGGCCTGAAATTCTGGAGAATAGGTACTCACTGATGCAAAGCCAAATCGGTCAAGTGGTCCAGAGTCAAAACTGAAACGATCAGGCGGATGACGTTCACGCTGAGGGTAGCGAGTCAAGGGACGAGGATCCACATCAGAGGGAGGTGTGTTAGCCGTGGAAGACAGAGTACCAGCGGAGTCATCTGCGGAAGGAGCAAGAGGAGACACAATAGGAGGAGAACAGGGAGGACCATGGGGGTTGGCTGCAGGAGTGTGAAGAGGAGACGAAGAACTAGGAGAGTCAGCAGTGGAAATGCCAAGATGAGACTCAGGGAGAACAGAAATAGGAGTGGGCTCAGGCAGAACAGACGGCCCGAGAAGAGGTAGAGACTCAATAGGAGAGGCCTGAACAGGAGAAGGCACCGGAGGAGAGGAGGCAGTGGGTGTAGAAGAAAAATAGGGAACATCTTCGACAAATGACACATGACGAGCTATCCAAAAACGATCTTCAATAGGATCGTAGCAGCGATATCCCTTGTGTTCGAAACTAATCCCCAAGAATACACACTTAACTGACCGAGCGGCCAACTTAGTGCGTTGATGAGGAGGGAGAAGCACGAAACAAGTACATCCAAAAGTGCGAAGTCTACTATAATCAGGTTTGGAAGAGTAAAGGCGCTCATGAGGAGTCAGTGACAGAAGAGGGAGTGATATTGATAAGATGAACAGATAGAAGAGCACCTCAGCCCAGTATGTGCTGGGGACTGAAGAAGAAAGTAAGAGGGAACGAGCGGTCTCAAGAATATGGCGATGTTTTCTTTCAGCAACACCATTCTGCTCATGAGTATAAGGGCATGATTGCTGAAAGAGAGTGCCATGAGATTGAAGAAGAGAACGCATCGTGGAAGAAATATATTCTCGAGCACAATCAGACCTAAAGATTTTGATACAAGTCTGAAACTGGGTGTGAATCATAGTGGTAAAGACCTCATATATCTTTGGGACCTCAGATCGATGACGCAATAAATAAATCCAGGTAAAGCGAGAATAGTCATCAATAAAACTGATATAATACGAAAAACCACTCTTTGACGTGATATGAGAAGGACCCCAGATATCAGAATGAACAAGCTCAAATGGACTAGAGGACTGATGATTACTAGAATGGAAGGAGTAGCAACAGGTTTGGCTAATTTACAGCCCTCACAAACAGAAAGAGGAGAGAAAGAAACATGACCTAAATCACCAGACTTAATAAGGTCTTTAAGACGAGATTCAGAAACATGGCCTAACCTCTTATGCCACAAGTCAATATCAGAGGTGACAGTGCCACAGAAAATTGAGGGATCAGGAACAGGAAGATAAAGATACTCCACATAATACAGTCCGCCAATCCGACGACCAACACCAATCCTCTGCCCTGAACGTGGATCCTGCACAGAACACCCAGAAGAGGTAAAGGTAATGGTGAATCCAGAATCACACAATCTACTAATAGACACAAGATTCATGCAAAGCTCAGGAGCATGCAAAACAAATGGTAATGAAAGGTGGCCAGTAGGGTGGGATGTGGTGGTGATCGATCCACACTGCGTGATGACTAAAGGAGAGCCATTAGCAGTATGAATCGAAGGGAGGTGTGAGGGTGCAGGTGAGCATGCAGTGAGGATAGAACTATCAGGAGTCATGTGATGTGAGGCACCCGAATCAAAAATCCAATAAGCAGGAGTACCCATAGTAGAAGACAAGGCAAAGGGAGTAGAAGCACCAGAAGTGACTGCTGCAGAATCAGGTGGTCTAGGCGCTGACTAATCTGGACAAGCATATCCGAGTGTGACTGAATGGAGGCAATCGAAGTAGCAGTCGCAGCGGCAACAGGAGGAAGATGATGTCCTCGGCCTTTCGGTTGATAACGCTGCTTAGAAGGTCGTTGTCTTTTTGTAGCAGGAGCGGCCCCCAAGATGCCCTCATAGAGAAATGACGAAGTAGACTGACGAGATACCTTCGAAGCCGCCGGTGTCGGAAGAGTAGGGTTGCCGTTGGTTTCTGACATTGTGCAGAACCACTCGGATGAGGATCAGAAGCAGACGAGGACGTAGAGCACGAAAAATCGAGCAAAATGGACTCCTGGATCACCTTAATCGGACTTCCGGAGAGGAAGTTATAACCGATTTAGTGATTCAAAGTCTCAAGGAGGTGCCGGAGAGCGGCCGGTAGTGGCAGGGGGCGGCCGGAGGAGCCGGAGGGCGGCCGGAGTTGACTTGAGGTCGGACTCGGGTCGGGTGCCGGGCCGGGTTCGCGGGTCCGGGTCGGGTCCGGGTCGGATGCTGGGCCGGGTTCGCAGATCCGGGTCGCTGGGCAGGGTCCGGGTCGGGTCGCTGGGCAGCGCCCGGGTCGGGTGCCGGGTCGGGCGCTCGAGACGATCCGGAACGCTCGAGACAGGCTGGCACGAGCTGTCCCAGCAGATCCCGGGAAATCCGGGCAGAATCAGCGGATCGGTGCCCGGGCAGATTTCTCGGGCGCGACAGATCCCGGGTAATCCGGGCAGGATCAGACGCGCGGCAGGGCACGACGCGGCAGGGCGCTCGGCAGGGGAGATCTACTGGGCGCGGCAGGGCAGGGCTGCTGGGTGCGGCAAGGCACGTGGCTGGGCAGGGCGCGCTGCAGGGGCGGCACGGCAGGGCACGCGGCAGGGCTGAACGTGGCACGACAGGGCGGCGCGCGTCAGCGGCAGGGGCGGCACGCGCAGCGATAGGGGCACGACGGCGACGGCACGATGGCGACGGCGAAGGATTCCAAAAAAAAAAAAAACTAGGGTTTTTTAATTTCTGGCTCTGATACCATGATAGAATGAGAGAATGAAATAATGGGAATCCTTGTATTCCACTTAGGGGTTAGTCCCTTTATATATACAAATGTCTAGGAGTTACACATGTAATACACTACACACATTATAAGATAACACATATAATCTAACAATAATAAATTATTTCTATTTCTACATATATTATTAACCAAAAGTATTAAAAAAAACACAAATTTGGTATATGTTTATAAAAATTAAGATATATTTCTCATGATTTATATTTCTATCTATTTATATATGTATTACGAACCAAAAGTATTTTTATCATTTCAATCAACACCAAAATAAAAAACATAAAAATAAAAATAAATAGTGAAATTTTTTCATAAATACGGATAAATCCTAAACTCTATCATTTCAATTAACATATTTGTAATTTAAATTAAAATAAAAAAGAATAAAATAAAATAATACAAACCAAAAAAACAAAATCAAAATCAAATAATGAAAAAGTTACAGAGATAAAGAATAACAAACATGTTCATAATAACATATTTTTAAATTAAATTAAAACACACAAAAAGAACAAAAATTTAAACTAACCCTTTTCAATGTGTTACACAACATTTGCTTCATATATTGTTCCTCTATCCTATCTCAATGGTTTTTCCTGTTTTAATATTAAAAGGAAAATAACCATATTATATAATTGTAATAATCGATTTCCTCTAATGTCTCATGTCACTCTATTTTGTAATTCATGAAAACTAATTAAAAAAAATCGACATACACAGATATATGTGTCAAGTGTTTTTTTTTTTTATGAAATGGTAGGTATGCGCCTTAAATTTTATTCAAATTCAAGCGACAAGCCTAAAGCATAAAGTTGGTAGAGGAGAAATCTACCGAGACATGTAACAAATCCTACGCCATAACCTCAAATTTATTCCCACTATACAAAACTTTGCTTGCCCCTGCACAAAGAGTCCCTCAATCTCTAACAAAATTAGTAACCGAATCCCATTGGTTTTCAATATAAACTCTAGAACCCCAAAAAATCAAATGATTTCTGGTAAGCCAAATCGTCCACGTAACGGTGGGGATGGACGATTGAGTGATTTTTCTGCCCACACTTCTATCCCCCTTGGAACGGAGACACCTCCCAGCCTCCCATAATTCAGTTAGGGACGAGAACTGGTCCTCCATTTCTATCGCGCCCTTCAGAAGCTGCCAGAGTTGTCGGGCGAACGGGCAATCAATGAAGAGATGGAGCACCGTCTTTTCCTCCATCTCGCAAAGGGGACACTGGGTATCGGCGTCAAAGACCCATTTGGCGCGGTACACACGAGTGAGGAGCTTCTCCTAAAACAGTAACCACATGAACATGCTCACCTTGAGGGGGATCTTCGGTCTCCAGATCTCCTTCGCTTCCAAAGCAGTTGTTTCAAACCTTGGAAGGTCTCGACGCCACCAATTGTAGCATCCCCGAACAGAGAAGGAGAGACGAGGCTGGGGTCTCCAAAGAACCTCGTCTTGAACCCCTTCTGAGATGGAGATAGTGTAGAGTTCCCTCAAAAGATCAGTCAGGAAAGAAACCTCCTCCCCACCAAGATTCCTTTGCAATCGGATATCCCAAACTCCCCCGCACTTCCTGGACTCCAAAAACTCGCTACTTTCCCATCATGATCCCGGGAAAGCCTATAGATACCAGCAAATTGCTCTTTCAACAGGCTATCTCTGAGCCAAACATCATGCCAAAACCTGATGGTCCTACCATCCCCCACCTTCCATTGAATGGCATCTAGGAATCCTTCTATAGCGGAGAGGATGTTCCACCAAGTGAAGGAGACGCGAGGTGAGATTGCCGAGAAAGGATTGGTTGGTACACCGTCACCAAAACGCGTTTCTAGGAGTCGGCACCACAACAGCCTACGGTTGCTCAGCCACCGCCACCTCCACTTAGAGAGGAGAGCCTTGTTCAAGTCCCCCAAGTGTGACACACCTGCCCCTCCCAAGTATCTCCTGCTACAGACCAAGTCCCAACGGACTAAATGGGACTTGCAGCCTTCTCCATGCACCCTGCTCCATAAAAAACGTCTACGTAGGCCCTCAAGTTTTTGAAGAACACCCACGGGAACCTTGAATATCGACATGAAGAAAACCGGGAGGTTAGAAAGTACCGCTTGAAGAAGAGTCAGTCGGCCCCCAAAGCTTAAGAGCTTCCCTTTCCATCCCTCCAACCGTCTTTCGAATTTCACCACCAACGGGTTCCAATCCATCTTCAGAAGTTTGATTAAATGGAGCGGGAGACCAAGAAGGTGAGTGGGGAATTGTTGTACACGACAACTGAATCTCCTTGCAAAAGAGGCCAGATCCTCGAGAACTAAGTGGGTGCCAAGCATTGAACTTTTTTGAAAATTGATGCGAAGACCCGAAAGGAACTCAAAGCATTTGCACACAAACTTCACTCCCCGGATCGAAAGGGACTTGGCCGCACAAAGGATAACCGCGTCATCTGCGTACTGAACATGAGATGTGGAGGGTCCGCCAACGCAAATGGAAAGACCCTCGATCCATCCATCCACCTCCGCCATCTTCATCATCCTACTAAAGGCATTAGCCACCACGGTAAACAAAATGGGAGATAGGGGTCTCCCTGCCGCAACCCCTTATTCATGTGAAAGAATCCACATGGTTTTCCATTCACCAAAACCGAAGCTTTTGCGGTGGAGATACAGTCCCTAACCATACGAATCCAATTGGGTTCCAAACCATGGCAGGCTAAAAGATGGAGCAAAAAGTCCCACCGAACGTTGTTGTAGGCTTTGGAGAAATCAATCTTGATGGCCACCCCTCTCCTCCCATCCTGGTGCGCTGCTGAGATACACTCTTGAGCGACCATGAACCCATCGTGTAGGACGCGACCCGGAATAAAAGCTGATTGATTCTCCTCTATCATGAAATCAATCGCGCCTTTCAGCCGATTTGCCAATACTTTCGCCACCATTTTGTAAATCCCATTGACAAGGCTTATTGGTCAATAGTCACCGACCTCGACCGCACCCTCCAACTTGGGTATCAGGACGAGGAAAGTAGAATTAAGACAGCTTAAGCTGCATGCACCTCTCTGAAACTCGCCAAACAATTCAAGCACATCATCTTGTACTACCTGCCAAAATTCCTGAAAAAATCGGAGACCGAAACCGTCTGGGCCAGGAGCTTTGTCAGATGCTGCTCCGAACATTGCTTTTTTTACCTCGTCACTGGAAAAAGGCACCACTAGGTCCGGCCACAAGTGATCCGGAACCTTTTTTAAGTCTTCATCGACCCATTCTGGGATTCTGTGGCGATCCTTTTTGAATGCCGCTGTAAAATGGGATACGAGACAACTTTCAATATTTGCTTGGGCCTCCAGAACCTGCTCCCCATCATGCAAAACACCAATGTGGTTGATCCGCCTGCGCATATTGGCAGCCTTGTGAAAAAAACTTGGTGTTATTGTTTCCCTCCTTAAGCCATGTCTCTCTCGAACGTTGCCACCATTCCGCCTCCTCTGTGCGTAGTCCATTGGAACCATGAAGACTTGAGGCTGGCCTGTCTGAGCCTGACATCTTCCGAAATAGAGCTAACTTCCTCCTATACTTTAATGGCCCGTAGTTCCTCTGCAATTTCGTGTTTGCTATTTCGTCTGTTGGTACGTTGTTCTTTGCTCCAAATCTTTAATGCATGCTTGACCCTTATAAGTTTAATTGCCACCTTACGTGCTCCTGCCAAACCCAAAGTAGGAACCTGCCATGCTGCAATCACCACCTCACGAAAACCATCACAAAACAGCCACCAATTCTCGAACTTGAAATGATGGTGTTTCTGTAGGGATTCACCACCATTGAAAATTAGGGGAGAGTGGTCAGAGCAGATCCGGGTCTGGGCTTGCAAGATACATAAAGGAAAGGCCTCCTCCCAAGCTTGATCAATGAAGACCCTATCAAGCCTAGCAAAAGAAGGCCGCGTCCGAAGGTTTGACCAGGTAAATTGTTGATTGACCAACGGAATGTCCAATAGACCCACATTCGCAACCCAAGCAGAAAATTGCTCCATTGAACCCGAGATAGAACCTTCTCTGTTACGGTCGAACGGGAATCTAGTGACGTTGAAATCTCCCATGATGCACCAGGGAGAGTTCCATCGTGCCCTGGATTCCTTCAGGTTAGCCCAAAGATGCGGTCGGAGATCCTCCACATTAGGACCATACACTCCCGTCCAGGCCCAGGACCAATGAGTGATGGTGTCTTCGAGGAGAACCGATACAGTGAAACGACCCACCCTTTCGTCCACCTTCCTCTAGCGGCGATCATTCCAAGCCAGCAGAATACCGCCCGATGCACCCTCCAAAGCCTTGAAGACGTAATCCGAGAGTTGACCATTCCCTATCCCACGAAGGTCGCTAGGGGAAAAAGCTTCTATTTTTGTTTCCTGTAAGCATACCAAGTTCACGCTATTCTAAAAAACCATGTCCTTAACAGCCGCTTTTTTACAAGGGTCGTTGAGTCCCCGGGTATTCCAACAAAGGAACTTATACGTTAACAACTTGATAAGACCCGAGCATCCACAACCACGGCCAGACCGCTACTGATAGGACTCCTCTGGTCCTGCCAAAGCAGAGGGTTCTGCGGCTGCACCCAATGGAAAAGCCTCAGTCAGACCAGACCAAAAACTATTTTTTAGCGAGGGCTCGATGAAATTCATACCAACTTTGAGAGCCCTATGACATCCCGGCGAGTCCCGAAAGCCCATGGTTTCCAAAACTTAGCTATCTTCACTGTCGAAATCCATATCCAAAACCCTCGTCACCTTTTCCACACTCTCCTTTGTCGGTGAAGGGGGATCGCCACTATCAACTTCCCGCTGGGTCTCCCTGTCCACCTGCTTCTTCATTAGTGAAGCATAGGTCATCCTCAAGAAGGAGTTCGCCATTTAAAGAAACCAAACTTGAAGCGGAGGATAGTCCATGTTCCGGAATCATGCAAGATGGGCTTCCCTCCAAAGGATCCGAGAGTATGCAATTTAAACTTCCAACGATTAATGGACTTTAGGCGCCTCTTTTTTCCTGGGCTGGGTTTACAATCCGACAATCGGCCTTGTCAAGTGTTTACTTAAAACATGTTCATATAAATTTAAAATGAATGTTAATTTAAGATTCTCGTGAAGGCACCTTCACATATTCATGAATATCTCCATGACTTTAACACGAGTTAAGTTTAAAATGAATGTCATTTCCCGTTTGGAATCAATTGTAAAATCAATTCTTCTTCTGCAAATTTAGTTTTCAGAATCGTTTCGAAATGAGTGAGTGTTTTTAAATTTTAGCTTTTGGTTTTAAATTCAATTTTCATGTGTTAAAAGTCAACAAAGCAACTAGCTTTTATGAAAAATTTGATTGACAGCTTTTATGAAAAAAATGGTTGAGCATAACTTAGCATGAATGATTATTGAGAATTTTATTTTGGTTAATTATAATTAATTTAGCATGAATGGGAGAATTTCATATTTTTTTATTAATTAAACATAACAACCAATAATTTCATAATTTTCTGAGGTAACCCTTTTTGGATTACAAAAGTTTATGTTTTTAAATTAAACATAACTCCAAAGTTGGTGGAGACTTGAGAAAGAATAATTCAAGAATCATCACTTTTGTCCCACTGTCCATAAAATATTAATGAAAATTTGAGCTTCTATAAAAGCTTTCAATATAGATGAGTGTACATACACATGTATATATTTTATTACATGCAAATGCAATTTCATATGATTTATTACTCTTATATGCATCCCCAATCACATTCAGGTTAATGCTTCATTTAAATGAAATATGTGAATTTTAATTTTTTACATAAATAAATACATTCAATTAATGAATATACATATACACACACATACATCTGAGTGTAACTCATTATAGATAGAATAGAGAACACAAAAAGTAAGCTACAAGTAACAAATCATCAACAAAATTTTCTCCAGCCAAAGTCCAATGTTACCTTCCATTAGATGTAAAAATTCCCTATAAAAGTTGCCCAACAAATACCACCACTGTACTGCGTAAATATTTCCCACAGTTAGCCCAACAAATACCAACCCTTAACTATACAAAATTTAATAATGCTCTCACCAATAAAATTTTATACAAAATTCTTCTCCATCCACCTTTTTCTATACCAACAACTCCCCCCCCCCCCCCAACCCCAATAGACCATAATCAAAATTTTATGTACATAGACATTTGTCAGTGTCATTCCTTAATACCAATCTTCTTTTAGATACAGCCCAATTTCCTCCAATGGGCTCCGCCACTCATGTCCATTTATCACATCCACTGGACTCGAGGGATAACCAAACATCAGAATATCTTCGAGGATGCTCAAATTCTCATCGATATCGACCGTCTTCACCATCTGACCACAATTTGAGTTTTCCAAACAGTATGAGATAATACTTCAAATCAAAGAGTTTAAGTTTTCATAAAGGAAAGAAGGATTGGAGAACGAGAACACACTTTCTGTAGTGCTATGCGCGCCGCTTCTCTCTCCCTCTCCCTCTGCAGCTTCGCCTCAGCCTCCACTTTCCTTCTCGCTTCCGCTTCAGCTGCCTTGATCTGGGCCAAGAGTCTTGCCTTTTCTGTTTGACAAGTGACAAATAACAGTTAGAAATTCATGCTACTGGAAGTAAAAGAATTAGAAACTTGAACGGTATAATTAGTTGAGTAAACATTCATGTAATGATTTACTAGTGTTTTGCAACAACTGGATCACGTCATTTACTCAAACAGTGATATACTTTAAAATGTCATCTTACTAATCACAATTTTCATATTTGTGTCAAGGTTCAGGCTAGCAGGGAAGATTTTAAAACAGTGAAAAAACTGCAATCAGACCCACAACCAAGTCACCTTCAATTAGGTACAATAATAGACATTAGGACAGCCAGCTCAAAAGAAAAGAGGTCTTCAAAGGGCAACGAGTGCAATGTCGAAAATACTTGGACTGCTATGGTTTGGAATATAATTTTAGTCCACATTGAAGGTCAAGCCTTAATTAGCATATACATATAGATAACATGAAGATTAGGTGTGAAGCTTTTTACAAGAACTGGAAGAAGTGGAAATATGCCATACGAAATAGTTTGCCATTTATTAAATTCATCATACATTAGACAAATATTTTAGGGTTGAACAAGTTGGGCAGTTAAGACTTAAGAAAACACATGGTTCATAACACCTGCTAGGTTATTAACAGATTGGGATACTGTATTGGGGCTGAAACAATTGTATTTACTAGGCAGGATGTTGTTTGTGGGGTGTGTTACTTGTAAATGTAAGCCCCTTTTTCTTTCGTCTGTATGAATTTGTTTTGTTAGATACACTTATCTGTTTACCTTTTTGTGGTCTTATCCCAGATTAATAAACCTTCAGTGGTAGACCCCACCTACTTCTAAAAAAGAGAAAAACATAATGTAATTATGCTGTCATGGACAATTCTGTTTCTTACGAGTCTTACTTTCACAGATTTGGTTTCTTTCCCCCCTTCCCATGAAAAATCAATTTTTTTTTCTAACCCTCCAAGCCCCATAAGATTTTACCTATGAATACCAATCAGCATCACATTTTCGTCTTTTCATGCATTATGTTTTTTCATTTGATCTATGAAACAAAGTGACATAATTCCCCATATTTGAGAAACAGCTCTAATATCATAATCCTTGATTTCTACGTCATAAAAATTTCCAAGCAAGGACTTAAAATATATGGAGATATAAAATATATGCTAAGTGTGCAGGCAAATACATAGGCCTACATGCATATGTTAAAGAAACTGTTTTGACTGATTTCTGAATAGACGGAATGTTGTCATGGTTACCTTCCCTTTTCTTCTTTTCCAGTTGATCTTTCACTTGAACAGGATCACTCTTTTTTCCCTGATTCAACAAACAATAAGATTAGCTAAACCAAAATATGGAGCAGAATAAATGACATCATGAAGTAAAACACCGAAAGAAGATTACATTTTCCAACAGCGTTTTCTGTTGCGCTTTCAATATGGTATCAGCAAATCGCTTCTTCAACATTGCAGCACGGAGCGCTTTTTTCGGTGAGAGTTGTTGATCACAACTATAGTCATCTCCTAAAAAGAAAAAAATTATGGTCAGAATTCTGTAAGAAACCTCCCACATAATAACCACACACACTAACAAGAATTACTAATCAAGATGGTAACCTTCCACAGCTAGAGAAGTTGGAGCAACAGGACTAGATGTAAGCCAAGATTTTCCTTCTTCTGCACTCACAACCCCTAATATTTCAAGAATCATAGATAATATCAATTATCTGTGCATCCCAAAGTCAACAATGAACCAAAAATTAAAAAAAAGAACTCTCTCACCTTCCGAATCTGGATCAGTCAAATGACTCTGATGCGTTTCAAGTTTTTCAGCTGAACTGTCACTCTGCACACAATCTGAGGTACTATGAGCCTGAAAATTGAGAGAACAAGCAATTATTTTCTTTCAATTTTTACAAAACCACAAGGAGGTTGATTTGTATTGAAGAAAAACAATAGAACTTACAGGAACTCTGTTGTTTTCTTTGTGGAATAATCCACCAGAACCTACATCTGAACCAAACCGTCGTAAGACAATGAAGATCCTGATATTAGTACATAGAACGATATTTACAAATTGACAATTCAGCCAAAAAATAGGCGCCCACCACCAGGTGAAACATGGGAACTATTCTTATGACGGCTGCGGATAACAATTCTACATGAAGCAACACGAGATGTCTCACGAGCACCGCCAGATCCAGAAAATTTGACATGCTTCCCACCTATACAAACACTATGCCAGATTAGCTCCATCAACATAAGCATTAACATTCAGCTACTCCATACCTCTGCACGAGTCCAGTGTCGGAGAGTTGTTGGTACAACTTGTCGCCAAGTCAGCACACTGTATTGCAAAAATGCAAACACAGAAAAACATAAAACTAGCCTGCCAAGCTGTACAACATAACAAGCACAGTAGCCCCAAAAATGCGGCTACTTACTTCCACAAATCTGTTGTCCGCGTAACTCCTGCCGGTCTGATTCAGTTGCACCGAAGCATCGTCAGTTTTAATGATGGATTTCACTAGGGGGGGAAGATTTCTCTTTCTCGATAACTTTCCCAAGTCGTTCTTCAGGTCATTTTTTAAGGCAGGTACTCCCTTTTTAAGCACTCCCCCCGACACCGTCTTATGCAAGGCCGCCGGGGTAGCCTGAACCCATTTAGCTTCAAGTTCCTTCCACCTTGAGGCGAAGAAATCGTCCAGCTGCTTAGCCATCTCATGCACATCGTTTCCAGGAGGGTTGTAGTGCATGGCATTGGAGAATGTCAACTTTATGTCCGCAGCGAACATGTGAGTGTCTGAGTACACCCTCTTCTCCAACCTCCACTTCACCGTCCCGAGGTCCATAGGCTTTGATATGATTGTGAAGTAGTCCGGGATGCACAGCGTAACCGGATCGACCGGCATATTGAAAACCCAACCATAGGGATGGGTCATCAGCTTCTTCAGCAGGAGTGTGCAATCCCTCAGTTTGGGGCCGCCAATGCCCGGCGCCTTCGCAGCACCAGTCATGTTGAAATTCTGAAAGAACCTGTGCTCAAGATTTAAAAGAAAAAAATAAATCAAATAAATCATAGCCCAAAATTTGAAAAAAGGAAAATTAATCCCTGAAGGCAAAATAAATACTATAACCAAAAAATTATTATATATTAATCAAAATTAACCAGTTTTCAGAGAGAAACACCTTAAGCCCTAGAACAAAAATTAAAAATCCCCCTCCCCCCCCAACAACAAAAACATAAAAGACAAAACAGGGTTTTAAAAACAATGTTTATATATATATATATATATATATATATATATATATATATATATATATATATATATATATATATATATATATATCAGTTTTCACAAAGAAAAAACCAAACCTTAGAAAAAAAATTCAAACCACCGAATAATAACTAGATTGTTTTCAAAAAAAGGAGACCATCTTCTTATGTGTCATTCATATATTCAAAACAGAAACACATAATCATATGGTCGTAAATAAAAAAACAAAGCCAATCCCCCTCTCGAGAAAACAAAAAAAAAGAAAAAAACAGGGTTTTGAAACTAAAGTTTTGAAGGATTTCCAACTGAAAAACCCAAATAATGATAAAGCCTAAAACAGAAACTCAAACCATCCCCGAAACACATAAAACACAGAATAAGGTTATCAAAGCAATGGCTTTTCTATGTATATTCCAAGTCAGAAATCCCGAGACGATTTACTTCTTCAAAACGGAATCACATGATTACACAACCGCAAATCAAAACCAAAATCAAACCCCCCTCTCGGAGAAACAAAAGAGAGAAAAAAAAAACTAGGGTTTTGAAACTAGGGTTTTGAAGAACACACCGATACCGATCGAAACGAAGTCCCACTCACGGAGGCTAACTGACCTAACCCAACTAACGATAAACCCTAGAGAAAAAAAAAAAACCCACAAACCTAAAATAGGATTTCGAAATAAAAAATCGAGAGACGATCGCCGTCTTCTCCATTCAAACATCCAAAATAGATCACGCGAATCAAAACTAGTTCAACCCCGTCTCCGAAATCCAATGAAAGAAGAAAAAATTGAAGAAAAAAACTAGGGTTTTGAAGGGCTTACCGATCAAAACGAAATCGCACGTCCGTCGATCGAGAGAGAGCCGAAATTAATGAACGAAAAATGAATAAAATGGAAAGCCTTTCGGCTTACATATATAATATATATAGGGTGCAACTTGGGCCGGGTTCGGATCCGGTTCAACCCGAACACGAAGTAGTTTTTTCTCTTACAGGTGATGATGTCAACCATGTACTCGTATTTAATTTAAGGGAAATATCCGAATAACCCCCTATAAACTGCCTGCAATTCATATTACTCCCTGGTTTTTCTTAAAGTTTATATAAGCCCTTGAAAACACTTATGTAAATTCAAATAACCACCTGAGTTGAACTTCCGTTGACAGATGAAAAATATTATGTAAATATTTTATTTTGTTAATCCTGACTAAAAACAATATACCAAAATTCTCTTACATGACAATTTTTCCATTCCGAATAGATTATAAAACTCTATCAAAAAGGGAGAAATTATCATTTACAGATGTTTTTTCACATTTTTAACACATTGTAGGGGGTTTAGTATATTATGTTTTTAACCAGAGTTATTCAGTAGAATATTCGCATAATAATCCTAATTTGTCGATGAAAATTTAACTCAAGAGCTATTTGGATTTACATAGATGTTTTTAATCCAAATTTGTCGACGAAAATTTAATTTAAAGACTATTTAGATTTGCATAGATGTTTTTCAAAGGAGTTATATGAATAAAAACATTTTTAAAAAATCCATGATAGTTGATTGGGAGGAAAACATAAAATAAATCATGTTAGCATTTTTAAACACCCATCAAATCTAACCCATTGGATATGTGAAATTAAATCGGGCGCGTCTATCCCCACCAAGGATTTCTCTTAACCCACCATAAAAAATAAAAATAAAAACAATAGTGTTTAGCTGTTCTCACCAATCCAAGTCGATCAAATTTGGTTGTCATTTCAGGTTTTGACCGATCGAACTTAGTCGCCATTTCAGGTTTTAAGTGACCAAAATTAATCGAAAAAGTTCCAGAGTTGTGAATATAGTGGATAACCACCACTCCTCCTAGCCATAACCTCCCCCACTCTTCTATTTCATAACACTCCCATTATTGTCCCACTATCTCCCCCTCACCTCTATAGACTTGTAACTCCCTACCTTTGGGATTCCTCTATGCACCCTATAAATAGAGGGGTTTCTCTTGTATTCCACCAACCAACAAATAGTGAATAAGAATCTCTCTCTACTTCTCTTCTATATGCTTGTGTGCTTTGTTTATATACTCTTATATCATATTCTATTTAGTTTATAACACGTTATCAGCACGAGAAGCTCTTTGTTAAAGAGAAAGGTTTGTATTCGGTGGGTTCTTAATGATCTATAAAAAATATACTCCCCCTTGATGTTATGTATTTTTATGTAAATCATCTACTACATACATATGATTAATTTTTTTTTCAATATGCATGGAACCGTATGCAAATCATGTGTAGAACCCGTATACATCTATCTTTTATTTTCATCTGATGTACTGCATACATCTATCTTTTATTTTCCATGCATGCAATCCCCGTGAAAATTTTCCATACATATGTTATGATATGATTAATTTATGAAAATTAGTATGCAATTTTCCCATGCAACAGTATGCGGCATCTATCATTTGATTATTTATTTTTCATGTAACTGTTCCATGTTTGTCATCTTTTATTAAAATTTAAATATTATACATCTATGTGTAGAACCAGAAGTTCTCACAAATATCAATTAATTTGATATTTATATTTGATTTGAAATTCATTTTAATGTTACAATGTCATGTGTCCCTATAGGATCATACAAAAATTGTAATTACATGGATCCCTGAAGGACCATGTAGAAGTTATGAATAATGTGTTCCAATAAGACCATGCAAATTTTATTCTATCCCTGAAGGACTACAAAAATTATTACATGGATCCTTGGAGGATCATGTGAAAGATATGATTAGAATGTGTCTCTGAAGGACCGTATAATTTTTATCCCTGAAGGATATATATACACAAATCATGATTGCTCATGTCCCTGTAGGATCAAACAAAAGTTATATGATATATTTTTTGGGTCCTTGAAGGACCAAATAATAATAAAAAAAAAGATCCATGTATCCCAGCAGGAACATGTAAATTATGATTAGATTTCACCATCATCATCATCATAATGAAGAGGATTTAAAGATTAATACCTCATTGACAAAGGTCCACCGGCCATTATGCCTCAAATATGCTCCAGTTGTAGCAATATTGAGAGCATCAATTTTATATATTCTCGTTGCCGAACAACGATTTTTTTAAAATGGCATATAACTCAACTCAATGGCATAGCATCATTACCCGAAGTAAATGCATTTTATTTTATGTTCGCCATGGAAGTTGTGGTCATGAATGATGAGATCATGATTTATATAGTTGAAAGCACAACAATCATAAAGTTTGTAAAATATCTCAAATCACTAGAAGTGATTTGCTATTAAACAAAAGCATAATTGAAGGGAAAAGGGTTGCAGAACAAACCCCTAACACAAGGAAAATGATTGTTATGTATTTGGTGCTTTAAAAATATGGTCACGTACCTGATGTACGATCAGACTTTTATAATTTTTATAATTATAATTTTTCTTTGTTATCTAAAATCCATTTTTCTTATTTTTATATTTATCTTATTTATTTCATTTTTTTTTACAAGAATGGCTATGGTTGGTGACATTTGTCTAGCAGACAGCGCTACAACACATACGATCCTACGAAATAAACAATATTTCTCGACATTGACATTAATCAATGCAAATGTTAATACCATTTCTGGTACTACGAAATTAATTGAAGGCTCCGGAAGAGCAAATATAATATTACCAGGAGGTACAAAATTTTGTATTAATGATGCATTATATTCAGCAAGATCCAGAAGAAATCTGCTAAGTTTTAAGGATATCCGTCTTAATGGATATCATATTGAGACTATCAATGAAAACAATATGGAGTATTTATGCATTACTTCAATTGTTTCAGGCCAAAAACATGTATTAGAGAAACTTCATGCTTTCTCATCTGGGTTGTATTATACAACCATAAAAACAATCGAATCATATGCTGTAATGAACCAGAAGTTCTATGATTCAGATATTTTTACACTTTGGCATGATCGTCTCGGGCATCCAGGATCTACAATGATGCGTCGAATAATTGATAATTCATTTGGGCATTCGTTAAAGAACCAGAAGATTCTTTTACCTAATCACTATCAATGCACTTCGTGCTCACAAGGAAAATTGATAGTTAGACCATCCCCTACAAAAGTCAATGTTGAGTCACCAACATTTTTGCAAAGAATCCAAGGGGATATATGTGGCCCAATCCACCCCCCATGTGGACCATTCAAGTATTTTATGGTATTGATAGACGCATCTGCTAGATGGTCGCATGTTTGTCTATTATCCACTCGGAATGCTGCATTTGCAAGACTACTTGCTCAGATAATCCGATTACAGTCTCATTTTTCGGATTATTCTATAAAGTCAATACGCCTTGATGGAGCTGGTGAATTCACATCGAAAACTTTTAACGACTATTGTATGTCGCATGGCATCGATGTTGAACACCCTGTTGCTCATGTGCACACCCAAAATGGATTAGCTGAATCATTTATTAAGCATCTTCAGCTAATTGCACGTCCTATGCTTTTGAGGACAAAATTACCCGTTTCAGCTTGGGGTCACGCTATATTGCATGCAGCAGCATTAGTTCGCCTTCGGCCAACTGCTTATCATCAATATTCCCCTTTACAGCTCGTACTGGGTCATCAACCAAATATTTCACATCTTCGAATTTTTGGTTGTGCTGTACAAGTTCCTATTGCCCCTACACAACGAACTAAAATGGGCCCTCAACGTCGATTGGGAATTTATGTAGGCTTTGATTCTCCTTCTATTATAAGATATCTTGAACCATTGACAGGGGATGTTTTTACCGCTCGATTTGCGGATTGTCATTTTGATGAGACAATATTCCCGTCGTTAGGGGGAGAAAATCCGTCGCCAGAAGAACGACGTGAACTTACATGGAAAACTCCATCTTTGTCTCATCTTGATCCTCGCACTAATCAATGTGAAACTGAAGTGCAAAGAATCACCCATCTTCAAAGAATTGCGCATCAATTGCCAGATGCATTCAATGATGCAGCAAAAGTGATGAAATCACATATTCCAGCTGCTAATACTCCAGCTCGAATTAATGTTCCAATAGGAAAAACTGTTAATATGCCGGCTAATGAATCAACAAAAACACGCCTGAAGCGTGGAAGACCTATAGGCTCAAAAGATTCAGCTCCCCGAAGGAGAAAAACAATGAAGAATAATTCTCTAGAAGAGTATGAAACACTTGAAAGACCCACAATAATAACTCCTACAGAGGAAGAAGTCCCTGAAGTGACACAAGTCCCTGAAGAGACTGACGTCCCTGAAGTGACGCCCGTGCATGAAGAACAAGTACATGGAAATGAAGAAATTTCCATAAATTATGCAAATTCACAAATATTGTGGGATCGAAAGCAAGTGCTTGTTGATGATATATTCTCATTTGCAGTAGCTACAGAAATCATTTCAGATAATGATTTAGAACCACGTTCAGTGGATGAATGCAGACGAAAAAATTGTTGGCCACAATGGAAAGCTGCTATTCAAACAGAATTGGATTCACTTGCAAAACACCAAGTATTTGGACCAGTAGTCCTAACCCCTGAAGGTGTTAAACCAGTAGGATGTAAATGGGTGTTTGCGAGAAAACGAAATGAAAGAAACGAGATTGTTAGATACAAAGCTCGTCTTGTGGCACAGGGTTTCCTGCAGAGACCTGGGATAGATTTTGAAGAGACATATTCTCTGTGATGGACACAATCACATTTCGGTATTTAATTAGTCTTGTAGTCTCAGAAGGACTTGACATGCAGCTAATGGATGTGGTTACTGCATATTTATATGGAAAATTAGATACCGACATTTATATGAAAGTTCCTGAAGGACTAAAATTGCCTGAAGCAAAACCACGAAACATGTACTCAATCAAGCTAAGACGATCCTTGTATGGATTAAAGCAATCTGGACGAATGTGGTATAACCGTCTTAGTGAGTACTTAATAAAAGAAGGATATGTCAATGATCCAATATGCCCCTGTGTATTTATTAAGAAAACGGAACTCGGATTTACCATTATTGCAGTATATGTTGATGATATTAATCTAATTGGGACTCCTGAAGAGCTCGAAAAGGCTTCCGAATATCTGAAAAAGGAGTTTGAAATGAAAGATCTTGGAAAAACAAGATATTGTCTCGGCTTGCAAATTGAGCAAAGTTCAAATGGGATACTTGTTCATCGGACCCTTTTCGTCCAAAAGAAGATACTGAAAATCTTCTTGGTCCTGAAGTACCATATCTTAGTGCAATTGGTGCCTTATTATATTTGGCCCAATGCACTAGACCTGACATTGCATTTTCAGTTAATTTATTGGCCAGATTTAGCTCTGCACCAACTCGAAGGCATTGGAATGGTGTGAAGCACATTTTTCGTTATCTTCGTGGAACGTCAGACATGGGTCTATTCTATGCAAAGGATTCCAATAATGGTGCACAACTAAAGGGTTATGCAGATTCAGGATATCTTTCAGATCCTCACAAGGCTCGCTCACAAACAGGCTATGTATTCACTTGCGGTGGCACAGCAATCTCTTGGCGATCTACGAAACAGACTTTGGTCGCCACGTCTTCTAACCACTCTGAGATTCTTGCACTCCACGAAGCAAGCCGGGAATGCGTGTGGATAAGGTCTTTGGTTCATCATATTCGTACTGCATGCGGACTATCTCTCATTACAGATGTTCCAACAACTATATATGAAGACAATGCAGCATGCATTGCTCAAATCAAAGGGGGATATATCAAGGGTGATAGAACGAAGCATATTTCTCCAAAATTCTTTTACACTCATGAGCTCCAGCAGAGACATGAAATTGATGTTCAACAAATTCAGTCAAAGGACAATCTTGCAGATTTGTTTACTAAAGCTTTGTCGACATCAACATTCAAGAAGTTGTGTGTGAAATCGGGATGCGACGAGTTTGCGACCAAAATTCTTGAAATCTTGTACTTATGAGGGGGAGTAATTTTTATGACATTTTGCGAACTGTACTCTTTTTCCTTCGCCTAGGTTTTGTCCCATTGGGTTTTCCTGGCAAGGTTTTAATGAGGCAGTGTCAAACGCATACACCATTATACGATTAAGTTACATTGTACTCTTTTTCCTTCGCTTTGGTTTTTTTCCATTGGGTTTTCCAAGCAAGGTTTTAATGAGGCAATTTCTTAGCGTGGTGCTCATCCAAGGGGAGTGTTGTGAATATAGTGGATAACCATCACTCCTCCTAGCCATAACCTCCCCCACTCTTCTATTCCATAACACTCCTATTATTGCCCCACTATCTCCCCCTCACCTCTATAGACTTGTAACTCCCAACCTTTGGGATTCATCTATGCACCTTATAGAACTATATTTACCTATTTTTTGTAAACAAATAAATTTTTGAGTTTATCCATCATATTCTACGTTTATTCTTTTATCCAAAGTGCAGCTAAAGGAATGAAAAAAATGTAAGTAGATATATTTTCAATTAATTCAAATTTTTATATAAAAATATCTTATTAGACAAATATATATTATTTTTAAGCTTCGTTTGAACTCGCGGTTAAACGGATTTTTTGTTTGAAAACAAAAAAAACTACTAGTTGCTCCAAACACATTTTACATTTGGTTTTTGAATATTTATCCATCATTTACGTAAAAAAAAGGTTCTTATGTTCTACATTTAAGAATAATGATTGATTTTTTTTACATTGGAACTCAAACTTGGAGTGGCATGAAAGATCCAATGAGGATACACGTCATGGGATTATGTTTCCAAGAAAAAAAATTATAAAACTTTATCACAAACCCTGTTCGACCAAGTTCGGTCACCCAAAACTTAAAATAGCGATCAAGTTTGATCGCTCAAAATCTAAAGTGGCGACCAAGTTTGATCTACCTGGCCGGATCAGTGGGAACAAAAAAACACCCTTTTTCCCGATGGTGGGTTAAGGGAACTCCTTGGTGGGGATAGATGTTGTGACGGCCGGTGTCTCAAACCATCGACACGTGCACGCCACCTAAACTCTTATACCAATTGTGACGGCCTGCGCCCAAAAACACCCGCACGAGCGCATCACGTGCCTTGAAACTCACCATTTTTTTTTCCTTAAAACATCGAAATATCCCCCCTATATAATCTCATATGATAACAACCTTGGGATAACATATAATCATCAAGATATATATAATCACCTATATAAATTCACCCAGGAAAGTTTAAGCAGTCAACAGAGCATCTAACACACCTCATATACAGTCATCCATATATCTAGAGCATTTTAACATAGACATGGTTCGCTAGACCATCCTCTACCAAAATAATCATATACAGATCCAAAACATCAACAATATACACATCTATATATATACCTATAACCAGCTGGACATGGCACCAAAAGAAGACAAAGCCAACGCCCAGAAACCCCCTTCTCTACTCTGCAAAATAGGCAAAATAGAATAAAATGAGCGAAAGATGCTCAGTAAGTAACCCAAACATTCCATGCATGAATAAGCCAAAGATGAAGCTCAAATAGAATGGAATACAAATTCAACTATCTCAATAAACATGAGGCCAAATAATAAATACCAAATGAAACCACTGTAAGATTACCAGTAGAGAAAAGGAATAACATTGTTGATAAACTCACCAATGAACCAAGAAATAAATACACGTTACAATTGGTAATATCAATAAAAATCTCAAGGTGCATCACCAATGGATTGAGAGAAGATACTCTGAAATGACATATCATACGAGGAAAGAGATGCACTAATATTACATCAATCAGAGGAATACCAATCATATCACTCACACTCATTGTGGCACTAATATCACATCAAATACTACTCATATCACTGACACTTGTTATGACCACTCGAAAAGTCCACAACGCTCAACGAATAGGGAAATAACAAACTCTGTCCAGTGTGCATAGGGATGACCATCTCCAAGACCCTCATCTTGGCCGCCCTGTGGTTTGAGACGTCCACAATAAATACCTCGTGTGTGGCCCTCGAAACGTCCACCGCAACATCACTACCTGGCCCCTCGCCGTCCAGGCACGGTAGGGTATTCTCCCGCCCCCCTACTGGACCCTGTACATACTCATGCGCACTAAGGAGCCCAAAATGTAAGATCAATGATCATCCACCCCCAAGCACACGACAAGGCACAAGGGCATCATAAGGCTCTACGGTAAGACAACACAATCAGACTGATCATAGGGACAAACCGAATAATTAGAATGTAAACAATAGGATCCTAGACGGCTCACAATACTCACAAGTCAATAATAGGTTCAGGAGAATCAGTAATGCACACTCTCAAGATATAACTGAAATAATAATGAACCTTCAATCTCAACAACCAAATAGGAAGAATGATTAACAAGGAAACAAATATCAGTAGCGAATATTTCAAGAATAAATTGATCAATAATAAGAATATTCAGAATCTCAAACAACCACAAGACCAACAAAAGTGACCGAAAGAGACAACATCAATAAAGTGTGGAATGGAATGGAACAAGCAGATAACAAGTTACTTACAACAATACAACGTGGAATGGAACACACAAACAAATATCGATCGGGTTACTTACAACAATACAACGTGGAATGGAACGAGACAAACAAATATCGATCGGGTTACTTACAACAATACAACGTGGAATGGAACGAGACAAACAAATATCGATCGGGTTACTTACAACAATACAACGTGGAATGGAACGAGACAAACTAATATCGATCGAGTTACTTACCTCACAATTTACAATCCCAAACTGGACTCACCTTATTCCCGCTCCTAAACCACATAGACATGAATCCACTGATAAAAATATAATCTCAATAAGATATTAAATATAACCCCAATAATCAAGAATTTTTCACTTCCCCCAAAACAAATACAATGTCCCCACTACAAATCCTAAGTTAACACAATAAAATAACTCTCTAATTCTTATTTACTCAGCCCCAAAAATAAGTTCATATTTCAGCCCCAAATCATAATTTTTAATTCAAAACCAAAATAAAACAATTTAAGACAAATAATAACAATGATAAGAACAAGAATCTTTACTCAACAAAAACAAGAATCTTTTCCTAATTTTCCCCCTGTTTCCTTGATTTTCCACTTTTTCATTCACACCAAAAATGAGCCTCGGAAGCGCTCTCTCTCTCTCTCTCTCTCTACCAAATACATTAAGCCCCACCGACATGTGTATCAAATGAAATTAAAGAATCCGGCCTATTTACAAAAATGCCCTTCTTTAGAATTCTGCGCAGCCCCAGCTCAAACCGTCATAACTTCTTGTAGAAAAGTCCACTTCGAATGATACAATCTCTATTAGAAAAGATAACGAAAATATCTACAGTTTCTATGTTTAGGCCAAGATCAGAAGAAACCTCCAACTATACTTAAAATAGCGACAAACAGAAGACCTTGCAATTTCTTCTTCTAAGGGCAGAAACTGTAAAATAGCCATAACTTTTCTAATACAGCACCAAATGATGCGAAACTAATTTTATATGAAAGGTAACTCAAAAATAAAGACTTCATATGTTTATCTTAAATCCTGAATATGTCTCCAAGGTGCTTTACGAAAATGAAACAGAATGCAAGACTTCAAGAACAATAATGACCAAAAGCTCAATAGCATAAAATTATCATATCCTGCAATTAAAACATGTAAATATTAGCATAAAATGGATAAGAGGGTTCAGATTATTACAAATACGCCCATTAAATCTAGTCCATCAATTGAAATGGTATCAGATATAAGATCAATTTACACCATCAAGACCGGGGATTGTATTTTGTTGTTTCTCCAGCTAAACTTGTAAGAGGGGTTCTTTGGAAAATGATATGTGTGACCCCTTGTGCAGTCCCAATCACAGTCTACATCGATTTTCTTTTCTTTTTTAAATCATACACTATCTAATTAAAATATATGCAATTATATGAAATAAAGTATATACTGAGATACATTAATGTATTTTTTTTGCATTGAAAAAATAATAAATTTTTGTGTCAGACACTATGATAGAACCCCTATACACTTTGACAATGTGATATATACTACGTTATCATAATGTATGGAACTGTAAAACAGATTGAGTATAACAACGCACATAGTCCTTTCCATGTTGTATGTTTTCATTTCTATTCTATTCTATGGTCAAATGTCATCTATTTAGGAACAGAAATCCATGGTAGTGAATTGGGAAGGGGGATGGTCCGGATGATGGTGAATGGGGGAGGAAGAATAGGTGACTTTGGGTGGTTCATGGTTGATTCAGATGATGATGATGATGGTGAAGGTGAAGATTATTTTCTGGATTTTGTGATAGTTTTCATTTGATATATAAGATTTTGCTTTATAAATCTTCGTTTCATATCATGTTTCTGTCTCTTTGGTGTTTGACCCACACCAACCTGAATCCGACCCTAACTCAAATTGAACCTGAATCCACGGGTTAAAGCCCGGGTGAGGTCCTTCGGGTTGAAGGTCGGGTTGGGTTCGGATTTATGATTTAAACATGCAGTTTGGGTTTGGACATCCCTCTAACCCGACCCAGCCCGAGTTGCATGCCTAAATGCTACATATAATGATCGCTTGCACGTGTGACACATGTGACATAATATGTTTTTTATATCAGAAAATTTGTGCACTGGACTTCGACACGATGCAATGCATTTAAATGGCTACAGAATCCAAACAAATTTTTGAATTTTAAATTTAACATTTATTTTATGTTGATTGAAAAATTAATAAATATAACTAATTCTCATTTAAATTATTTATTTTATGATGATGTGTTTAAGTTCATGTAACGGCAGGATCTTATAAATTTTAGTTTGGTTTGGTCTGGCTTGGTTAAACAAATTATGTTTGGATTACAAATTTAGTAATTTGGTTAATTGGTTTCAAATTTGATTCAGTTTGAGTTTGGACTGGATGTATTTATATTTTCGTCTAGTTAGGGTTGGCAACAAACCAAACTACCCTTCTTACTAGCTATAAGTTGTAAATATATTTTAAAAATTAAGATGATCTGGTTTAACAAGGTAATAACTTTAGATAAAATGAGAAACGGGGGATAAATAGTTGGAGAGTAATTTATCATGTTTGTTATAAAAATAAACAAGATAAAATGAGGATAATTATTTTGATTTTAAATAAAATGGATTCCAATGAGGTATTTTTGAACGCAATGGGGGTATTTTTGCAATCAGAAATGCAGCAGGAGTAATTCTGTAAAAATAGATTCCAACTGGGGTATATATGCCAAAAAAAAAAAAAAACCTAATTTGTTTCTATTATAGAATTTTCTAATTATTTTATTTTTGCATAATAAAACGCTATAATACAGTGAATGCAACAAAAATATATTACATAATGTTTTCTTTAAAATAAGCATAAACTAATTCTATCTTATATTTATTATTACTTTAAAATAAAAAAGTAGTAATAATAATAATAATAATAATAATAATGTAAATTGTAATATTAAGCCCGTCAAAAACACAATTGGGTCCGTGCCACAACTCCTTCGAACTAGTTTGGCAAGGATTACGGTTTTAAGGATAAATTATCCTAATTTTAAATGATAAAAGGTTCCTCAATTTTATACATATTCACATTTGTCAAAATAAGAACTAAAAGTAAGGATAAATATTATACGAGCTATTTTTTCTTCAAAATTGGAACAACTGTTCGCATTTTATCCCGATTATTTGTTATACCAAACGAAATAAGTCGTCCTCTTCTTCACTTATCCGGTTATCCCTATAATTATATATTATCCCCCCCTTATCCTCTTACCAAACTAACCCTCGGGTGTAAGGAAAGGATCGGGCTTTCAAATTCTTTTGGGCCCGGATAAAGCCCGGTCCGAGTCCGGCCCGGCCCGACCCATGGGCACATCTATTTAAGGGAAATGACAATGATGCCCACGTGAGAAAGTGAGAATGACCTTAGTGACCTTATCCTTTGTAATCTGAAACCCGAGGTCATAATATAATGACGCACGTTGTCTTATCTTTTGTTTTTCCCAACCAAAGAAAAACTAAAATAAACAGAGCAAGAGAAGGAAAAACAAAAAAACTGGTGATATGGGACACTCAGGAGGCCACATATGTCAGTGCCTCGGCCGGCTGTGGTCCCTCCGGCGGAGCTCCGTCGTCACGGTTTCCGAGGAGAGGCCGGGGAGGACCGGAGGAAGGTTCGTGGAGGACGTGCTCGGCCTCGCGAGGGGGCTGTCGGAGCACGGTCTCCGAGGCGGCGACGTGGTCGCCGTCGCCGCACTCAACAGGTTCTCCGATAATAACCCCCTACAAAATGTCTGATATCCACATATACATTTTTTTTTTTTTGTTGTATAATGCAAGGGTTTTATCGTAATATTTTATGAATGTTTCATTTCTGTTAATGATTTTTTAACTCAGTAGTTTATTTGGATTTACAAATAGATTTTCAAGGGGTTATGTGAATTTTAGATAGTTTAGATAGTCGATGAGACAATCACGTGTGCGTGCAGTTTAAACATGTTTTGATTGTTTTTAAAATAATAAATTTTGTTTAAAGTTTTATAAAGAATTTTGTTATACACAGTTTTTTTTTTTTTTCAACTCTAATTACATGATTTTGTTAGGTTGATTTATGAATGTTAGAACGAGAGAATAAAATATAATCTAACAATGAATATGCCCCTTATTTCACTTATTCATTTGAAGGGTAATTTGGTCTTTTTACCTCAACAGTTAAAGTTAGTTTGGTTTTCCCTTCCTCCAGTGATTTGTATTTGGAATGGCTGTTGGCGGTTACATTCAATGGAGGCATTGTGGCTCCACTCAACCATAGATGGGTGAGCTTCCAATTCAGTGTTATTCATGTTATTTGAGTTCCAAAAAAAAAAAAAAAATGTTAAAATGTGCAAGAGTTTTGATTTTACAAGAGTTTTGATGAGGCGAGGTTCGCAATGGAAATGGTGAGGCCTACGATGCTTGTCGTGGACGAACATTGTAGCCCTTGGTCTCGTAGGGTGGTTCGAGAACATGGAATCCAGTCTCTAAGGGCTCATGTTTTCATGGGCGATCCTTCTTTTGAGGCCACAGATGATAGTAACTGTGAGTGCCTGAAATTCCCTTTTTGATTGCGCAAACTGAAATGGACACAAAATTAGCAATGGTAAGACTTGATTAGAGGATCCCTAGAGGAAGAGGGTGTATCTCTACCAACCTGCTAAGAGATGGTTCAGTTTTTAGACTAATATTTACAAAATTGTTGCTTAATTTGGCGTAGATATATGGATGGACTCCTTAAGAAGACCATCCCAGGGTCTTCCAGAGTTTGACTACCGTTGGGCACCAGAGGACATCGCTCTCATATGCTTCACTTCAGGTGGATTTTTTCTCTGGGTCTGAATTACCATGCATATTCACAATCTCAAAATTCACAATTCAAATTAATTGAAACTTGTAGTTGCTCTGCATCTCAATTTAGAGCTGTCAATGCTGCTTCTCACAATGATGCTTACTGATATTTAGCATCACAGATTTTTTCCATCCCATATCGTGTGATGACACTTATGAACTGTACTTGAATAACTACATTGATGAAGGCTCCGGCTGGTGAAGAAACCAAATAGTAGCGTAGATTGGCAACCAAAATTCTGAACTAAGAGTCCATCATATTTCTACTTCATTCATTCTCTTGAAGTCACAATGATATGCTTGCTGTTGTGAAGCAGGAATATAATATTCTAGAATGTCTAGAAATATAAATACTAACTTAGGTGTCCCACTCGAAGTAGGAACCACTGGAAAGCCGAAGGGAGTTTGCATAAGCCACACAGCACTGATCGTCCAATCTCTTGCAAAAATTGCCATCGTTGACTACGGTGAGGATGATGTATGTTTTTTTTTTCCTCGGCAAAGAAGCAAACCCAAATCCTACTTTGTGAAATTATGTCGTGAAGAATGTTCATCCGGTGTTTGGAACAAATTAATAGTCTACATGAATGCATAAACATCATGTAGAACTAATTATATGCTAAAAACATGATTGGTTATAGCAAAACCGCCTATGTTATTCATAGGCCTACTGATAGAGCAGATACCGATTAGATACCTTGATATATGTATCCATTCCTAAATCTTTCAGCTTTAGACATAAATATCATTATCATCCTTTAAAATTAAGAAGAATTTGGATGTAATTTAGTACTGAAGATGGATTTTTTTTCCTCTAATTTGTGTGTGTGTTTGTTCAATAGGTGTATCTTCATACTGCTCCTTTGTGCCACATTGGGGGGATTTCTTCCTGTATGGCTATGTTGATGACAGGAGGTTGTCATGTCTTTATGCCCAAATTTGAAGCTAAGTCTGCTGTCAATGCCATCGAGAAATACAGCGTTACTTCTTTAATTACTGTCCCTACAATGGTGGCCGATATGATCTCTTTTATCGGGTAATCACGCGTTTCAATTCAAAAGCTTGATGAACCTTGTTTTTTATAACAAGATTTTGATGTGTGCAAAACATGCTTTAGAATCTGTTTGTTAATGCTGTTTCAGGAAGTTGTTTTTTAGTCTTACAGAAAAAAAAAAACTAGCTTTTCAGGAAACACTGAGAGAATGTATATCAGGAAAGCAATGTTTGATCATCTTCGAAAAGCTGAAAACTAAATTTGTAATAAAACTTCTACTCCTAACCATTTAACATAAGCATCTACTTAAATATATAGTTTTTGGTAATTACGGATTTTAAAATCTTGTTTAATAGTTACTTATAAACGACAATTAGATTTGCAAGTTAGATTTTACAGCTTTTACATCTATTAAACAAGATTATCGATCCTTCAAAAGCTTGTTAAAATGCTACTTTTGATCAAACATAGCCTTAAAGTGCTTCAACTTTCATATTCATGCCTCCCCTGCTAATCATTTATATTTCTATATGAATATTATGACCAATATATGTTAGCATTTATTAAGAAACTATGTATGTTGTGAATTTTACTCCAGTAAAGAGAAAGAATGGAAAGGTGGATGTTTTGTAAAGAAAGTACTCAATGGAGGTGGAGGTCTATCAGCTGAACTCACAAATGTTGCCATCCAACTCTTCCCTAATGCCAAGCTTCTCTCTGCTTATGGTTTGTTTCCTCCCCCAAAAACCACCTTTTTTGTGTTCATTTCCAATTTTCTTCATTGCTAATCATAGCCAAAATGTAGCATTTTCACAGTAATATAATTCCAAAATTTTTATTGCTAATTTTGAACTAGTTTTAATTTTGAATGTTCACTAATTTCCATCCATTCTTATTATTTTCATGTAAAGGAATGACCGAGGCATGTTCTTCGTTAACCTTCCTAACACTTCATGATCCGATACCCGATCATCGTAGATTTCCTTCGACAATCAATGGACAAGGTGGTGTATATGTAGGAAAACCTGCTCCACACATCGAACTTCGAATATGTATCGAAGATGAAATAAACCACCCTACCCGGATTGGAAAGATCCAAACAAGAGGTCCTCATGTACTAGTTGGATACTGGGGCAGTACATCAGTTTCAGAGAAGCAGAGCTGGTTCGACACAGGCGATGTGGGGTGGCTCGATGACTCTGGTGGTCTGTGGCTCTTCGGACGTGATAAGGACCGGATAAAGACCGGAGGCGAAAATGTTTACCCCGAAGAGGTAAAAAAACATAACGCATTGATATGATCAGTCCTTTTTGCACTTGCTTTTGGCAGAAGCCACGTCGGTAATGCAACATATATACGTTATTTTATTTATAGAAAAATTTACTTCATTAGTCAAGTATACAAAAAAAAAAAAAAAAATCAAAATGTGTGAGGTCTGTCAAAGTAACCATAAATTGGGTTGAGCATAACATTTTAAAAAAACATATGAAGCAACATTCAAATTTCTTGTGTTTCAAAGGATATGACATTAGTACATATCAGTTGAAGCTGTATTAGGAGTGCTAGATGCTCGTCTTTTGGATACACTCAATCCTTTTTGTAGACACTTTTGAAGGCGCTACATCATTAATGCAGTATATGAAATCAACTAATGCAGTATATAATCCACTATGTTAATATATGCTCTATTATGAAACATGTAAAACCATATGCATTCGATCCATGTGAATTTTCAGTGTTTCAAAGGATATGACATTAGCATACATATCAGGTGGAAGCTGCACTATGTCAGCATCCAGGAGTTGTTTCTGCAGTTGTTATCGGATTACCAGACACTCGCCTTTCAGAGGCGGTCGTGGCTTGTGTTCGAATCAGGGAGAACTGGAGATGGATGGATTCAGATTCTCATTGGACGAAGGAGAACGAAAGGCGTACGATTTCGGGATTGGTACTTAGGAAACATTGCAGGGCTAAGAGTCTAACTGGGTAAATACACTCACCTCTTTGACTTACAGGACATAATGTGATAATGCAATATAAGCTAATATGAAGAAGCACATAGACTTGCATGCTATATAACAACTTGGTGTGTTCAAGTAAACTCTTTTTGAATAAGTTTCGCTTTTGCTTGTACCATAGTTATAGAGTACTCTGAACTTTACTCATGATCTAGGTATCTATAGTTTGGATCCTTTATTACATGCCTTCACACCTGACTTAGAAGGTTTTTTATTAGTAATTAATGTATAAGTTTTTGCATGTATTTATCATACTAACTATTAATTCTCGTCATATTTATCCATATTATTTATGAACATACACTTATTGCACCATACGTGTAACTTTGTGACTATGAGTGTTAAAAATCTAAATGCATCATCCATTCTACAGCTTAAATTTCTTCCCAAATAATATTAATATTAATAATAATATTATTATTACTTCTTAATAAGTGACCTCTTCTTTCTTTCCAGGTTCAAAATACCAAAGATTTTCATCTTATGGTTGTACCCATTTCCCCTGACTTCAACAGGGAAATTAAGAAGAGATGAAGTTAGAAGAGAAGCCATGTCTTACATGAACTTCTTATCCAGTAATTTGTGACCAAACAAATGATATTGGTCATTTGAAATACTGTTTTTTCTTTTACTTTCTTTTTTTATGTTATTATTTTTTAAAAAAAAAATTGTTGAGCAACATTTTTTTATATAAAAGGCTATTGGCTAATTAGTCTATCATCTTGAAAGAAAACCATTCTCTTGACATCTAATTTAGATTACATGAAACATTATAATTGATTTTTATGTTTTTTATATGAAAAATGTTAGGTCTTCGGTCTCACTTGTAATCCACTACCATTTTAATTTTTTTGTAAAATAGTATACCTCATCTAGTTAGTCTAGTTAGGTATGCTTTTATAAGATATATGAAGTATACACTCTAATTAATTGTGTGGACCTTTTTTAGAAAATGTAAAAATTTACAATGAGGTGTATATCTTACTACGTGAGATATATTCATTGCTGAACAGCCATTAAGACATATGAGATTGCAAACAAGACTATAATAGAGGTTGTGTGTAATAACGCTTCTTGTATATGGAAGCAAGAGGAAATCAAAGGAACTGAATTATTGCATAAATTAATGCCCAATACCCTCAAAACAATATCAAACCAACTCTTGGCAAATTAATAGAGGAACCTGATTTCTGAATTTTCTAATCCTACCATAGAAGAAGATTTAACCAAAAAAAATGAACACTCTTGCCTACTGAAAAAAAAAATGATAAGCATGCTAATCATGTATGCTTATATAAAGTTTAGAGCACTGATATGCTTAAGTCCATTTTGCATCCTAAAGATGATCCCCCAACCACATATACAAGTATACTGCACTATTAGTGTATGAAAATTAATAATTTTTTTCATTTTGTTAAAGAGAAAATATAATCTATACTTGTACTTCAATGGGTGAGTATCTATTCAAAAAAATAAGATGAAGGTGGCTGCACACGAGCTGGACATATCATTTTCCATAGTCTATAGTGATAAAGTATTGATATAATTCCTCATCCGCGGATCATTTTCTACATACAAAAACTCGAAATAATTACAAGCCATGAAACAAGATTTACATTTTGAAAATGTAAACAAATATTTAATGGATTCTGAGTATAGGAGACAATTTAACTATAAAAAAAATTAAAAAAAATACTTGCCTACCAAATAAAAAATACAGCACAAAAAATATCTGCTGTCACAGGTTTGTATACAATATCTGTGCTCAAATCAAAGCAGTAGTTTACACTGAACATGTCCCTTCTCGGTTTTCCATTCTATTAATTCCCTGATAAAGCTACTGACAAGAAAGAAAGAGAGACTATGAACAACAGATCAGTAGAGTTTTTTTCTACCATGAAAAACAGATACTGAATTGGCAGTGCTGTTTTTTTTTTTTTTTTGGTAGGAAAATACACTTGAACAGAAGATGAAGAAAAAAAAAGAATTAAAAGAAGATAACTTGTTCTATTTACAAACATTTGGTCTTGTTTTACAATATCTCGTCCCTCGTCATTCCTTCTGTTCATGGGGATCTCCGAAAATGTTTACTGGATATCTTTTGGGTCAGCTTGAAAGGGCTCCAACTCTTCCGCCGTTGTTGTTGTTTGGTGGTGTCAGAGGAGAAGTAGCCTGCAGCAAGGGCCTGCTGTAACCACAGCTCAAAATCGTCTTCCTCAGATTCCTCCATCATCTGTGCATCCAGGTCCCACGGGAACCTTGATGATGCACTCGACCTCTGTGAGTTCTTCTCCAGACTCACCATGTTTACGTGGAAGGTCGGTCGGTGTGTGTTTGGCTTACATTCCATGCCCTTCATGAGAGGGAGGGGAGAGGATGTGTGTGTCAGACACCATAGAATCATTAACATGGAGATCAGGCAGCAAAGGTGATCTAAATGTTCGAATAATGCAGAATATATCTGATATGGATGTGTGTCAGGTCCAAGTACTTTCTTCTAGATTTATCATTGTTGTAGGGATCATAAACTAGAAGTACCCAAAAACAAGTTATGGGTTATATTTCTTGAAGAAGGATTTGGATCGATCTAATGATTAATCACCAGCATGCGCTCAGGTGAGTAAGAAATCACAGATTGGCTTCTCCATGTTTTCCTCAACTCGAGAGCCCTCACAATCCCTTTTAATACATATATATATAACCCGGGCTTAAGAAGTTATTAAATCTCTTTGTGAGAGAAGAAGACATTGTGTGGAAGGGTGGCTGGTTACGATAACCACCAATTATGTGGGGTCCATCTCCCTCTCATTTTTCTTATTATATTCGGGTCTGGTCAACCCATCATTGGCGCTCAACCCGTTTTCTTTCTAGCAATCAACGTTCATGGTGAAGTTGGTTGGGACTGCAGGGAGGTGGAAAGAGTGCATGCCATGACTGGTGTGACATCACGAAATCAAATTATTACATCAATAATACACATTCATACGTAATTTAGCGATAGTTTTTTTATGTTATTAGAACATGCTCAATTGACCTAGAAAATTCAATTTTATAATATATACAATACCAAAGAATTTTTTACAATATATCCTACTTCATGGACTCACTGTAAAATACCATGCCTACACTGGAAATTCTAGCATATCTCACAAATTTTTTACTCAGTATTATTAAAGATTTCAGGGGCTGCTGATCACCAAGACATGCTATATGTCCGAGAGGTAACATTTCATTTTTGGTTTTTTAAATCTTCAATTAGATAAAAATTTCGTCTGTGATTAAATATTAGTGAAATCAAATAAAATCAACACAAAGCATGACATAATTTTGCAGGATAAATTGGGAAATAGGAATACATATTTGAAAAACATTTGAGAACACCACCTAGCACTGATGGAATCACTCACCTGACATATAGCCCATTCAGACACATCAAAAATCTTGCTCTCCGCGCAAACAAAGGCACGTGGTATGTCCACCTACATAATTGAGGAACGTAAACATTCAGACAATAATTACATAATTCCAACCCCACAGAATGTGATTAAAACAAATGAATCTACATAACCCTAGCTAAGAAATATATGCACAGCTAATTAAGTATATTATCATTTTTTTTTTAAGAATGATGCTCCCCAGGATTTGATCCTTTGACTATTTCACAGAGGTGGGAGGTGCTTGCCAACTTAAAGTATATTATCAATATTACATACTGCACAACAAAATATACCATATATGACTACATCAAAGCAAATTCACTAAGAGCAATACCAGCAATAGTTAAAACAAATAGAAAATGAGAAATGGAGGATTCTTTTTTCAGCTAAAAAGAAGATAAGACTTTGTTGGCTTTTAAAAAAAAAAGTACACGTCTACATCTTTTTTAAAATAAAAAAGCACAACCATTGTATTGTACATAATGAGTATTTAAAACAGAAAAAACAAAAATATATAACATTCATCCTAAAAATGAAAATACCTTCTCAGACGCCGAGAAGCCCAATGAGCAACCGATTTCAACCCAACCATCTCCATCTCTGGCCTGGTGATATTGACTACAATCCTGAGACCACAAAATGATTGACATGCCACTATATTATGATTATTATCATAAATCATAAGATTTAATAACGTGTGCATTATCAATAACCCAATAACTTCAATCCAATAAGACTTACCTGGCACCACCTCGCTTTTGCTTTAGGTCTCTTAGTGCATATCCATATATGTGATTTGCCACATTTTGTACACTCTATTTTCCGGGATTCTTCAGAGCGATAACCCAAACCATCCTGAGGGATGTAGAAGAGTTAAATCAGACAAACTACAGATGTGGCACATGAATTATAACTATCTAGTTCACAATTTTTAGGGCAGTAAGATTATGGAAACACATAGTGAGCTGCATCAAGAATTATTTTAATAGAAGAATTAATGGTTCCACATTAATAACAGATCACCATTGAGAAGAACAGTCCCAAGCGTGTCATACGAAGATCACAATTTACAAAAGTAGTGAATCTGAGTTTTTCACTAACAAAACAGCGTAAAGAACGACAGACAAAAGATATATATATATATATATATATATATATATATATATATATATATATATATATATATATATATATATATATATATATATATATATTGATGTCCGCCCAAACCGGCTAATCAAGACTCAATTTGTGATGGACAACAGATGTACATCTAAAAACCAAAAGGAAGACCTTTTACATAATAGATTTCAGCAACTAAATGCACACTATACTATACCTGTTGAGAAGTACTGTTAGAATTCTGGCAGATAATCCTAGATTCTTCCTTCCTTAACTGCTCATCATAATTTCTTTTCTTCACTGAATCTGAAAGAACCTGAAATTATATAATCACCAATTAAAAGTAAGCAGAAGCAATAATACTACCAATGAGATTAGCCTCAGTTCACTAAATATGATTCACTCTTATGCTCAATAATATATTCGTTAAGGTGTTCATTGGACAGAGAGATTATAAACTTGCCTCATATGCACATTGAAGTCTCTTAAAGGATTCACTAGCCAGTGGATTTCCCATATTCTTATCAGGATGTACAAGCATGGCCTGCGTAAGATAAAAACATAGGCAAAATGAGCATATTAGAGAGAGATCAAGTGGAACAACAAAGAACCCAGTTTGGTCTCGACAAGTTTGTTGGGTATTCTCAGGCCCCGTTTGGAACCGGTTTTCAAATACTGTTTTATGCTCTAAATCGATTAAAATAATCGATTCTAGAAATGCGACTCTCAACCAATTTTTTCATAATGCTTTTTTATTGACTTTTAAAACATAAAAAATTAATATCTGAAACCAAAAGTTGAAGTTTAAGAATAACCGTTTGGAACTGATTACCTAAAAACTGATTTCAAAATCCTTTGACAATTGGTTCCAAGTGGGCTTCAGTACTGAACAAACAACTACATGATAGAATTCCACATACCTTTCTCTTGTACTCCTTTTTTAGTACTGTCACATCAATGTTATTATGTCGTAGGAAACCTAGTGCTTCATAATGATCTTTACTTCCCATGATCCTGTTCATCTCATCCAATGAACTGGAATCATCTTTGACCACCTTGCTCTCACAAGGACCTTTCTGAACATTCACAAGATTTGATATGCTAGATGTTTTACAGAATGATTTGCATGATGAACTGTTTTCAGCTTCCCCAGATGGGGGCGAGCTACAATCTTCAGAAAATTCTTCTGCAAAAGGTTCTGACTCTTTAGGCTCCTCAAAGGGCTTGGCTTCACTCATCCCATCATATCCTTCAAGGAAGCGGTTCAAAAGGTCGTTCGAAAGGAATGAGAGATTTATTGATAAGACAACCCCAAGCCATCCCGCATGTGCTTTAACACAATATACGGCGTAAGAGGTCACCATGAAAATCACCAGCCTTGCATGATTTAGGGAAAACAAATAGCCTGCCAGTGCAGAATCAAGTATTACTTCCTTTGTGGACTGATCTCGAGGTCAAACTTGAAATTTAAGAATTATTTTCATGAATACCCTAAAAATACCGCCATTGAAACCTATTCCCAACAGAACCCTTCAAAAGGGTTTAACTTGTGCACGAAAACCCTTTTCAGTGCTATTCGTGCACAACTTAAAAAATTAATACTTTTTTATGATGAAAGAACATCCGTGCATAACTTAAACCCATTCAAGGGGTATCACTGGGAATAAGATTTTAACAAGGGTATTTTAACAAAACAATCAAACAATATGAAAAACCAAATAACAAAGGACATGGTGCATGGTAAGTATTAAAAAGGCACATGATGGACAGGAAAGATAGCATAAGAAATGTCAGAAGTTTGAACTCAATAGTATAAGATGGACAGTATACCTCCAACTACAAACAGCGTCCCCATTATCCAAAAATTACCATACATCCACAAAATCAAAATTGCAAACAGCCCAACAATGAAAAGTCCAGGGGTGTAACCCAAGTAACGGATGGCAGCTCCAGCAGCTCCCTGCAACAATGATTGAAATGTTATATGCATTAGTGTTCAATGCCTATGTACAAAATACTAGTACAGCTACATTTTCTACTAGTTATCCACATCACCAGAAATTTGATTGAAATCCTGTTAGGTTCTTTTCTCTGGTTTTGTATCTTTTTCTCTCTCAATGTTTTGTGTACGCAAACATTTGGATGAAGGAGGCAGCAACATCCTTAAGAAAGCAGTCAACAAAGGCACCACAACCCCATACCTATGATAGGGAAAATTCTCCTGGTATATTCCAATCCGTAATCTATATTCATACATTAAGCCGTTAAGGGATGCATGGGTTCAAAGTTCGTATCATGTGAAACATGTGAAACGCTTTAATTCATGACTGCCACACATATCTTATAAACAATCATTGAGGATGACAAATTACACTATACATGAGAAGAGGAGGTAATTTGGAAAACTAAAAAACAAACAACCATGAACCCATTTTTCTCTCCACTCTTCATAGACTGGTTCCCTCAGGTTTTCTTCTGTGCAACAACACATGCCTCAAAAAATTGTGATTAGCCTTAGGAAGTCCCCAAGCTATGAAACAAAGCAATAGGCAACTAAACTAATCTCAACATGATAGGACACTTGTGAGCACCAGTATATCTCCTTAATGATGGACAACGGAACTTCACGTTCATCTCTATTCCTAGGTGTATGCTAAGGAGTTGGGAGCGGGTACTCCCACCCAGATAAATGATGTCCCCGCCCGACCCATTTTTTGTAACCTCTAATCCATCCCCATATATTTACATTCTATTCCAGCCTCTAACCCAACCCATTCATTTCTAACCTCTCTTCACCACCACAACCGCCGCCACGACATATCATTAGCATCACTGCATACCACCATCACCACCACTCCTCCGATGTCGCTGTGACCACCACACCCTCCTTCACCAGCCACTCAACCCCCCCTTCTCTCCTTTTTTTCCCTCTCTCCCCATCCCTCCCCGTGCCCTCCTCCAACGCCATCATATGTTCCTCCGTCATCGTCATTGTCACGCACTCGTCGCCACCACGAGAGGATTGGTGGGTGGGAAAAGTTGGAGGTGGGGTTAATGTTTTCCAAAACATAATGTTTAGGTTTTTTATTGGTGTGTGGTCAAAGAAAAAGGGGGTGGGGATAACCACAACCTCACAATTCAAGGAATGGTAATATCACAACATGGAATGAGCAAAACTTTAAAAAGAAATGTTGCAAATAAGACTAATACGAATCTATTTTTACATTCTCAACAACCAAGACATTTTCCCTACTCCTCATTTCACAACTGCCCTTCTTCCGATCCCTACAAAGTCTAATTGGTTTTCTTATTTACACTCCTCAGATCCGTCTCACCTCTTTTTATAGTTCTTTGTTTCGAGTATGTCAATTCAATAAAATTGGTGGACCTTTTCACTTGAAAAATAAATTGCACAGACTCAATGAAGAATCCGGTCTAAGAATCATATTGATGGTTTTCCAGTGCACCCAAATCCAAACTTTATTGCACCCATAAATGATCACACAATAAAGAATATTAATTACGCGCCACGCTAAAGCCCAATCATGGTAGCATATACTCTACATTCATCAATATCCAATTGAATCTCCAAATGTAATTCAAGAACCATTCAAGTGTTAGTTTCCTGGTACACCTAACTCTAGATTCAGATACACCCATCAATCAATGAACACTTCATCAACCCAAATCTACCAATTTGGAAAGCAACTCACAAATTCAATCAAACATGCTAAGATCCATCAAATCACACAAAACCCAATAAAGTACACAATCAAAAGGTCTTCACTCACCAGAACCAACAGCGCGTAAACCAGGCACGAAGTCGAGGTCAAGCTCAAGAAACAGCACCACATCACGAGAAGCGGCGCCGCCGAACCCAAACTCACCAGAGACCCGAACCCCCTCACAGTGCAGTTTCTCCAGTGCAAGACCAAGAGCAACGACAACCTCCCGAGCCCCTTCGCGCCGTCGCGCACCGCCGGCCAGTGGCGGTCACTCGCGCGCCCGAACGCGCCGCGGGCACGAGCGAGCGCGCGCGCGCGCGACAGGAGCCAGAGCCAGGCCTGCCTGAGAAGCTCTGCGTCCTCCATCGCTGGAGAGAGCGGAAACGTGAATCCACGGTTAGACCCACATCGGAGACGCGAAGAGGGAGGGAACCCACTTCGGGGATCTCGTGTTGGAAACCCTAAAAAGGAAAGATTGGGAGGTGAAGCTCGTGAAAAAGCGAAAGGCGTTGATTTTGCGGTGGTGGCGTGAAAGGGAAGGGAAACGACGACAGTCAATAAATGTTCTATATATGAGTCCGGGGACTTAAAAATAAATAAATAAATATAAAGGACCAGCTTTTTTGTTTCAACCAACTAAAGAATGCCACGCAGGTGGTGCAAATGCTATAAAAAAAATGTGCATGTTTAGATAGAGAATTAAACTCAAAATTTATATCTATTTTGATATAAATAAAGATAACATGATTTTTTATTTGACTGTGTTTTAAATTATTCTTATTGAAAAATATAATAATAATAAAATTTATTATTATTATTATTATTCTTAAAAACGATGATTCGACACTTATATTTTAAAATGAAATTACAGGTTTGGATTGAGGATAAAAAAAAATAGAAAGTACCTCATTCACACAAGCAATGTCGCGCTCCTGGTCATGAATATACAACAAAAACATTTCTTGTTCTCCACATAAACCTGGACCCCTCATAAATGAAGTTGTTTCACATCTTCCAAATCATTGTGTTATTATTTTATGTACTCTATTGTGTCTTTGTGTATCTTATTATTACTAGAAATTGTAAAATATATTCATAAGTATTAATGTATTATATCATTTTAATGAAAGAAATATTTCACTAATCATGTGTATACTTGAAAAAATGACATAAGAGAATACTTCTATTCATTAGCATAGATAAACTCTGCTAATAATTTTGGACTCCTAAAATAGTTATCACGGATTAGTCATATAACTTATGTAGACATAATTATTAAAATTTTATTCTTGCAAAACAACAATTTTCTTTACTCATTCCTACTTGGGTTATTCCACCCCAAAACGGGGGTAAAACTGAAGCACCACCTTACTTTATGAGATAATATAACACAATAGTTGATCAAGCAGTATATCATTTGTACAGTTTTAAATCAAAAGTCTATCCAAGTTGGTCCTGACATATCAAACTGACACAACCGGATAACTTTTATTCTATACTGGGTTCTCTTCAATTCAGAAATAACATGAAATGCAAGTGAAAGACTTTATAACAAGGATTAAAATTGGTTGTCGGTTTGGTTTTTTTGATGAATAAATATTCTTGCCCACCTTAGCTAGTCCTAATATCCAATATTTTTATCCCACCATGCATAAAACTATATAGATATATAATAATCCCATGCCAACCATCATGGAATGTATTGAAAATAACCTAAGTCTTTAATTTAATTAATTGACTAAGTACACTAATCTTACATATATATATATACAAACAGCATGACTGCCTAATCACATGTGCTTCCCTACAACACCAACAAAAATAATAATAATAAAAAAGAATACAATAATCTTGGGCAGCTTTTTTTTTTTTGTTTTTTTTGTTTTTGGTTAGATTGGGTAGCTTTGGACTCATGTGGTAACTTAAGGCAAGGTAAAGATATATTTAATATAAATATAATATATATACACACAAAATTTTTTCGGTATTAAAAATAAATTTCTTATTATTTTTCAAGCACAGACCAAACATTGAAAAAAATCTGAGTGTAATAGAATTTGGATTTCTAATAAAATTATTTATGATAAAATAAGTTCTAATAAAATAATTATGCAAAATAATGATGTGTACCAATTACCAAACAATGCCTTGTGACACAAGATGACAAGAGGGATGTGTAAATGGAAAATATGGTCAGTTATCGTATTCATTTCATTTCATTTTTTTGGTTGCAAAATTTGTTTTGGTGTAATTAACGGAATATAAGCAAAACTAGGAAAGACAAGGAAAATGTTATATTTATCCGTCCATTTTACAGTTCAAAACGCAGCCTGTCTATTTTTTAATTTAAAAAAAATCATATTTTTCGTCTAATGATGTATGTACTTTTATAAAATGTGAAATATATCCTCCATTAAATTAAATAATATCATTTATGGAGTTAGATAATATCATTTATAGAAAATATGAAAAAAATACAATGAGGTATATACCTCATTATAGTAAGTGGAAGGGGTGTGACTAAATTTAGGATTGTAAAAAGAACTGAGTGTTACAGTAATAGAAAAGACAATGTAAGTTTTTTTGGTAATGTTTAAAAGAGATGATGCCATTTCTTACTGGGCATTGATACACTTAAATCTTTTTTATAATCTCAATTGCAGTAATCACAATGTTAGTTTAGTATATGAAATCGTTTAACATAATATATATTTTATTATATCAGTGTATACTTTATTACAAAAAAATAAATATATTTGTAATTAAATCATACGAGTATGTACTTTGTCAGTCAATTATATATACACATACTTAACAAATCAAAACGTGTGAAGTGATGGCACACAAGACTGAGCAAAACATTTTCCTGTCTTTTTTGTGAAATTGTTCCAACTAAGGTTTTATTTCAAGATCAAAATTCAAAGATTTGTCATTTCTATAAGTGTTGCATTATTCATTTTATCAGTTATACTATTTGTTTGGATATGATGAGCCATGTCAACACCAATTCAAGTGTTGTTCCACCAATTCAGGACAGTAAAAAAGAGGTTTCAATTATTTGCAAAGCAAGTTTGTTGGAATGAACAATAATCTAATTATTTTTTTATTACATGAGAAAATTTGGGGTGCATAGATATGCAAAAATCCCTAAAATGAATGATGTTCCTATATAATTTAAACACTTTTGAATAATGTGATTTTTAAGGCATATATACAAAAAAAAAAAAAAAAACCAAAAATTAAATTATTTTCAAAATTCTTTAAAAATTTATAAATTTTCAAGTATTGGCCAATGATCATATTGATCATAAACAGTTCTTTTAATCCAATTCAATGGCAACATGGGTTCATTAACTATTTGAACAGTACTGAAAATCCATGTGTTGGCGAATGACATATCAACACATAGTTGATAAAGAAATTACTTTTATTAAAATTATCTGTGTATTAATTGAAATTTATATGAAAATCACACATGCTCATTTTAATTAGTTTTGTATCATCTATTTAATGCATTATTATTGGTCCATGCAAAGAATCTTATGATCTTCAACACTGATGATCTCGATAACACGAATGATCTCGTTACATTTAGAGTCTAGATCTCTGTGCAGAACACTGAAAATCTCATGTGGACAATGAGAGAGAGCCACATAGTTGATAAAAAGACACTTTCACTATGAATACCCTTAGTTTAATTAAGAGTGGTAAATGAGTCAAACGAGCTGAGCTTTTACATGTTCAAACTCGATTTATTTATAACTAAACTTGGCTCGAGCTCGGGACTGAACTTAATTTTGTATTGAAGCTCGGCTCATTTGTAAATTCAAAACACTAATCAATTCAAGGTTATGCTCGTGAACTTAGCTCGTTTAGGTTAAATTTTATATTCAACCCCTAAAAACCTTAAAATGAAGAAAAACACTAGTCTTGTGAGCTCAACTTAGCTCGTTTATAACCGAATTTTAAATATTATTCAAATTTGGTTCATTTGTTTAAGTGAACGAGCCCGAACCAGTTCTAACCGAGTCGAGCACGAGCGGCCCAGTTCGTTTACCACCGTTAAGTTTAATTGAGATTTATTGGATATACTGAACACATCTTAAATAATTTTGTGTCATCTATTTGAGTGTATCATTATTGGTTTACATAGATATTTCAAAGTTTCAACAAAGAAGATATCACCATGTTTATTAAGGAGTGGAACCTCCCACCGAACGCCTGATATATATTCTTTGAATCCATATAAGAAATATAAGAAATATCTAATATTTAAATATGTGGAGTGTGGATACATATACCAATGCATGTGATCCAAAAATTATTAGAATCCAACATATATTATAAAATTTATATGTTTGTAATATATATTGTTTAAATTCAATTATCTCATGATTAATCATAATATTGAAATTTCAGTACTTATTTGGTTCTTTTTGTATGATTATTGAAGGTAACAAAAAGACTTCAAATCTCAATTTAAATTCTCTCATCTCTCTAATATGTTATCTGATACCAAGCAAAAAAAAAATTGTTATTAGATCACCAAACTAGTTCAAAAAATATCATATCCACTCTAAATCCCAAAAGGATTCGAATTGGAATATTAACAATCTGTATCCGGATGATTCAAGATACAAACATGTATATTAAGGTATCCTCTAAATTGATGTGTTTTTTCTGTTTCTTTTTATCAATTGGGACCAATGTGATAGCAACTTCAGTCCCATTTTTCACTGTTTGAATGATTATTGTAAAACAAGAGTAGGCCATGGAAGAGAACATTCATTGTTACATGTCACGGTTATGGCATAATAGTATATATATATATATAGTGAGTGTATAATTATTAACAAAGGTTGAGTGGTCAATAGAAGCTGAGGACATGGGAGGAATGGGTGGGACACATGAACTGTCAATTCGTGGCACCTAACTTTAGGTTGTTTAATGGATTGGTTGATCCACTTGGCAAATGTGGTTGAGTGATGTTTTTGGCAAAGACAAGAATGTATCCAAGGACAAATTAGGCAGTTTAACAGTCAAGAAATATTGCACTAAGTTTGAAATCTTCTATTCCTGTATTAATTCTTAGATACCACAAAATCTATCAAAACAATCCAGTATGCAGTCCTCACATAGAGTTTTCATTGGTTTTGATTCAAGTGTAACAACAAAATGAATCAAACACTTGGTGATAAAATAACCTTCTAGATCTCTCTGGATATCCAATAAAAATAAAATACCATTTTGTCTCTTATTTGCTGCACACATGGAAATTATTCATGTTTGGTTTAACTGTCTGTCCTTTCGTCTTTTCAAATGATTTGTTGGAATGTGTATTTGGTGGTCCTAAGGCCAATTATATATTCTTTTCTGACCCTAGCTTTTATGTCACGCTCGGATGGCATGCTGAGACAATATCATGGTCTCTCAATAATATTAATGCAAAGGGCTCTTATATACAGTCAATCTTATAATCTCAATAACATTAATATTAATGCAAAGAATGCTGATACATTCAATTATTCATACAGTTTTAATCCAGTATATAAAATTGCTAATCAAATACATATTCAATTAAGAAAAATATATTCAGTTCATTAGAACATATATTTTATTTTTATGAATGTATGATTTTTATTAGACTAATGTATACATTTTTTTAAAAAAAGATGCATAAATGACGACAAGAATGATTGTCCTTAACATTTTTGTAATGCAAAGAGCATTGAAATAATAGATCACACCTACAATCCTAATCCAGTATATAAAATCTTTGATCCAATAGATCCTCAATTAGGCAAATTCATACTCTCGATTAGGGAAAACGCAATGTATGAGTCATGATTCTGACTTTCATAACCCATGTTACCTATAAAATGTTAGATACCGTTCCTACCAACTCTACTTTCGGTCACGTTTCTCGTCACAAAAAATATGAATTGATATATCTTTCAAAAGAATGCATACATGTCAAAATGTGAAAAAAACAAGATTTGTTCAAGCAGCATCCCAAACTCTTCACTTTTCTGCAAAAAAAAAATATATATATATCATTATTCTCTGACTCTACCATGCATATCTTTAAAAGCTGTGATAGTTTAGGCTCCTCATGAATCAAACTCACACTCAAAACCATACATATATATATTTAATACTAATTTAGATAAAAACTGCTTGAAAAACTTTTTTTTTATTTATTCTCATCTATTCTCACATATTCCTCTCTTATTCATCTACCCAAACGCCTTATACGAATTTGTGATAATGCATAGGGATGGCAATGGATCGGATTAGAGTAGGGTTTATCGTAATCTAGACCCAACCATCTCCCCAATGTTAGACTCCATACCCGTCCTACCCCACATCGGGTTTTATAATTTAAAATTCATATCCACTGATAAGCATATTAATTATGCATTAAAACCCTTTAATCTAATTTACTATATCCTTATTTTATGTATAATAATAACTAATATTAAGAATTCATGTGTTATTGCAGGTAATTGACTTAAATGATGATTATCAATACAAGATATGTTACAAATCAGTTAAAAATGTGAAGGAAAATCAAGAGTTTCTAGAAGGTCCTTATGGAAAAAAGATTTGGTTAAGATTGAATAAAAATCAATCCAATCAAATATATTCTTCAAAATCCCGTCCCATTGTTTTGATCATAACTTTTGCCTTAAATATCTGATTTATGCTCATGATAAGGCGTTGGAAAGATAATTTCAAGATACACAAATCACTATTTCATGAAGATTTCGTAATTCCATCTTATTACGGGTCAAAAAGCCATATCCATTATGCAAAAAATCAATGACGAGAATTAAATCTAAACTTCATATGAGAAAGTTTGAGGCCAATCTTAACTACTCAATCTTAACCATCCAATATATTACAAATAAATGGTTGAGATTCAAGAGCTGGAGGCTATAAAAAGAGGACATGTGAATAGAAAAAAGAAAAAGAAGAGGGGGGAGGCACAAAGACAATCAAAGGAGAAAAAGGATTCAAGAGTTTTGCTTTGTTTTTGTTTTTCTTTTCATCTCATATATTTTGATTCTTGTATTCTATTAAATCTGAATTTTAATATTAATTTTGTGTTTTTATTTTCAAGAATTTTTTAATAATATGATGTCTTTTATTTTTCTTTTTTTATTTGATCATGTCTTCTAGTAGCTAAATCTTCAACTACGGTTGAAGATGTAACCATGCAATGCTAGTGTAGGATTTTATATTTAGATTTGAATTCTCCATATTGTTTACTTTTTTGCGTATCAATCTCTCCTTTAATTCTCTTTTGAAACCTTTTATATGAATTTCTTATTACCTTTTTCAAAAATCTCTTGTATTTAATTTGATAAAATATGCTTTGATTGAGTTCTATGATATTTTATGCTCTTCTTAACATGTTGAATATTGAGTTGGTAGATTTCATAAAAGGAAGAGAGACAGATCATTCTATTGGGTTTTCATAAATCAAGGTTTTTTAATCGTAGAATCATCTTCAAGGATCTCTTGTTTAGGGTTTGATAGGGTATGCTTGGTTAACTATTTGATATCTTATTCTCTTTCTAATATGTGAATATTGAGATGATTGTTTTGATTTCAAATCTGATTTTATGAAATAATTAATATGATTTTAAATATTTATTTTCTGATTGGTATTTGATTAACATCAATATTGATTGAGTTATATGGTGGAGTTTCATATTTGAATATAATCCCTAAATTGGTATTGCATGGTGGATTCTAAAACCCTAGTTATCTTTTCATATTAATATTCTCTTTTTAATAATAATAATAATAATAATAATAATAATAAAAACTTTATCAATCTTTCTTTCTAGTTCGATTAGTTAAATTGATTAATAATTTGATCTTTTCATATTAATATTCTCTTTTTAACAATAATAATAATAATAATAACTTTATCAATCTTTCTTTCTAGTTCGATTAGTTAAATTGATTAATAATTTGATTTGAACAATTCTATGCGGGTTCAACACGTATTTGCTAGATCTATACTTTTATAACTATCCGTGCACTTGCGGTAATTAATAATAACTTAAATATTCAATCAAGTTTTTGACGCCATTGCTGGGGATCGAACCCGGGTCACCAGCGTGACAGGCGAGAATACTTACCACTATACTACAACTTAAATATTCAATCATCCACTCTATTATATTTCGGGTTTTACATCTTAAAATCTATATACGCCCCACCTCATCCTGTTTAAAGTAAATTAGATTGCTCGGTCACTATATTTAATATATTAAAAAGAGTCATGATACCCAGGCCCCATAATATAAGCCTCACTCACAAGCCCCATGAGGTGTCATCATTTCATTGGTTGGTTTTTTGGTTTGTTGACTTTTTCAAAAAATGGTAAAATGATAAAATACAAATTTGCCCTTCATTAAAAATTTGTCTTATTAACCCAAATCCCCCCATTTTCTCTATTTAGTTATGACTCTTCCATGTAAATCTTAAAATCCTTACCTAATCTTAAAATCCTTAAAATCTTAAAATTATTTAGTTTGTTTACATTTATATTCAATCTTATCTTATTGATTTTAAGACTTAGTGTTTCTGAATGTTTATCAAACAATTTAAAATGATTTGGACGTTTGGATATTCTGTTTCACCAAAAAAAGAAAAAGATTGGACGGTTGTTATTCAAATAGTTTGAATAACAACCGTTCGATCATTACCTAAATTTTGAAATTATTACTTAAATTATAATTGAACCTAGATTACACCAAAAATTACCGAAATTGTTTTCATTAAAATCCTTCAAACAACTCATTTTCTCTAGGTAGTTATTGTATTCAAATTTAAATAAAAAACACATATAGTTAACATATGAAACTGTTACATTTTATATTGGTAGTTACAAATACATTTCTTAAATGTTTACATCTCTCACAACGATTTGTTACATTTATATAAAAACTGTTACATTTATATAAATGGAACAAACAATTATATTTACCTAAATGTCAAACAGTTACATTTACTATTTAAAATTATCTATTTCAATTTCTAGTGCACTGCCTTCCAAAGAAAATGTATCAGAATCCTCTGTAAAAGTATGTACTTCACTGTTACATTTATACGTTATTTCTATTTGCATTGTTAAAAGAAATGCACAACATGAGATAATGTTACATTTCAGAGTGTTACATTTATGAATGTAACAAAATTGTGTAAATGAATATCCGAGTTCGGGAGTCTAATATAAACATCACACGAACCAGTAATAATTAAATGTAACAATATCAAAATTACATTTATGAAATTATAACAAAACAAATATAAAAAAAAGTGTGAAATAGTGATCAAAACATAAAAAAAAAATTCATTTTTTGAATTGAAACATGTAACATAGATTGAATATTTGATCATCAAAAATTTAATTTCAAATTCGATGTGACTTTCATTCAATAAGATAAATAAAAAAATAAAAAAAACAATTGACAAACCTGATCCGAAAGAGAGATCAATTTCGGGACTGCTACGAATAAATTATAGGGATTAATGATTTTACACAATGCAAGGAAGAAGAAATACAGTAATTAATGAAATCTCTACAATCCTAGGAATAAATCAAACCGTTTTCCTTATTTAGAGGTGGTTATCAATTAGAGGGTATAATAGGTAATGTCCTATTGCCACATCATGGGGCCTGTGATGGGACCTGAAAAGTTAGGATCTAGGATAAAAAAATCTATGTAACTGTTAAATGTGTGGGTTTTAGGGTTTCATTATTATTTTCTCTCTCTTATTTCTAACATGGTATCAAAACCACCTCAGAAACCCTAGATTTAAAAAAGAGTTTTCAATTGAAGCAGGGAAAGACACTTTTATTGGCAAGTCCGCCGTCTGTCGCTTTGACTGTGCCGCTGCACCTGTCGCAGCCCCGCCACCACTGTCTCGTCCACGCGGGCGGGGCTCCTGGAATGGTGACTTAGAGAAGCGCATCTCCGTCCAGAGATCCGGAGTTAGGAAGCCATAAGTCTTCATCAGGCAGTCAAACGTAGCCTTCACAAAGTTCCCGAGTGTCTTGGTCGACCCACGCGAAGAAGTGAACACGTCCTCGATCCCTGCGAACTGCAGCACCTTCTTTGGCACCCTCGCCGCCACGATCCCAGATCCACGCGGGGCTGGGACCATCCGCACCGTCACGGACCCGCACTTCCCAGTGACCTTACACGGCACGGTGTTGGTTTCATTTAAAAAAAAAAAAAAGGCCGCTGCAGAGGATCCCCATTGTCCTCAGCGAGTCCAACACGCTCCGACGGAGGGACGGCTGCCATGAAGTCCTCCGCCGTGGGAGGAGGCGCCGCCGCCGCGGATCTGAACTTTCCACAGAAGGCGATGTGGCGGTCTATCGCCTCCTCCATGGAAACCGACGATCGGAGGATCTCGTCCTTCACGGCTTCCGCTGCAGAGTCCACGGATCCAACGGCCGAGCCTTGATGCACCTCCGCGCATCTCTGCGCCTTCATCGCCAATGCCGCCTACATCGGCACCCCTGGCAAGGGCATCCTTGCTGCCGATGAGTCCACGGGAACCATTGGCAAACACCTTTCCAGCATCAATGTAGAGAACGTGGAGTCCAACCGCCGCGCTGCTCTCCGTCCGCGCGCAAGACGTCTGCGCCTTCTTCTTCTTCTTCTCCGTCCAGGTGCCGTCATCGTTCTTCTATTCCTCCAGTCTCTTTCTTCCTTGAGGTCCTGTTCGTAGCGCTGTCATCTCCGTGCGCTATCGCTATCGTCTCTGCGTGCCATCGTCTTTGCACGCCGTTGTCGTTCTTCTTTTCTTTGGATCTCCTCCTTCTTGAGATCCGTCGTCATCGTCGTCATTCACCAAGTGACGTCTTTTAAACGCAGCATAGCTGTCTCCGCACACATCTTTTTTATGTGCGATCATCATTCTTCTGTTTCTTGGATCTCCTTCTTCCTTTGAGATCCACTATCGCCGTCGTCTACGCGCATCACCGTCGTCTCCATGCGCCATTGTCTCCATCCACCAACACTCTGACTGACTCAATAAGCGGGAGCAACTCCGACTGACTCAAGAAGAGCGGGAACGACTCCGACTAACTCAAAGAGCAGGAGCGACTCCGACTGCCTCAACGAGCGGGAGCGAAGTGATGGATTACAAAACATAGACGGCGACTCAAAAGTACCCTTCAGAGTTTGGGAGGGGTGTTAAATAAGTATTAGGATATTTTAGTGATTTTAGTCTAATGATACTTATGTTTGTTAGGATTTTAGTTTATCATCTTTATGCAAACTCTAAAGGTATTACCCTTCAGAGTTTGGAAGGGGGTGTTAACTGTGTTAGATTATAGATCTGTTTGTTATTATATTAGTTTGTTATGATATTAGTTTATTAGTGTGTTACACGTCTAACATTATCTTGTACTATTATATAAAGGGTTTTAGTCCCTCTCTAATAGAACAAGGGTTTTAGAGTTTCATTATTATTTTTTCTCTTATTTCTAACAGTAACAAAATTAATTATTTTTTACAAGAATGTGGATTATATTAATAAAAAAAGCTTCAATTTAAATACTAAAATCTCAAAATAGATATAACATAAATAATTCATGACATATTGGCATCCATTACATATGATATTTGAAAGTTAATTATAACATTTTTGAATACATAATATAAATAGTTCAAAATTACACATAAAATCAAATAAATAAATTTATTGACTTATACGTTGAAAGAAAAAATGAAAGATAAAATACTGTAAAATATCAAACATTTTTTTATTTTTATGATGACAGACGATTGATTTTATGAAAGTGTGTATTTTGAATTTTCTAGGTGAGATGAATGTGAATGAATGGATGTAGAAAAAAATGATGATAATTGAGTTTTAATTTTTAACTATATTAAAAATTAATTTTCATTTATAGTTCATAAATTCTAATGATCGCATATAGGTCAGGTTCACGGGTTGGATCTGGTTTTAAACATAAAACCCAAACTCAATTCATATATTACACAGGTCGGGACGCGTTGGGGCGGATTTGAAAAACATGGAATCTAAACCCAACCCATTGCGATTTATAATAATGCAGTATAACAAAATATATACTATCATAGTATATAGACAGTTGAGTGCATCAACACTATATAACATGAGCATTTACTAAAAGAAGATGCTCACTTTGTTCTCATTATTATTTATTGGATGATGCTACAATAAGTCCTCTTTAATGACAACCTTTTCAAAAAGACAGAATGAGATAACACACTCAACAACTTCCAAAAGTAATAATTATATTAATCCACCCAACCTAAATTACAAATCAGGAGTGACCTATATCAGATATCATATGTGTCACTGTCACCTTCTCAAAATATAACATAGAACATGCTTAAACAAATAATAAGATGAAATACCAAGCAAATAAATAAAATTAATATTTCAGTTAACAAATATGCTATAAACAATACACTGAATAATATCAGTAGTCACTCCAATTCTCATTCAAATGTTACCCAACAAATAGGATATATAAAAATTATTAGCAAATAATATAAGCATGACAAAAAAACAGAACAACTATTGATTTAAAGCAGTCCATTCAAGTTCCACTTCAATTTCTCCAGACTCTACATTCTGTAACTTGAGACGTACCTCCTGTTTTACCTTCCCGTCGACGATGTTGATGATGCTGTCTTCGATGAGTGCGTTGTCATCTGATTTCAACCACTTCCCTATCTGCATGTCCGTGAGGAGGTCGGGGTCTCCGAAAGCCATGGCGGACGTGATCATCGGCTGGAGGTCCACCTCGGCTTCTCCCATTATGTCATCCGCCGAAAATGTGTCGTGGTCGAACACTTGCTATTTCAAGAGTGGAAGAGGATAGAGGAGAGAATTAGAACACGAAACCGTGTGGAATGAAAGAAATAGAATATTGATAGGACGCTGACACTGTCATTCCAACCGTCCTAAACAAGTACGTGAGCTGAAATCTATGATAGATGAGTATATACTCTGATTAGGAAAAATGAAAGAATGTAATCATTCAATTTACTCGAGTATTACTTCATTTTTTGTGAAGGCACGTACTTTATACCTTAGAAATTTTCGAAACATGTTGAGGCTGCAAAAACGACTACATGAATGATTTTCCCTATTAGCTTTCTTTCCTGATAATGGGCATCACAACTAGTCACCTATTTTGATTTTATAGATTGCATAAAGACTATTTCAATATGACCTTAAAAAATAGTCACCATAATTTATGATCCAATTACATTGTTTTCCTTTGGACTTCAGTGAACTGCAAGAGAAATAGAAATATCTCTTATGGCCGTACAGGGAGGTGAAGTAACAGACGATTCAAGGGAATGCTTTTGGCCATTTGGTCAATTCACACATGTAATATGAAAAAGTACAATCTTTCGAACAAGAGGAAGCTCCCACATTTCTTTCTTTAATACCATTATTTTAAGATTTGTAAGGTCTTTTCAATATCATTTATAGAAAGTAATATGCAGTAATTTGGACAGGAAATCAAGCAAGAATGACTAAATGAATAAATGCAATATGAGACAGGTATAATATGTGGCAACAGAAGCAAAATATGGTAACAAGGTGACATTTGAATATACATGGCTCTAAAAATCAAATTTGAGAAACCAGGTCTGAGAAAAACTCACCAATTTCAAAGGCCCAAATTGTTGAGGAACTGAAAGTGACAACGCTTCATTCCACACTGGGTTCAGATTGCTCTTTATTACAGCTGTCTGAACTTTCTGTGGAGACCAAGACAAACAAGATTCCATTGAAACAATGAAAAATTATGGGGGTTTTGATGAGAATGGCCATGCTGCAATAACCAGGTTTTATTGGAAATTAAAACAGAAAATAACTGACCTGATGTCCCAAAGTAAGAACCACATAAGGATCACTTGTCAGCATATCTCTGACAGCTAAATTTGTGCCTTTCACTACTTTTACCTTCAGTATTCCAATGAACTCTACCATGCCTGCCTACCATTAAACCAAAATTTTCCTTTGAGAGATATTGGAATTCCTCATTGAAAATAAACTGCTTTAACTTACATGCCAAAAGTAATATCTAAAATATGAAGGATAAAAGATGCATCAAACATAAGCCTGCCAATTACCCAAAAAATCAGAAAATTATCTGATATTCAAATATCTGAAATGCGAGTGTGTGTGTGTGTGTGTGTGTGGTTTAAACTCAATTATTTTGTATTTTAACAATAATCTTAAAATTTAAATAACCCTTACATTCTCTTTCTACGGTACATGAAGAGGCAAGAAATCCTATAGTTTCGATCTAAAACTTTAGTTATTCCATTACACCATCTCCCATCCCTAACATTTCACTTGATCACCTGAATTATTTTTGTATTTGGATATGCCAATTATTCGAAAAATATACATATCTACTCCGAATATGAAAAGATTTATATTTGAATATTAATACCTCCATCCAAAAGATTTAGAAACAGATACTAATCTTAAGGCATCTGATCCATATCTGATAAGTGAAGTCCAGTTAACCACAAAATTTCCAGTCAGCAATTCTATTTTTTTTTCCAAAAAAAGTGAAAAACAAAAATGACTTCATTCATACAAACACAATTCTTGATATATTATTCAATAATATAGAATGAAAACTAAATACATACTGTATTATCTGATATTTCCAGTTCAGAAATGCTGTCCATATCCTTTCCAGAATCACTAGGATGGAGAAGACTCTTTGAAGAAGCAAATGAAACGATCCTTAGACTTGGCTTCAGAAATTCTTGCAGCTCATACTTGGATCTATTAGACAAGATCAACAAAATGACATAAACTCATTGTATCCTACATAATGGAAAAGACAATAACAAGTTATTCAAAATTTTACCTGATGAACATCAAGCGTTGCTCATGACCTGTATGTGGGGTGGGCTTCGAGTACCCTTCAGGAAGAAAAGCCTCGTAAATTGCATTAGCAGCAGAGTTTCCACCTACTTCAATCATCGAATCAATTTCATCATCTGACCATTCATCTAGTGTCACAGAAAGAACCTGAATCATAGACAATTTTTTCAGGAAAACATCGTCTGCCAATGTGATCATCAAACACAATGTCTTGACAAAATCAACTACTGGAAATATTCATTTGAGTAATCTTTGCAAGAAACAACGAGAATAATTATGCAAACCTTTGAGATGTGAACGCCAAGACTTCTGTGGGCACCACTGCATTTTAAGCATATGAAAACTCCAATATTTGTTGACCTGGAAAGGCATCAAAGGATTTCTCAGAACGCAGCCAACTAACTGGTAATTAATAAAAATCACACGAGATAGATAGCACATCAATGAATATGAATGATCAAGATTCACAGATCAACTACATAAAGCCAAAAAAATAGATTAATATTTTCACTGCTTGTGAAGAAGGATTCTGTTTGGCCATCCATTCTAAAGATTCCTTTTATCAGTTATTTCACTTCATGCTCTACCAAACAAGTTATCCACTTTTTCTTTCATGAGAAAATATGGAGCTTCTTATTAGTAAAAGGTGCCCCCCAACAAAAAGGGAGACGAAGGATCTCCTAGAAAATTAAAAGGGGGAGAAAAGGGAAAAGGAAAAAAGAAAGATGAAATCCACACCAAATCGGGGCACCCCTAATCGGAGGCCTTAACCCTCAATGCAAAGGCATTACATACTGAACCAACTGTTACCCATGATGGTGGAGGGAGGGTCAACACCAGAGAGCACAATGACCCAAGATTTACGGAGCGAGTAAAATTTTGTTGGAAACTGCACTTGTTGTGAGTGATTTAAATGTACCAACACACTGTATGTGGGACAAGCCATTGAAATTTGATATGCATTATCATTTCATCGATTAGAACAAGTTATCCACATTAAATGTGAGAGATATCCTCGCATCAAGTTAGAGCAATTAGATATGCATGATCACTTCATCGATTTCTTAGACAATTAATTAGTGGTTCTGATTTGATGGAATAGGAAGCCAAATCAGATTAAATAAAATAAAGTAAAATAAACAAACTTCAAAATTGGTGCCCCCTCTGCAAATTCATAGAGGTGGGATTTGAACCCTTGACCCTTTTTTTGGAGGAAGGAGGTGCTAATTGGCTGATAGAAGCTTGGTTTTGCTAGCATTTCCATGTTTGAGCAAACCTGGCCCATAATCCAATCCACATTCCAGAGTAGACATGTATCCAGACCCTGATCCGAATCCAGTCAGGTTCAAAAGTTAATTAAAGAAACTTGATGCATCTGCCTAGAAGTAGTTTCTAAGAAGAGTATCCACTGTTAATCACATTTTTATTAGATAATTGAAACAACTCTTAGGAAACTTTATTTTCATTGACTACAACTGTTTTCTAACAGGTTCATTAGCTTTGTAAATGTAGAGTGGGGCTTATCTCCCTCTATATAACTGTAGAATCATATTAGATGGACTGAACACATGGAAGAAATATCATCCTCTTGTACTTTTAAATTTAACAGGAGAACTCATCAATGTCATAAAAATAACATAATCATCCATCCCATCCGCTTATTCAGCCCAATAAAACACACCGTATCAAATCCCACTCCTGGGTTTTGCTGGTTCTATAAAGTCTGACAGTCCAAACAACATGATCCAGTCACCCTCACCATTTGCGTGATGGGCACGGCTATCCCCACTAAGCAATTTTCTTACCCCACCAATCGAGAAAAAAAAATCGGTGTTTTATCTTTTCCCACCGATCCGGCCAGGTCGACCAGATTTGGTCGCCACTTCAGGTTTTGGACGACCGGATTTGGTCGCCATTTCAGATTTTGGGCGACCGGACTTGGTCGCCATTTCAAGTTTCGGGCGACCGAACTTGGTCTAACAGGATTTGTAATAAAGTTTATAAATTTTTTTCTTGGAAACATAATCCCATGATGTATATCTTCCTTGAATCCTTCATAATATTCCAAGTCTGAGTTGTAATGTAAAGAGAATCAATTATTATTCTTAAATGTAGAATATAAGAACAATTTTTTTTTACATAAGTGACGGACTAATTTTCAAAAGCCAAATATATAATGTGTTTGGATCAACTTATAGTTTTTTTTTGTTTTCAAACGAAGAATCATCTTAACTACGAATTCAAACGAAACTTAAAAATGATATATATTTGTCTAATAAGATATTTTTCTATAAAAAATTGAATTAATTAAAAGTATACCTATTTACATTTTTTTCGACCCCTTAGCTGTTGTTTGGATAAAAGAATAAATGTAGACTATGATAGATAAACCCAAAAAGTTATTTGTTTACAAAAAAATAGGTAGATATAGTTTTGAACCTTGTTCAACCAATTACAGTCGCCCAAAGCCTAAAATTGCGACCAAGTCCGGTCGCCCAAAACCTGAAATGGCGACCAAGTCCGGTCGCACAAAACCTGAAATGGCGATCAAGTTCGGTCGACCTGGATTGGTGGGAACAGCCAAAACCGTTTTTTTTTATTGGTGGGGTAAGAAAAACGCTTGGTGGGGATAGACGCGCCCTTGCGTGATCCCGCTAAAAATGAAGCATGTTATTCCTCTGGGAAAGATGGTGGGGGGGGGGGATTATACCATCCTGAATTTGATACGGTTATAAAGTCATGTAAAATAAAGATAGATCGGAGCTGAAACTTAAATGTGGGGCAGTTAACTAAATGAGCCAAGGGAAACATAAGACCAGAGGAGGACATCTCAAGCAAGGTTGAGTAGCAGTAAGGGAGAAGGGGACTCCATATAAAGAGTTGCAATGGGTTATGACAAGGTTAAATATAAATAACAGATGGATGAATCAGAAAATCACCAACTTTGATATGAATACTTATAGATAATATCAATGCCCATATTTGAGCGTAAATCAAAATAGAAATTAGAACAAATTAACGACATATTCACGCGAATATGGATGTTTCAAATAAAATGACCCCCTCCAGAAACGACCCTGTTTCAGGATCATCAGGCAATCCTACCCAAAGGTCATTGGCCCTACTTCAAGGTCATTGGAGTCTAAAATCAGACATTCTCATCCAATACGTCGTTCTGGGATTTCCAACCAACTCAGAGGCCTATAAAAAACCCCATTTCAGACGAGGAAAAGCTTCCAATTTGGAAATTCAAATTGAGTTCTTTAGTTTTTTGTACTGGTGAATTAAGCTTGTAAGCTCCCAATTTATATGGTTGTTTGTGCTTCAATGTCATTTGAGAGTTCCCTTTATTTCCCATTGCATTTCCAATTTGTAATCTTTACCTTCTCACCCCTAATTCAGACCTTGTAACTTTGATTTGATAATGAAATCGTGATAGCAAGAGTCAACCTTCTCTCTTAAAATTTTTTTATATAAATAAACAAAATTACTATAATTATTACAATGTGGTTATTGCCCCATGATTGTTAAAAATTGATATTAGATTGAGTGGCAGTTTTACTTACGCCCATTTGGGATCTTCAGCACCACAATCGGCACAAATACGATTTTCATTTTTGTGCAGGAGCTCTTTCAATCTCCTTGTAGTATCTGCAAGGTCAAAGGTGTGAGTTGGTAATTGAAATGGGAATAAAATGGATGCTAGATCATGTAGAAATTCCCATTCTGTTAACAGAATCTCGAGTGCCTAAAGAACCATATCCATTGACCATGGAGAAGGATATAAATAGTTATGTGTGATCCCACAATCATAATTTCTGATAACAGGGACATAATAAGACAAATAGAATATTGGCACTGATAACAAATGTGTGAGCAAGAAACTGAGATTTTTTTTAAAAATTGAGATTTTATTCATATTAAGTTCCAATAATGAGGAAATGAATAATATTCACCATGAATGATATTCACTAGTGTTTCTAGCTCTAACTAACGAACCTGATGAAGACTTCCTGTTATTGAAGTTACTCATATCTCCCCTCACAAAACTTGATTGTTCAAGAGTAAAATCTTTTCACCTATAACACCAAATTATCAAAAACAATCCCATTCAAGATATGCAGGCAGAGAAGAAGAAATTTGAACACCAAAAAAAATACAACAGCAAGGACATAAAGGCCAAGGAAGAACAGAAACTACATGATGAACTATGGTGGGATTAAAAGAAAGAGAATTTGCACTAAAATCCACAAAAATAAAAAGAATTGTCTTTGCTTGGAGCAATGGTAAAGTGCTTAGGCTAGCAACATAGTAACAGGGTATTCCAAACTTATTTGAGTGTTTTGAAAAGTTTGGTGATTGGATACCTCCTGAACCTATCAATCAAACAAACTTTTGTTTGTCGAACGGTGCACTTAGCATATTCGAGATCAAGATATCCATTTAATTTGGATGACTTATCACATTTCTCATAATTTAAAAATTGGCACAATAGTAATTGCGGAGCCGGATTTCATACCTGACAAATAAATTTTGCCATCTATTTCTCATAATAATGATCAAAATGATCAAGTAAATAGCATAATTATCTTTGTAATTTTACCGTATCTATTTCGTGTTAGTTACAAATACACACTTGTCGTACCGAACAAAATTCTTACCCCCCGTTTGGGGTGAGGCATAACTGGGCAATAAGGGGGAATAAGAAAAAAAAAACCGATAGCTATGCATGGATAAGTTAATAATAGATCTGATAACTATTCTAGGAGGATGCTAGAATTATTTATCAAGGTTTATCTATACCAATGAATAAAAATACACTTCTATGTCATTTTTGAAAGATTATCTTACCTGACACTCTTACACACTTATCAAAAAAAGTCACATCTATCATATCACACACACATCTCTCAAACTTATTTCCAACCACAAACAATTTATGCAGGGGTATAGTTGTCATTTAAAAAGTCATAAACTCTTATCAATTTCTTATCCACCACTAATTCTCACTTTATCAAAAGTAAATCAAACAACAAAAATGTTACTTTTACGTTTTTCCAATGAGAAAAACAAAAAAAGCAACAAAAAAAAAGTTACTTATTCTGCATGGATTGTTATTCATCCCGATATAACATTTGGGAACGAATAACCATCACATTCCAAATATTTGTTGTACCTGAACTTTGGGACTTAGCTAACAACCTGCGTTCAATTTTTGAGAACGATCACTTTGTATATAAAAAAAAAAATTCAAAAGTTGTGACTATATCCAATCTCCCCTCCCATTGCCGTGCTATTTTGCAAGATCACTCTGGGTAACCTTTTTTACATAAGAATTATGTCATGTTTTGATCAAATAAAACCCAAAGGTAATAATGCACATTGAAGACTGAAAAAAAATGCTGCATTTCCTTGAGACTTGCATACTCATAGAAACATTTATAAAAAAAAACATCAAAATTGATTGTGAATTTTCAGCAAGATCTTTCCATCTTCAATCACAACAGTGAACACCTACATCTCAAAATCCACCCGACGCAACAAAAATCATCGACGAACGACCCTTGAAAACTCACGCATTAAAGCAGTAACCAAGAAGCCCAACATCAAATTCTAATCGGTATTCGATCCTGGACGATCCTTTCCGAGACATTGAAACATTTCAAAACAAACAATATCATCTTCAGACGACGATTCATCATGAACGAATTCAAGCTTATGAAAATGTGAATCGAATACAATAACAAAAAAAACAAAGGAAGGAAAACGTGGATCCTAAAATTCAATGGAGAGATCGATCTGTTCTAACCTTCTTTTCTTTGGGGAGATCGAATGGGATCAGATCGGACCGATAAAAACCCAATTTTTTTTTTTTTTTTTTGAAAGATTTATTGATGAGTAGTTTTTGGAGAGGCCGGCCTTGTTGTTTCCGTTCTCACACGTGTGCCTTTGAATTGTGTTCTTCCTTGGATTATATAGGGTAATTTGCACTTTCAGCCCCCCTAAAATGAATATTCTCAAAAATAGCCCTGCTGGTTGAATATTTGCAAAAATAACCCCGTTGACTCGATTAGCGCTGTCAGCGCTCAACACTGACCGTTTTTTTTTTTTTTTTAGAATTTTTGTACAGGGTCTCCACTGTTTTGACAGCAGCAGTGGGGATTTACACGGGAGACGAATTGTATATAATCCGTCTTTAGTATTAATTTTCACACTTAGTGTGAAACATTGGAGACGGATTATATATATGCAGTCTCTATTGATAATCTTTTTTTTTTTTGTTGTACAAATTGTTGGTTCTCACCTTTATGGAAAATCTTGCTTGAACATATAATAAAACAACTTTCAGGAAAAAAAACATAAGTTCCATTACAATCACTTGACTCATGTTTTTGAACACAAATGAAAATGCATAAATATAATAAACATCTCTTACGTCCCTAATTATTTTAATCAAAATATTTTCATAAATCATTTTCTTTTTAGCTTTTCTCGGAGCAGGAGGTGCTGATGAAGAGAGTACGTCAGTTCATCATCACCTTTACACCCATATCATCTTCAAGAGGGACACTCAAACTCTTTCTGGAATGAGAGGGATGCATAACACTCATGGACAACGTGTAACGACTTGGATCGGTCCCTATCAAATGTTAGATCATTTGTAACATAGGAGATCTTTTTATGTATGATGGTAGCTTTCCTAGTACCACCTTCATAAAATAAAGTATCTCTATATTGAACAATCATCCCGTTGAAAGAGTAGATTAATGGGACATCAGATTTCTTTACCATCTAAAAAATAAATTATTCAACCTAGTGAATATATTTCTAAATTGAACACGGAAAAAATCATGCAACACATACAAGTATATCAATCACTATAAACTTCATGCAACACATAATATTTCCTAAATGGCATTTGAATTTTTTTAAAAGTTAAAGTATATTTCCTAAATGACATTTGAATTTTTTTTTAAAGTTTTTATAAGACAATCATATTTTTCAAATTTTTTTTTTGAAGTTTTAAAAGTTTGTTTTGAGAATAAAAAATTGTCAATAAACAAAAACAAAAAATCATAACATTTATCAAACAAAAAAATCATAACATTCAATAAAAAAAAATCAAACATCGTAACATTCAACATGTCAATAAACAAAAAAAAATATCAATAAAATCATAACAATTGATAAATAAATAAATTCAAGAAATTGTTTAGGGTTTTGATGTTTACCTTTGGATTAAAAGTGGTTGAAAGATGTTGATTGAAACATATATGAACTATTTAGGGGATGATTTTCGGATAGGGTGGATGAAAGTGGGTGTTTGAGGGAGAAAAAGGGGTGAAAAATGGGATTCTAGGGTTTTTCTGTGGGGACGGTGTTATGCCTGTGTCATTTGGAGTTTTATTTTTTTTTTCGATCGGAGTCGTTAAAATTTTGGCTTTTAGCCACCTGTGGGAGTTGGAGTACTCTGATTGAAAATCTAACTACATATTATGGGTCCTAGTACCGTTTTGTACTGCCCATAAAAATTTCATCGAATTCCGGTAACGTTTTGAAAAATATGCAGTTCCGAACCATATCCGGGTTTTGAGAGTTCCTGGTTTGGTTGGTCGAATAGTGTTAGATATTTTGGTGAATATGGTGACCTTGGGTAACCTTAGCCCCCTTTGCTTAGTGGTGAAGCAACCACTTAGTCTTTTGGGGTGTTAGTGGGTGACCCTAACCCTAAACTCACCCCCCTCTCCCAATCTTGTCCTCACCCCACCCCGACCCAGTGAGAACTTTTTCTCCCCTCTCTCTCCCTCTCTCATCCGTGGGAATTTTTGGGCCTCTCTCTTGGCCTCTCTTTCACTCCCCATGTGTTTGATAGAATGCCTCAATGATGAAGGAGAAGGAGAAGATGGTGGAGCAAGAAGAGGAATTATCCAAGGTAAGTTTTAGCATGTGTTGTTGTTGATGTTTTCTCCTCCCTCTCTTCCTCCCCTAGGTGGATCCCCTGATTTTTTCCCCTCTCCCCTCTGGTCAGCCAAGTAGAAGAGAAGCAAAGATGGAGGTGGTGGTAGTGGTGGTGGTGGTCGAGGTGGTCAAGGCGCTTGCGAGCCCCTACATCTCCCCCTTCCTTCTCCCCTCTCTTTGGTGAGTTTTTCCTCTTCTTTATTTGGGTTTCTATGCATGTTTGGGTGTTAGGGAGGTCATGCATGATAGATGAATGGGTTAGGGTGTGTGGGGAGGGTTGGGGAGGGGTTAAAGGGGTTTGGGCGCGCGCGTAGTCAGGCGCAGAATCGCGCGGGCACTGGCAGAGCTTGTTGCGCACAGGTCGTCCGCGCGCGTGCAGGGGCACGTGCAAGGCTGCCCAGAGGCTCGGGTAGGTGCTGGGGCACTCAGACATGCGTGCGTACGTGCGTGCTCGCATGCGTGCGAGCTTGTATGCGTGCATGTCTAAGTCTTTGACATTTCTAGTTAAATTTTAAGTGTTTTAATGTGGCTATACTCACCATTCTGATACCCTTACCTTGTAGATCTCGTCGGATGGGGTGCTCGACGATCCGGGTATCGGTGAGTGGTTCGATCCAACCCTCCGGGATGCGCTCGATGCACGTAGTCGTGCATTGCGCATCCATGGGGCTTCTTTGCACCCTAAATATGCTAGGTATTTGCATGCTAAGCTTGTATAGCTCGTATATTGTGTAGAACCCTTTTTTCTACCATATGCTTGCCTATGTATCATATTCATGTGTGAATTATTATGTATGCATGCGCCCTTCATGTATGGGCATGTGTGATGTGTGTTTTTATGAATGTATAGAATAAGCATGTCTTAGGTAGTCTCTATTTATAGTACTACCTCCCTATGTTAGTATGATTACACCAGGGTTAATAACCGGGTGCATACTTAATATTCCTTGGTAATAAGACTGGAGGACGTGGTATGGTTGTTGCACCCATCTTGTTGGGGCAAAGCTATGACCAGCTTCCGAAGAGGATGAGACTTTCCCTCTCTCTCTCGCCCTCCCTCTTTGCGTAAACTGAGTAAGTAGATGTGGTTCCTACTTGACTCAGGTCCGCTTGGGATTATCGGCATGCACCGGTTGGTGCGCGAGATCGCGCTTAACCCTTCCCTTTTAAGTTGGTGATATCCAACGCATGCTTAAGTTATACCTTGTATGCTTATATGACTAATGGCCTTGTATGCATGTTTAAGTGGGCCATACCTTGTATGCATGTTGTATGATTTGTTGTTTATGATGTAAATCTATGTTAGGGGATACCCTTATAGTCAATTATTAGGTGATCGTGCATATTTTTCATGCACATAGCTATGATATGATTCTCCTTTAATATATTTGCGCATGTTAAAACTAATTAGGCCTATCTGAGATAGGCGTGGGTACGACCCGCTGTCGGGATGTACCTCATTAGTTAGAGCGCGAGCCATGTAATCGCCACCCAGCATCCGTGAGATGCACTTCAATGGAATTCAGAAAATTCATTTATTGTATCGCTTTAGTTAAACCGGTGGCTATGGCATTAAGTTAGGCCTACCCGTGCTAGGCGCGTATATGAACCACCTGTTGGGTTATATACCTTGGGCTTATTTCAGCGTGAGAGCAGAGGTAACCCCTCGCATCCGAGCGACGCACCCATGTTGGAGTACAAGAGTATTTGATATCATCAATATGTGATTATCGAGCATAGTTGACTTTCCCATAGGGGTCGCTTTGCGAACGTGAGGTGCTTTCTCCCGACACCATCGTGCGTCGAAACATCCTAGCGTCGAAGCTGTCCTATTTGGGTTCCACCACTTGTAGGTGCTACCGATGCGTATCGCGGTACACATCTGGCAGATGTACTTATCATGGAAGGCCAACAGGTAGAGGCTAGACAGGAGAGGGCTACCGGATGATATTGCGAGCGTGGAATCGTTCTCCCCTTCTTCGGATCTGCGTTGAAGCTACCCGACGTTAAAGCTGTCCTGACAGAGGGATCCTACCTGTAAATACTACCGATGCGTTCGACAGATGTACTGATCATGGGAGTATACCAGGTAGAGGCTACTCGGGAGAGGGCTACCGGATGACGAAGGGTGTAGAGCAAAAGGTTTTCTTCCAACAGTCCTGTGTCACCCTTAGGGGTGAGGGTGAGGATGAGGTGAAGTCACGTCGCCACGTGACCCATTCGTTTTCGTCCGTTCCCATAGTTGTTGGGTCCGGTTACGTATCGATGTTCAAAGACATCGTTGAGCAGTTATCTCGATGTAGATGATCCAGTAGTGTTGTGTAGGCCAGTAATTCCGCGTCTCTTTGACCAACGGTATGGTCTCTCCCCAAGAGTCCCAAGAGTCTCCCTCTGGGAGTGAGGGTGAGGGTGAGGTTGGTCGCGCCGCCGCGTGACCTTGTTATCCATTGGGTTTCCACCCATGTTTTCCTTGAAAGGAAATTGCCTTAACATTGAACTGTTGTAATGGTGATTGGTTTTCAGCCACTCACTGAGCTTGTAGCTCACCCCTCGCATACTGTTTCTTTTTTTGGGGCAGTGTTGGGCATGGAGCTGGAGCTTCCCTGTGGCGTGGTCTTATGTGCGTGGAACGTTCTGTCCGGTGGGTGGCGAGTGCAAGGCTGTCAGCAGTCCTAGAGTCATTTTATGTATTGTAAATTGTGAATGTGGCACAGGTTATATTTTATTTGGACTAGACTTGGCTCTCACAGGACATTGATTTGTGTATTCGAGTCTGTAATGATATTTTTAGTTTACAGACTTATTGATATTTTCATGCTTTCGCTTTTCAGTTGAGTTATCCGTTATCATTGCTTTGCCAGCTTATGTGTTATTTATTGGAGTCATTGTTGACCTCTTGTATTTGATAGCTGATACATTATATATTGCCACGCATTGGGGACGGCCGTCCTGGAGCGTGACAGACGGGGTATATAAAGCACACGCCCAAAAGACAGATTATATATAATCTGTCTCTAGTTTTTTCACGGAGATGTGAGGCTTAACAATAAAGACGGATTATACAAATATTCACAATCGTTGTCAAAACACTAGATATAATCCATCTCCAGTAACAAAATTAAAAAAAAAAAAGGGTCAACGCTGACATGACCCGGTCAACGGGGCTAGTTTTTACAAATATTCGACAGGTGGGGTAATTTTTGTGAATATTTATTTTAGGGGGGCTAAAAGGGCAAATTACCCTCGAAGATATATTATTGTCTTTTGTGTATAATTATTTTAATAATAAAAACAATTAAATAAGTCAACCCTCGGATATAATTAAGTTAATTAACTACTAATAATAAGTGAAAAATACACGTAACCCCAGTAAATTGCCAGAAATCCATATAAGCCATTGACTCTTCCTAAAATCCATATAATCCCCTGATTACATCTTTGTAAATTTAAATAACCCTCTGAGTTAAATTTTCGTTGACAGATAAGAAATATTTTGTTTAATTGACCTTGACAGAAAACACAATATACTAATAATGTAGTAAAAAATGTTAAAAATCTTTTATAAATGATGATTTTATCCTTCTAGATAGAGTTTTCAGCATTTTTAATACATTGTAAGGGTTTTTTGATATATCGTGTTTTCAGCCAAGGTAACCAAACAGAATTTTCACAAAATATTCATCATCTAACAACGGAATTTAACTTAAGTGGCTATTTGGGTTTATATATTTGTTTTCATGGTGTTCCATGGAATTCAAGAAAAATCAAGGGGTTATATGGATTTCAGACAATTTACAGGGGGGTATTTGAATTTTTCCTTAATAATAATAGTTTAAAAAGTGACTCATCTCTGTATTATTAATTGCACACGATTCGTCACTTCGTGGATCCTGATCATTTTATTATTTTAACAGTCATTGGCCATTAGTTATGATTATCTTACAATAAACAAGATTTTTTTATTAATCCTATAGTCAAACTTTGATCATATAATGTCTCAAATATATTTATTTATAAAAACTGCAAATAACATTTTATTGTAATAAAGAATAATTAACATCACAATGGATGAAGAAATGATACTATGAAAAATGAACCAAAATCTAAAAGGAACTTTTAAAATCACGCTCACCTGTCCATTCAAGGGTTGGTGAGTCAGGATAGCTAGCTAAGAGGGCCATATGCCCATAGATTGGGTGACTGAGATGAGTTCTCGCATCACAAACTTAGTCTCACATCTCCTAATAAAAAAAGAAAATGTTACACCCAGACGGTTTTTCAGTCAATTTCTTAGACCCCACGTAGGATCCGACGTGGCGAATCCCACTGACGTAGAATTGTTTAGGTGGGCCCGTTCAAATTTTGAATTTCAAAATTCCTTTTTAAGAACCAACTGACACTACATTAAATTTCACTCTTATTTTTTAAAATAAAATAATTTTTGGCATTAAATGCTTATTCTCTTGAAAATGAGCGCTGACATTGATTTGACCGGTTGAGTGGATGTTTCTAAAATACAAAATGCACCAACATGGAGAATAGAAAAGTTGGATATGCTCTTACGGATATGGTATATACAATCTATTATCTAGTGTATACCAAGAAACACACATATATCTGGCGTAACTACCGAGGATAAACTTACCTGAGGTTTGACAAAAAGCTTTCAGCATCTATTATTGCAACTTCGTTCTCTCTCATCTTTAGTCCAACAAGACTCACATGCTCTCTCTTTTTTACTAAACCATTTCGTCTTCCACAAAACGAAATTTCTCCCTCTCTCTATCTCTCTTCCTTTCGCCTCTCTCACTCACCCTCTCTGATCTCATCTATGGCTTACTATCGGTGTCTACAAATGCGGTATTTCTTCTGCGTCTTCACTGTTTTATCAGTGTGGGGCGTCTGCTACTTCTTCACCATCTTTGAACCATGGATCTGCTGCGTCTTCACCATCTTCACCCTTTCGATTGTTGTTTTCTTATTTTCTTTTGTTAGTATATGTGTTCATAAATTATGTTTTTACAGATATTCTTGTTTTCCTAATTTTCTTTTGTTAGCATATGATTTCATAATTCATTTTTCACAGAGATTCTTTATTTCCTTATTTTGTTTTGGTAGCATATGGTTTCAAAAAGGTATTTTTCATAAAGATTTTTATTTTCCTTATTTTCTTTTGTTAGCATATTATTTCATAATTCATGTTTCACATAGATTCTTTTTTTCCTTATTTTGTTTTGGTAGCATATGGTTTCAAAAATGTATTTTTTACAAAGATTCTTGTTTTCCTTATTTTCTCTTGTTAGAATGTGGTTTCACAAAATCATTTTTTCACAAAGATTCTTTGTTTCCTTATTTTCTTTTGATAGCATGTGGTTTCATAAATATGCTATATTAAAAGATAACATTCGTGTTATATACTAAGCATATACCATCTTTTACTGCTATATACTTATATTAGGCTAGTATATACCGCTTTACAGATTATTTATCCGTTACTGATTTCTGTGTATTTGCGTTAGATTTGCTATGTTCAGCGTTCATAACATCGGTGTTCCATGTGATTTAACATTTGCTTTGTGCTTGCGTGATACACCATCTACTCATGCCTTTGGGTTTTTCTTCACTGGATGAATTTTTAAAGGCACTTGAACGAGCCCTCCTACACATGCATGTGCCAATCAATGCTATTCCACCGTCCTCTTCTCCCCCAACTAAGAAGAGGAAGAGGGAACATAGGGGTCATAATGTAGATTGAAAGAAGGTATTACTTTATAATATGGTATATACTCCTGCTAAACGTTCATATGCTTATTTGACACTCGTATATGCTTTAATAGGGAAGACAATTGAATCGATAGAGCGTGCGGTGAAACTTGGAGAAAGGAGGAACAACCCAACATAAACCAAGGGAGCCAAAGCGCCAAAATGGGCTGAGGCGACCAAAGCACTAAAAGGGGTTGCAACGACCAAAGCATCCGAAAGTGAAACTTATGATTGCATTGACATGATGAACCAACAATTCCTCATGTACGACTCCCTTCGCAAGAAGGAGCATAATGCATGGGTGGAGAGGGCTATGAAGTTATTGCAGAAGACAGTGCTAAAGGAAGTAGAGGCTGCTCCACAACAGTCTGGTAGGCAAGAATGCAACGTCTTCTTCTATCATTGGATTGCTTATAGGATGCTTGATATTCGTTTTTATTTTTGTACCAAGGATGATATGGCTTATATGCATGCTATAATTACCACTGGATTTATGAGTGATGAATTTTGTAAAATCTGAATAAGTAAATGATATAGTTTTGGTTTATGTTTATTTAGCCATGTTTTGGCTGTCATATACATGATGATTTTTTGTTGCGTTATATTAATGTGTGGTGTAATTATTTTGTTTAATAATTATTGTGTGATATAATTGTTGGTTGTGTTATATACTTCGTGGGATGAGGTATATGCTTATTAAGTTATGTATATGCCCCGGATGCCTAGGTAGGTATGTTAGTATGGGTTAGATAAGTAGCACAATGAAGACATGTCTACGCTAAGTTGGAAACAGTAAGTTAACTTCTTATAAATAACCAAATTGTTCTTATAAATAACCTCGTCTGGCTGGTGTGGTTGTAATCCCAATCACTTCAAATGTTTATGAATCTATCGAGGTATATGCTCTATTAAATGTTGTATGTGTCATTAAAAACTTGTTAAATACTTATTCACGTTTAATACAAATAGCCAAGTTCATAACGTAAAATATCACCTTACAAAACTTGAAGAAATGTCCATGCAAGGTTGGAAACAATGAGTGAACTTCTTATAAATAACTAAAATGTTTAATTCTACATTTGTGATGTCATCTATATGTCAAATTCCTCAACTAGTTGGTATGGTTGTGATCCCATCACTTCAAATGTATATAAACCCATCGAGGTATATACTCAATTAATCATTGCATGTGCCATTAAAAACTTGTTAAATACTTATTCAAGTTTAATATATGAATAGCCAAGTTCAGTGCGTAAAACATCACCTTATATAACCTTTCTAGAACTTTTTTTAGGATGTGCTAGAGACAAAAGACGATGTCTAGACATGGGGAAAACTTCTTTAATGCCACTTCCAATCAATTTGCACTAGTCTATTATAATAGCGGCTTATGGAAGTTTATGCAAACAAGCCAACCAAGACTGGAATAACCATTCATAGATTTCGATCGTCTCATTAGTGAGCAATCCATAACCTAGCAAAATTGACTGCCCATGATGGTTCACTCATCAGAACACCAAAACCACAGTGAAAAACAAATGTCTTGAACTGAGAAAATACTTCATCAATATAATTAAAGTACATCGCAATAATCAACTCTTTATTTGCTTTATAGTGTCTAATGTTTTCAGCTTCTTCATCGCGGTTTACTTCATCGTGGGGTACAGCATCAACGCTCTTTTCAATTTTTTTCAGATTGTTCATCTTCATTGGGTCCACGACCACCTGCGATTTACGTGCGATATTTTAAAAAGTATGTACATTATAAACATTAGTACATACAGATTCCAAAAAGCAACAGAAAAGGTGTCGAATGGATGAACAGGTTTGAATACTTGAATCTGTCGTCATCTTCATATATTCCTTCGATGAAAAGGCATTCATAAATGATGAAAAACTATTTAAAACAAAAGATGAAGTTGTGAGGTATATTTAAAACAAATGTCGTCATCTAATAAATGTTGGAATCTTATGCTAACGAAGCATATACCTACTTTATGTGCCCTGACTGTAATGATAGTTGTGAGGTGTATTTACTGCTGTCGTGGTGATCGTCACCGGAGGAGAGAGAGAGAGAGAGAGAGAGAGAATACATGGAAGAAAATAGTAAATAAAATGCAAATGTTGGGAAAAAAAATAATGGAAAGCAAATGTCAGAGAGAGAGAGTAGTAAATGAAATGCAAATATAAGGAAGAGAAAATAATGGAAAGCCAAAATGGGGTGACAGCAAAAAAATTAGACGGGGGAAAATTTTCAGACATTAAAGCTGACGTGGAATATAAAAAAAAATTCCACTAGCTGATATGGAGTTTGAGAAATGGTCTGCGTTTGTAACTGAGTGTAGCAGCACTCAATAAAAAATGATAGTTTGTGCATATGCATGAACACAGTTTTTATGTATTAAAATGCATTTTAAAGCAATGGGCCGACAGATGCTAATCGACAAGAAGTATATACTCTAGTATATCAATATATAATTTATTATAAAAAATTTAAAAATGTCTCTACATTCAATTCATCTAGGGTTTTTTCGTGTGAACACATCTTCATGTGCAGCATTAGCCTGATTTAATTTAAGACTTATGCCAAACTTTCATAAAATTAAAATGCATTCGAATATGTACTTGAATAGTTTATTCAGTATGTATTTCATTAGCCAAGTATATATATTTTTTTAATGTGTGTAGTCTACAAAATGGACTGCCAAAAAATACCAATAATGAAGAGAAGAACTGCATCCAATATTCCAATATCTGTAGTCTGGAGCATTACACCTTCCCAGCTCTCAAATATTTCTTAACAATGCAATATAAGAATCTTTTATTCCAATAATGACATGAAAATCCTAACCAAAATCTATAAGAGCTACATTTCGAGCCAGATAGATAAGAACCTCATACCATACATGTTGAGCAGTTTTCATCATCAAAATCATGGCAGGGCGGATTAAAAAAAAACATAACCTATTAATAGACCTCAACGTGCCACTGCTTGTTCTTCTTGAGCAACTTCAGCTTCTCTTCCCAATTGTCCCCTCTCTGTTCGGCGACCCTCTTTAGAGTCTCCTGAATCCCGGGCATCATCCCCTTCAACCCGCAGAAGTAGATGTGTGCCCCTCCATCCAAGAGCTTGAATATCTCATCACTATATTCCTCTATCTTGTCTTGGACATACATTTTACCCCCCTTCTTGTTCTTGTGTTCACGGCTTAGGGCCTTGTCATACCGGAAATGATCAGGGTACTCTCTGAGGTATCCAGAGAACTCATCATCATAGAGGAGGCTGTCGGAGTTGGCAACACCGAGGAAGAGCCATGCAAGGCCTCCGAAACGGGAGTTGGGAATGGATTCCATGAACATTCGGAGGAGGTAAGCCCTGAATGGGGCTATGCCTGTCCCCGTTGCGATCATGATGTGGGTCGCGTTTGGATCGTCTTCTGGTAGGAGCATCACCTTTCCGGATGGACCTGCAATGATATGTAGAAGAAAAATCATTAGATGTGGTATGGTTACATCAACCTTATCACTGACCGAGCCACCTCAATACACTTTTAAGATTCATATATCGTGCTACTAGTTACATCAACCTTATCATTGACCAAGCCACTTTACTATAGCTGGGATACATATTGTTCATACCTCAAAGGCCACCTAATTATGAAACACACAAAGGAGACTGTGTCATTGAGCAGGCCACCTTAATAAACCGCCACTAACTTTACCAAACTAAAAGCATAAGTTTGGTCGAGGTTCCAGACTTGTGCCACTTCTTACCAAGCCCTTCATACACTTTAAGGATATCAGATGACAATTTGATAGGAGGGTCATCTGTGTCAGATGGCTTAAGAGAGACTGTGGGCAGTTGATTAATCATGTCATATGAGGAGATTATAAAACCACAGATAGTTGATAAATGGAATGACTTTCAAGTTAAATGCTGGTAAGCATATCAAATGCACATCTTTTATCTAGTTTCTATGAGTTTGTAAGATGAATGAAAAAAAGGATCTTATTGCACATATAATAATATTCTCAGTGAGTTATGCAGATATTAAAGATGATAAATTATTTTGGTGGATTATGATGATCTTCCATTTATACAGGCTATTACCAGTGAGCTGAATTTTGTCTCCAGGCTTTGAGTTGCAAAGGAAATTACTGCAGACGCCGTTCTTCGAACTATCCTCCTTCCCAGTCTCAGGGTCATAATAAACAGCACGACGAACACACAAACTTGCTGTCTTTCCATCAAAGGAGTCCCCATATCTAGTGGACGCGATCGAGTACAAACGAACATTTTGGGGGGCCCCTGGTTTCTTTGGGTTTTCTCCCTGTATGTTACGATTACAGAAACGATCAAGGATTTTCTCATATTCCTTAGGGTGTATTTGTGCATGTGGGAATGCTAGTGAAAATGAGTGGAAGTCAAAACTTTCCCCTTTGACCACTTAAAAAGCTGGTGTCTGTGCCAAATATGGAGCATGGACACTGACACAAGACACAGCCACAACATGATAAGGATATGGTGACACGGCAAATCTTAAAAAACTAAGACACAGACACAACAAAGGACACCAATGAATAAAAGAATTGAATTATATACATGTTATATTACGATTATTTAAAAAAAATGAAGCACACATTCATAAACTATAAATATTGATATAATCACACTTCACAATAGTGTACCTATTATCAACGCCATTAAGATTTTTAACATCATTTGACTTCATATGGATATGGTACCTTATAATAGTTAATAAGAAAAAGTTAACAAGTGTCCTGCCAAATAAGTATCGTGTGTCCACACCGTGTCTATCGTGCACAAGACATGTCCATATCCAAAATTCAAAAATATATGGTACCTTATAATAGTTAATAAGAAAAAGTTAACAAGTGTCCTGCCAAATAAGTATCGTGTGTCCACACCGTGTCTATCGTGCACAAGACATGTCCATCTCCGAAATTCGGAAAATTATTTTTGAATTTTGGATATGTACAAGACATGTCCATCTCGTGTCCAACGCGTTGTGTCATGTGTCCGACGACATGTACACAAACATGGACACCGCCATGGCATGTTCATTGAAGTGTACGTTCTTCTTAGGTGCCATGCAAATGAGAAGAAAAACTTCCTCCTCATTTCTTTGCCTCTTTTATATTATTAGAAAAGAAGGAAAAACATTTTCCTCCCAACAAGAGAGAGTCAGGGAATGTTTTTATTTTGTCGCTTTTCATCACAAGCACAAACAACATTTTTTAATTTCCCGTCACATGCACAAGCAACAAAAATAAAATGTTGAAAGGAAAAATGATTCTTTCACTTTTTTTCATTTTCTACGCAAAATTGTGTACAAACACAACCTTGTAATGAATTTAATGTTGTTCATTGCGTCAATTAGAAGCAATATGAATTCTCAAATAATCTGAAACTCCATCTGAAGCCACTCTATATGACTATATTCAAATTTATGTTTAGATACACATAATCAGATGCCAAGCAATTTATTATCATGATGATAGTAGTAACAAGAAAACATTCAATGGTAACTTACAGGAGGAATTATGCCGTAACTTTGCCCTTCCCAGTAGGGGACACTGCCGCCGTGGTCAATCACGATATGACATGTCTCACCGGGAGCTTTAGGTCCAACAATCCGCTCAACAGAAACGATTGTTGCAGTATAGGGTTCTTTAGGACGGTACAGATTAATAGGAGGTTCTTTGGCATCCTCAAGTTCTATCGGTGTAACGGCAACTTTTGTTCTGCCAGCTTGTTGTACAGACATGCACATCACCTGGTACTGTTTTCTTGAGAACATGTGATTGGTTCTTGAATCCAGTGATAATTTGGAAGCCCATAATTTATCCTGGAAACTCAGATTGCATTTCTGCAACGGTATAGCCCAAAGGAAAAGTGAGGATTGGAGGACTAAATCGAAATTGGAGAAAGCATGGATAATGATAGTAGTTTGTATCAAAAACATGAATACAAATTTTAAAGAATCCATCATCGTTGAGTCTGATTGACAAGATAGCACAAACTTAATTGAATATAATCAACCCCTGCCCTAAAAGAATCATTTCAACCATAAATAAAAAAAGTTGTAGGATACTCACTGGAATGTTCAGTAGATGTGTGGAACATAAACGGAGTAAGGCCCAAATTTTAAATTTTTACACAAATGAAGAAGCAAAAGGAAGGCTTTCATCACAAGCAACATTTTAGAGATAGCGGAATCCCGATTACATTTTTTTTTAATAATTAGATCACATCAATGGTACTCATATACAAGTCTGAATATGAAATAGACCAGAAATATTCACATAAAAAATCAGATAATATTCCAGAGATCTCAATAAGGGCAAATCATTAACCAGTGGTATTCCTATGGGGAGGCTACTAAGTAGAATCTCAACACCTTTAATATAAATTTAAAAAGGGCACCCTAGCAAAAAGTTAAAGATATCTCAAATCCTCGTCCCGGCCACAGCATGGTCATTATGGCTTGCTAGGAATCAAGTCGTTTTTAATGGTGCCTCCTTGTATTTTGATAAGGTTTGAGATTTGGTGTAGTGATTCATTTCGGATAGGGGCCGTTGTGTTGGGGCCTCTAGCGTGCAGTTTAAGTGGGTAGACTCATGATTGGGGAGTATTTGTTTGTAGTTGGAGGGTGGCTTTGCGTTGACAGCTTGTCTTCGTCAACACTCTTTCCTTTCCTTTCCTTTTTCCCCTCCCCTCTCTATTCCCTGTTCCTTTTGTTTTTTTAACCAGCTATGTACTACTTATTTCCCAACTAAATGGCCAATCCTTCATTTAAAAAAATAAAATTTCATTTTCTCTCAAACAAAATTAATCTCAGTGCATTCTCTATTCATCCAAACAAGACGTCCAAACATATGAGAAGATTGTTCATCCAAATCTGCATCTAAGAAGAACACAACCTTCTGCATTGAACACAAAAAAAACACGGGTAGAAGAAATTGACCAATTATACCATATTAAGACCAAACAAAATCATGACTTCCGAGAGAGTGATTTCAAAACCTAATCGTAATCACTAATCACATCAAAACAACAGAAGTTGCTCAGTAAGGACACCCCCCTCCTTTCAGGTTTACCATTTACCATTACTATAGAGTAAGATTTTGCTTGGAACCAATTACAGGAAAGTGTCACTTAATTTCCCAAAAATGGCTTCCACATTGATGTATTTTTGCAATTTTGCTAACAACTTCCAGATTTTGACTTTTTGTGTAAGGTAGAGTTTGGGAAGAGGTTTGAAAAAGAGCTTTTCACATAAAGTTGCTTTCAAAATTAGATCCTATAAAAGCATACTTTTGTTAGATTCATGAAAAGCTCCTTTTTCACAGTTTGTAACTAAAAAACTGTTTTCTTTTTTTTTGGATATTGGCTTTTGGCAAAATCTGACCATCTGGGGCATCTAGAAAAACGTTATTCATGTAAAAGCAAAATCGTTCAAGCCCGTTTTGAAACATTCCCTAAGAAGCAATCAAAGATTCAAAATTGAAGTTTAAAGAAACCGGATAAATGAGTTTTTCAAAAGAAAAAAAAAATCTTTAACTGATTTTCACACACAAGATTACCAATAATTGGCTCCATGGGGCCTAAGATGTGCACAGAAGAACTCAATCTGAATCAAAACCCAATCACAATCGAGAACATACCATCGCATCAATATCTATTTAGCAGATTCAATAAACAAAAACCCAGAGAGAATTTTCAATACCTTGTTGATCCCAGATCTCCGGACGGACACATCACCTCCGAGGGGTGCAGGTACTGAAAACTAAACAAAACAAAAGGAAGACCCAATTAACATAAAAACAACAGAACCCAACAAAGAGCCAAAATTCAACAAAAACCAATGAAACCCAATCGAAAACAGAGCTCAAACAACACGATTCAACATAAAAAAAAAAAAAAGAGGTCCTCCTTGAGCTCACCTTGGCCACTGTGGCCTTGTGAGCCATGATTGGGACCAGAGGACCAAAAAAAGGAAACCCAAGATGAAAAAAACAATAGAACTCGATAAAGAACAAAAGATCAACAAAAAACCGATGAAACCCAGATGAAAAGAGAGCTCAAACAGCACTAGCTGACACAAAAAGACTTTCCTTGAGCCCACCCAGTTCAATATGCTGCGTGAGTGAGACCCAATTAACATAAAAACAACAAAACTCGGTAAAGAAACAAAGATCAACGAAAACCGATGAAACCCAATTGAAAACGGAGCCCGAACAACACGAATCAACACAAAAGGTCCAATCTTGGAACTCACCTGGGTCACTGTGGCCGAGTGAGCCATGATTGGGAGTTGGAGGAGCAGAGAATGGACTGAATTGAAGGAATCTGAGTGAGACCCTCTTTGGGGATTCGTCTCTGGTGAGGTTTTATAGGGTTTTTCAATCTGGGTGAGTGAGACGTCCAGGTCCTTTGGAGAGGTGGAAAAGCCAAAGTGCCTCTCTCTTCCTCTCTCTCTAAGAGGTCCCGTGACAATAGCTTTCGAACACGGATTTAAATTACTGTTTTGCCCACGTACAGTCTCACTGGCGACTGCATGTTTGACAACTAACCCAAAAACTAAAAATTATTAAGAAACATGTCAATTTAAATATATCATCATTATTGAATTTTATCTTTAAACTGTACTTCATTTTTTTATAAAGCAGTTATCATCATTACACCCTTAAATCATCATTATTACACCCTTAAAAGATATGCATAAAGCTGTAAAAGCTAAAAAATGATTTTCAAACGTGTTTCCAAACGCTACCTCAAGTAAAGTTGAATTAATTGTAATAATGTAGGAAGCTACATTTTAAAAATTGATTTTTATGCTTTTAAAAATTTACATTTTTTATGCTATTTACCATTACAGAAATAGCTTTCTAGGAATGCAAAAGCAATGCAATCAGACGCATCAATGTCCTCAGTGATCATGCACCGTGGTTAGTTGATTTTTCATATGTAAAAATGTATCATTGTTAAAAGTCAACCAATTAGAGATAGTATTTCGGAAACATTCATTTTTTTTTAGATTTTGATTTTATAAGAATTAAGGGGCTGTTTGGCTAGAGAAATAAGAGTGAAATAGGAGAGGAATAGAGGAGAATAAGGTAAAAAAAGTGTTTGGATAGAGAGAATAAGAGGGTATAGCTATGCGGAATAAGAAGAGAATAAGCTGATACTTGTATTCCAAGTCCACCCATAGAATTGTGTTATTCCTCTACTGATATAAGTGGACCCACCTATCAAATCACATGTCATCACATCAAATCACCTGTCATCACCTTTTATACATCAATGGGGCCCACATGTCAAATCAACTTTTTACACCTTATTCACATTTTATTCTTCATCAACCAAACATTCCAACCTTTATTATTACGTTTCCCAATAAGTCAAACACAAAATCTCTTATTCCATTGATAAAGTCAACAATTCTTGGAATAGGTATAAACCCCTGAATAGCTTATGTTTCTATTCAAACGGACCCTAAAAGTTAATATTATTTTAATATAAAAAATATTTTCATAATTATTATTAATTATTATATTTATAATAATATTAACTTTAATAAGGATAAGAATATTAAAAAAAAATAGTTTAGGCAGCATTTGGTTGCATGATTAGACAGTGTTTGCGTTTGTAGGAAACTGCTTCTACAATCGTGCAACTAAACAATTTTACTATAGCAACTTCTTGTAGACAGATTTCAGGCAAATAGTGCCCAAAAGCTGCGATTTCTAAAAGTTGAGGGAGATGAGCTTCCTCCAGAATTAGTTTTAAAAACCAGATTCCTACATGATCAATTTTGCAATCGCGCAATCAAACGCGCCCTTAATCAAACAACTTTCAATCAGCTCCTGCTCCAATAGAGCACTTCAGCATTTTTGTAATCAAACAAAAATAAAAAATATAGTTTAAAGTGTAGCCGCACATATCAATACATGCGGATGTGCATCCAGGGGCGTACATCCACATGTGCGCCAATCTGTACCATGTTGCGGTGCATGTGCTATGCTACCCAAGTGCGAGATATGAGCTGCACATGTAGCAATTTTTTTTTTTTTTTTTAGAAAATGAAGTTGGTGGACCTGCTACTTCTTTGTATTAGATAGAAAGTAGTACATGTCCGGTGAAAAACAACATAAAATAAGAAGATAGGAGGGAACATGAGAGGGGACTGGGGCCATAATACCTAAGGTAAAGAGGTTTACCCCAGCTAGAACCCCCTTCCCCCCTCACCCAACCCCAAGCTAAATAAATATGATTAAGGGGTGATCAACAACGAGCCTTGCTCAACCCTCACTGCAGCAGCACCAATGCAAAAACAACCCCAAGTAGAAATATCACGGTGTCCCATATACTGTCCGACGAGACTGTTATTCCTCCAAAAATGCAATCGTTTCTTCCGAGCCATAGGGCTCACAATGTGGCAGGCACCAATGTTTGCATTACTTTGCTGCAGACACTCTTATCACCCCGGTGAGATAACTTTTGACCGAAATCCCACACATGCTCGAGGGTAGCAGGGACCCACCGGCTACCCAGTGCGGCACCCAGCCTCACCCAGACTTCCTGCGCCATCCAACATCTACAAAGAATATGTTGGGTAGTTTCTGTCACAGCATGACATAGCTTGCAAGTTGTGAAATCCCCTGGTCGCCAGTGTGCATGAAAAACTTGTGTCATCAGCCGCTCGTTGTATACCAGCCACAAGAAGACCCGGATTTTTAATGAAATTTTGCATTTCCAGATCTCGGAAGCCTTGCGTGCAACACTACCATTGAAAGGCGAGTCCCGACTCCACCATGTGTATGCTGATTTGACAAAGAACCCATCAGGGGAATGAATAGTCCAGATGGGCACATCCTCATCGTAGGAGGCAAGTTGAAAGTTTGCTAGCACATAAAAGAGTTGTGTGTATTGCAGGAACTCGTCGTTGGATAATCTACGCCGGTGTTGAAGCATCCACCCCCAACCGCTATTTGTAGGTGCCCAGAAGTCTCGTACCAGTCCCTCCTAATTGCAAGCTGTCGCAAATAACTCCGGATATAAATCCATGAACAGGCACATGCAGTAATGTTAGCAATGTATTCTTTTGACAGATAAAGAATACATAATAATATATAAATAGAGAAAGAATAACAAATAAATAAATAAAATAATTATTTTATGTTGTGAACTAAGTATAGATTAAAAAAATGCATTAAAACTTCATATATACCGATGATTGATGAATTTTAACATTAATGAACTTAAGGCTATGCACAACAACTCATATAAACCACCCACCTCCCCCAAAAAAAAAAAAAATATCCAAAAAAACTCTCATTTGCTCAGCGGGTTAATATGGTCATTTCAGTTGTGGTGCTAAACGTACCCTAAAATACACTTCCACTTGGTGATGCAGTTTTAAGGGGCAAAGGAAACTTTGGCCTTTCATATTCACCATTTCGTACATTATTTTTTTGAACAACTTACATATCAAGGCACACATGAGAATTAATTCATTTTTAATTAATTAATATTTTTTTGTTTTATTAAATATAATTATAGTTTAAGATGAATAAATATAGACTATTTATACATCTCTGAGCCTACAAGGGTTTACTCTAACTTAATGAAAACATAAATATATTTTTTTGGTGGAGATAAATATAAACAAACATTTTTTCTCCAAAATGAAGCCTAATATTCCATTATCCACCTTGTCCTTGAAAGTAACATGAAAAAACATTAAAAACATTTTAAGTCATACATGAATATTCTTCTGTCATAACAAATATCTACATGTGCACAAATAACCATAAAAAAGGCATTACACATTCATATACAACTTGAACCTTTTTTAGAGTTAACATTGATAACTAAGATTTCAAATGGGCTATTTTGACAAAATGAAATTTTCATATGGATATTTAATCAAATAACCCAAAAGAAAACATTTAAATAAAACATTGGTTGTCTTCAAAATCTCTATGGATTCTGATGCTTCTGAAATGAAAATCACACCTCTAAAATAATTTTCATAGCTCAACAACAATGAGATGGAATTACAATGTTGTAACAGCAATGCAAGAAAGAAATCATCTTTTTTTCTTCTTCTTCTACTTCTTTTTTGTTAAATACCTATTCTCCTCTGATGACCCTCAACTGCGAAACCCGGTCACGAACCGTTTGATTACGGCGAAGTCAGCAACCGCCTTCACATCCCGAAAATTGTTCTCCAGTTTCGAAACCATGAAATCCACAAGAAACTCGGATTGCTCATCCCCGTTCGTCTGGAAGGCAAGAAACAAAACGGAGAGATCAATGCATTCGCAAGATTAGGGTAGTTGTCTGGAAACACGTTTCGGATGACTATGCTTTTATGGGAATAAACCTAAGCCAAAACAGGTTTCCAAACACCACAGATGGCCATAACTTTTTAAAGAAACTTAAATAGATCTTTCAATTCTGAACCACGAAAAAAAAAAAACAGACTTTTCATGAATGTAACAAATACATGCCCCTAGGAATCTAATCTCAAAGGCAACTTTAAGTGGAAAAACTGGTTTTCAAACATGTTCAAATAATATTTGTGGTGTAGGCTCATGTATGGTGAAATTGCAATAGAAACTAGGAGGATTCACTAACCAACTACCTTGAATAATTTTTAATGTCTTGATTATCTTTTTTAACTATGATTATATTAGTAATATTACATTATATATAATACAATGAATATTTAATATAAAATACAAATAATATATTATATTTTGTAATAAAAAAGACTGATGGATTTATGTGAAAAGTTGATCAACAAATAACAATAAAATAGAAAGCATAAGATAAGCAAGGCAAGGTTAGGTAGTGATGGTTCAGAACTTGTGATATGGCTCTTAGCTTTTAATTATATTATAGGTTGGATGAATTTAAAATTGTGTAGAATGTTGTGTGGGTGGTTAATAACCTTTCTTATGATAGAAAAGTTAGGGTATTCAAATACAATGTAGGGAGAACTCAAGATTTTCCACATCTAGTTGTTATGAGAGGGTGACAAGAACTGAAAGTAGCTTGCGCTTATGACTGACTCACCCCATTAAAAGAAACCAGTCAAAGGCACGCGGAATGCGTGTAACAACAAACATGAATAAGTAATATTAACTTCTCAACATAAAAAATAGCATTAACTTGATAAGGATATGGGGAACATTGCCGGACCAAAAAATTGTGAGCTATTGTAAGAACATTGGATTAAAATTAAGCCGTCATCCAACAAGATTATACGTAAAAGAGTCAATCATTTGATCAAACAACACCAAAAAAAAGAATTGAACAAACATAAAAAAATTTAATAAATAAAAATGAATTAACAATCCAAAATAAAATATTAAACAAAATAACAATGACCAGGTAAACATGATAAACTAATAAACTTTTCTCATGCACTCATTGTAATGAAGCATGTAAATCATTGAAATTTTTTTAAAAAAAACATACTATGATTGAGTCTATACATTTTATTGGGTTATATGTCCTACCGTTAAAAAAAATTAAATAGAATAAAAAGAGTGTGGAATTTGTCTGGGATTTTGAATATGAGAATGAGTCTAAACATTTTCCTTAAAAACACATAAGCCTGACACTGAAATAGCTCACACTATAAAAGCATATTCCATGCAACTTTCTTTTTAATTAATTTATAGACTTCTTCACTCTTAGATACTCTAGTTTTAGAGTCCATCTCCTCCTCTCTTCTAAAGCTCGGTTCCTCCAAACAAGTTAGTTAATATATTATAATCGCTTTGATAAGATTTTTCATAACTGTGTTTTCATGTTTCAAATTATGTTTATAATTAACTATTTATCTGAATACCCACAAATCCTGTTATTTGACAACAAATAAATATGATAAAAATGAACTCTCTTTCATATCATGTATTCATGATTAACTATTTGTACCTGAGTATCTACAGTTTTGTTCTCTGATGACAGAAACTATACAATGCAATGTTGAATTACTTATGCATGCAATAAATATCTTGGTGCGTGAAATAAAAAGGAATTTATGAAAATTCACGAAATAGTTAGTTTTATTATCATTAATGTAAATGTAAATATGAAAATAAAAACTGAAACCGTAGTAGAGACTTGTCATAAATAACTTTATGGGTTTAAATGATGACATTAAAATATTTATTTTATAATTTCATAGGTATCTTAATGGTCTAAAAAAAATTGAAGTTTGGCGAGTCATGTTTTGAGACTAGGGACTTCGTTATAAATATTAAAATCTGAATGAGGGATCTATTTGTAACATAGATAGAGGTCTAGTAGTAAAACTGGTACAAACTAAGGGTGGAACTTCAAATATCTCCGAAAAAGAGTTGTCAGGGATCTAGTAATAAATATAACAAACCTGAGGGCCTATCGGCAAATAACCACAGAAAAGGACAAAGGTGGCCGATTTTTTAAGGACCTAGTTATAAATACAAGGGATCTAGGAGCCTATCTGCAATTGTCCGATTAAAGTGTTTCGCACTAATGTTTGACGTTAATGTGTATGTCGGGGCGAAAATTTTGTCCCCGTCCGGTGAGTGGTGCATTAAAGTGGATAAGTAAGATATATATATATTTCAACCTGTACGTCTAAAAGCATCTAAAGAATGAAATAAACAGGCCTTGCATGCCTTGCATATTGTCCAAAATGATAATAAACATATGCTTAAAATGAGCAACCATGGATATCTATTGGTATAAGCGTCTTTCAATCCAACTGCCAATGTGAAACAAAAACATTTACCAAGAAAATGCATTATATTATTGCTTTGAAATTATTCAAAGAACTCGTTTCTTAATGAAATTCGAAGGTTTTTGAAGAGTGCAACAAGAGATATTCAAATACAAATAACTTGAACACAGCCAATGATAATGATCCAGAACAATGATAATTGATTATTCAAGTACCATAGAACACCGATAATCTACGGACATCAATACCACAGATCAACAAATAAGTTATGAAATTAAAAAAAAAAGGCATGAGAAGTTTTCATGTTGTTCCATTTTTGTCATGAATTGCCATCTTGGAAGGTTTATCAGGCTTAGTGGGTAGTTAGTTATACATAATAGAACAATATGTGAATTATTTGTCAAAAGCATCTTAATCAGCTTCAATCCTAGACATGGCAGTACTCAAGTTCTCATTGGACTCAAATAAAATCATTTCAAGGTAATCAGAGTCTGCAATTTCAATTAAGCCAGTATCACAATAAAATGACATTTTCATGTAGTATGTGTCAGCATTGGTGTAATGGAAACATGACATGTTGAATTTTGCATTCATTGTGCAATTTTTTTCATTGTGCGGTTTGTATTAGTATTGATATAATAAGACGTTCCACGTTGAATTTTCTGGATTTCATTGTATGTGCTTGTACAAATATACATGATCTGCACTGATTATCATATCCAAATATGAAAACCTGCAAGTCAGCAAGAAATGCTTACCTCAAATGCAAAGAACCCGCCAGGTTTCAAATAAGAAACAGAACCTTCGCAGAGATGGATAAGGTGATCCATGCCACTTTTGCCTCCATCAAGTGCAAGTTTTGGTTCATATCTACCAACCTCAGCTTGCAGACCAGGAAGGTTACGACTTGGTATATAAGGTGGATTGCTGACCAGGCCCGTGAGCTTGCCTTTAACATCTTCAAGAGGTTCAAACCACGATCCTTGCCTTATTTGAACCTTATCCTACAGATGTTATAAACATGTTAGGCTCTTGCAGATAATGTGTTTTGTTAATCGAAGCATAAATAAAAGGACCAGCTTCTAATCAAATGTAACACTTTCAAGTGGAAGAGATCAACCATTTCATTGAGTAATCTATAAGGCTTCTCAATTCACATTTACTCTGCAGTTTAATCGTTGACCAAAATCTTGTCTTCATAAATAAACTTATAAAAAGTGTAAGTACTCCCTTTATCTTTTTTTTTTTTTTGGCTAACAGAGGTATCCAAACCTTTCGGGGAAGGCCTAATCCTCCTGTCTGCACTGGACTACTCGAAAGTTTCCGTACAAACACCTGGGTAAGTCGAGGGGTGGGAGTCGAACACACGCCAATGGGAAGCATACCCATGGTGCTAGCCAATTCACCAAGACCCTAGTCAGTCCTTCATAGGCTTTCAATTCTAATATTGACTCCTATTTAAGAGTAAAATTCTTCTATGCTTTCTTTAAATAATACAAAGTCTCTCATCTCTACAATTGAATAGCTAAAATCTAGAAAACAAAATACAACATAATAACTAAAGAAATAAATAATAACTATCTTAATAACAAAAAATAGATTACCATGGAACATATAAATTAGATCTAGAGAAACTCCAGCTAAAACCATCTTCATCCAGGTGGATCTATATCAAAATCTCTATCAAGTTTCAGGATAGCTAACTGAACCATGTCCATGTGTATCCATTAGTTTGTACGGGTTGGACGAGTATAAACGATTGAAGTAATGAGATTTTTTTCTCTATCACTTGTAACATTGCTTGTCTTAGTTCCCTATGCTATTGAGTATAAAGAGAGCTCACATGACAAATCATATTTTCACCTCTTATAGATTAGGGGGTCTCACATGTCAAATCATTTTTTACCTTTATAAATCATTATTCACATTTTATCCAAAAATTATCCATAGTCAATTAAACAATAAAAACTTCATTATTAACGACGATAACAAAAAAAAAAAAAACAAACAGAAAATTATGAATTCCACCGGTATAGTTATCTATCTGTACCCAGTATAATTATCTACCTTGAATAACCTAATTACTCTATCCAATCAGAGCTTCAAAAAAAAAAGGAAAATGACATGCCCAGTCCCTTGTGCAGCTGTCAATACCGATTTTCTTTTTTCAAAAATAAATCATACACCCTCCTATTGAAGTATATATTGTTATATGAAATGAAGTATATACTAAGATACAATAATGTATTTTTTTAATTTTGAAAAAATAAAAAAAAATTATCACACCATGATAGCACCCTATACACTGTGATAGCGCCGTAGACTAGGCTACGAGATGAACTAAGTGTACCAGTGCTCAAAAAATAATAGGTTTTTTTGCATATATTCCCTTATGAAAATACCCGGCTTAAAATGGTCCATCCAAAAATATCCCTGGAAAACTCATAAGTTGTACATCCATACCCCTGCGGTCAACATGAGTGAGCTGGGGTTAATTTTCTCTATTAAAAAGTGGTTTTTTTTTTTTTGAGATAAAAAAAGTAGGCTAGCACCCTTCTATTCATAATGGCGAAAGCCCATTTCTCCTTTACTTTGATGCTCTGTTAAAAGGTGTTAGCACTGTTAAAAAGGGCTAAAAAGACCAAACTAACCTTAGTTCCACTTTCTTCTTCAACTTCCCACCCAAATTCTCACATTTCTCAACCCCAAACTGATTTCATCTTCTTCTTCAATCTCTGGGTTTTCGAGGGGTATTTTTGGACGGACCATTTTAAGCAAGGTATTTTCGAGGAGTATTTTTAGAAGGACCATTTTAAGCAGGGTATTTTTGAATAATTGAGATTTAACAAGGGTATATATGCAAAACAAATATCAAAACAATTCAATTTTTTCCCCAAAAAAAAAAAAAAAAAAACTGACCTTCAATCCATACCTCTCCACATTGAACCTGGCGACCTCCACAGCAACCTCACTCAAATCCGTCGCCACCACCCTCCCCCTCTCCCCTACAACCCCTCCCATCCCCACCGCGATCGCACCACTCCCCGTCCCCAAATCCGCCCAAACCTCCTCCCCATCGCCCCTCCCCGACCGTCCGATCACCACCTCCTTCACCAAATCCACCACCACCTCCGTCTCCGGCCTCGGAATCAGCACCCCCTCCCCGACCCACAACACCAAATCCCTCCAATGCTCACACCCAACCACGTATTGGAACGGCCGCCTCTCGAGGACTCTCTCCCTCCAGAGACCGTACAAGTCCCCCAAATCCGCTCTCAGAGGGACCAAGTCGGGATTTTGAGATCGACCCACATCGCCCGTCGCGTCCTGGAGGAGCCATTGGAGTTCCCGGAGGAGGAGGTTGGGGTCGAGGGGGTCTGGGTCGTCGGGAGGGGTCGAGAGGGCGAGGGACTTGGCCCAGGAGTGGAAGGAGTGGAGGGAGGTGGGGGTGGCGGAGGAGATGAGGGGGCGGAGAAAGAGAGGGGGTTTGGGGAGCTTGAGAGGCGGAGGTGGTGGTGATGGAGGCGGAGGAGAGGAGGTGGAGAATAAGGGAGGGGTAGCGGAGGCGAAGAGCTTTGTGGGGCGGAGGGGGAGTTTTGGGAGCAACATTTTTGGCCGTTGAACAATTGGGTATCAAAAACTTCAATACAGTCACTTGGCCCGGTGTACGGCCCGCAGACTTAGTCGGGTCGGGTCAAAAAATCTAACGTAGGTTCGATCCGCTCAAATTGGAAATAAGATACCCAAATTTCAACACAATTATTGAGCGTTGATACATTCGATCCATTTTACAACACTGTCTACAACCAGATGCGATTCACAACTACCCATACATTGTCGCAGTGCATATTGCATTATCGCAGTGTATTAAAATTTAAAAAAAAAATAAGAGGAAAATGCACAAGTGTGTCTTAGTATATATTTCATTTTTTATTACAATGTATATTTCAAAAAAATTTGTTAACAACTAGGTATCAAAAACTTCAATACCATCACTTGGCCCGGTGTACGAGTCCGTGAACATGGTTAGATTGGGTTGGGTCAAGTTGAATCGGGTTGAAGGATTGAAAAATCTAACCTGGGTTCGAACCACTCAAATTGCAAACTAGATACCTAAATTTCAACACAAACATTGAGCGTTGATACACCCAGTCGTCTTACAACCTCGTCTTTAACTTAGATGTGATCCCCAACCACCCATACATTGTCACAGTGTATGAAAATTTTTTAAAATAATAAGAGAAAAATATACAAGTGTATCGCAATATATATTTTGTTGTAAACTAAATAGAATATGATATATAAGAGTATATAAACAAAGCACACAAGTATATAGAGAAGAGAAGTAGAGAGAGATTTCTTATTCAATATTTGTTGGTTGAATACAAGAGAGAACCCCTCTATTTATAGGGTGCATAGAGGAATCCCAAAGGTGGAGAGTTACAAGTCTATAGAGGTGAGGGGGAGATAGTGGGGAAATAATGGGAGTGTTATGGAATAGAAGAGTGGGGGAGGTTATGGAGTTGAAGAGTGGGGGAGGTTATAGGTTAGAGAAGTGGTGGTTATCCACCATATTCACAACACTCCCCCTTGGATGACCACCACGCTAAGAAAATTGCCTCATTAAAACCTTGCTTGGAAAACCCAATGGGAAAAAACCAAAGCGAAGGAAAAGAGTACAATGTAACTTAATCGTATAATAGTGTATGCGTTTGACACTGCCTAATTAAAACCTTGCCAGTAAAACCCAATGGGACAAAACCTAGGCGAAGGAAAAAGAGTACAGTTCGCAAAATGTCATCAAAATTACTCCCCCTCATAAGTACAAGATTTCAAGAATTTTGGTCGCAAACTCGTCGCATCCCGATTTCATACACCAGCTTCTTGAATGTTGATGTCGACAAAGCTTTAGTAAACAAATCTGCAAGATTGTCCTTTGACTGAATTTGTTGAACATCAATTTCATGTCTCTGCTGGAGCTCATGAGTGTAAAAGAATTTTGGAGAAATATGCTTTGTTCTATCACCCTTGATATATCCCCCTTTGATTTGAGCAATGCATGCTGCATTGTCTTCATATATAGTTGTTGGAACATCTGTAATGAGAGATAGTCCGCATGCAGTACGAATATGATGAACCAAAGACCTTATCCACACGCATTCCCGGCTTGCTTCGTGGAGTGCAAGAATCTCAGAGTGGTTAGAAGACGTGGCGACCAAAGTCTGTTTCGTAGATCGCCAAGAGATTGCTGTGCCACCGCAAGTGAATACATAGCCTGTTTGTGAGCGAGCCTTGTGAGGATCTGAAAGATATCCTGAATCTGCATAACCCTTTAGTTGTGCACCATTATTGGAATCCTTTGCATAGAATAGACCCATGTCTGACGTTCCACGAAGATAACGAAAAATGTGCTTCACACCATTCCAATGCCTTCGAGTTGGTGCAGAGCTAAATCTGGCCAATAAATTAACTGAAAATGCAATGTCAGGTCTAGTGCATTGGGCCAAATATAATAAGGCACCAATTGCACTAAGATATGGTACTTCAGGACCAAGAAGATTTTCAGTATCTTCTTTTGGACGAAAAGGGTCCTTCTTTGGGTCAAGTAACCTTACTACCATTGGAGTACTTAATGGATGACATTTGTCCATATTAAAACGCTTCAGGATTTTTTCAACATATGTTGTTTGATGAACAAGTATCCTATTTGAACTTTGCTCAATTTGCAAGCCGAGACAGTATCTTTTTTTCCAAGATCTTTCATTTCAAACTCCTTTTTCAGATATTCGGAAGCCTTTTCGAGCTCTTCAGGAGTCCCAATTAGATTAATATCATCAACATATACTGCAATAATGGTAAATCCGAGTTCCGTTTTCTTAATAAATACACAGGGGCATATTGGATCATTGACATATCCTTCTTTTATTAAGTACTCACTAAGACGGTTATACCACATTCGTCCAGATTGCTTTAACCCATACAAGGATCGTCTTAGCTTGATTGAGTATATGTTTCGTGGTTTTGCTTCAGGCAATTTTAGTCCTTCAGGAACTTTCATATAAATGTCGGTATCTAATTTTCCATATAAATATGCAGTAACCACATCCATTAGCTGCATGTCAAGTCCTTCTGAGACTACAAGACTAATTAAATACCGAAATGTGATTGTGTCCATCACAGGAGAATATGTCTCTTCAAAATCTATCCCAGGTCTCTGCAGGAAACCCTGTGCCACAAGACGAGCTTTGTATCTAACAATCTCGTTTCTTTCATTTCGTTTTCTCGCAAACACCCATTTACATCCTACTGGTTTAACACCTTCAGGGGTTAGGACTACTGGTCCAAATACTTGGTGTTTTGCAAGTGAATCCAATTCTGTTTGAATAGCAGCTTTCCATTGTGGCCAACAATTTTTTCGTCTGCATTCATCCACTGAACGTGGTTCTAAATCATTATCTGAAATGATTTCTGTAGCTACTGCAAATGAGAATATATCATCAACAAGCACTTGCTTTCGATCCCACAATATTTGTGAATTTGCATAATTTATGGAAATTTCTTCATTTCCATGTACTTGTTCTTCATGCACGGGCGTCACTTCAGGGACGTCAGTCTCTTCAGGGACTTGTGTCACTTCAGGGACTTCTTCCTCTGTAGGAGTTATTATTGTGGGTCTTTCAAGTGTTTCATACTCTTCTAGAGAATTATTCTTCATTGTTTTTCTCCTTCGGGGAGCTGAATCTTTTGAGCCTATAGGTCTTCCACGCTTCAGGCGTGTTTTTGTTGATTCATTAGCCGGCATATTTACAGTTTTTCCTATTGGAACATTAATTCGAGCTGGAGTATTAGCAGCTGGAATATGTGATTTCATCACTTTTGCTGCATCATTGAATGCATCTGGCAATTGATGCGCAATTCTTTGAAGATGAGTGATTCTTTGCACTTCAGTTTCACATTGATTAGTGCGAGGATCAAGATGAGACAAAGATGGAGTTTTCCATGTAAGTTCACATCGTTCTTCTGGCGACGGATTTTCTCCCCCTATTGTCTCATCAAAATGACAATCCGCAAATCAAGCGGTAAAAACATCCCCTGTCAATGGTTCAAGATATCTTATAATAGAAGGAGAATCAAAGCCTACATAAATTCCCAATCGACGTTGAGGGCCCATTTTAGTTCGTTGTGTAGGGGCAATAGGAACTTGTACAGCACAACCAAAAATTCGAAGATGTGAAATATTTGGTTGATGACCCAGTACGAGCTGTAAAGGGGAATATTGATGATAAGCAGTTGGCCGAAGGCGAACTAATGCTGCTGCATGCAATATAGCATGACCCCAAGCTGAAACGGGTAATTTTGTCCTCAAAAGCATAGGACGTGCAATTAGCTGAAGATGCTTAATAAATGATTCAGCTAATCCATTTTGGGTGTGCACATGAGCAACAGGGTGTTCAACATCGATGCCATGCGACATACAATAGTCGTTAAAAGTTTTCGATGTGAATTCACCAGCTCCATCAAGACGTATTGACTTTATAGGATAATCCGAAAAATGAGACTGTAATCGGATTATCTGAGCAAGTAGTCTTGCAAATGCAGCATTCCGAGTGGATAATAGACAAACATGCGACCATCTAGCAGATGCGTCTATCAATACCATAAAATACTTGAATGGTCCACATGGGGGGTGGATTGGGCCACATATATCCCCTTTGCAAAAATGTTGGTGACTCAACATTGACTTTTGTAGGGGATGGTCTAACTATCAATTTTCCTTGTGAGCACGAAGTGCATTGATAGTGATTAGGTAAAAGAATCTTCTGGTTCTTTAACGAATGCCCAAATGAATTATCAATTATTCGACGCATCATTGTAGATCCTGGATGCCCGAGACGATCATGCCAAAGTGTAAAAATATCTGAATCATAGAACTTCTGGTTCATTACAGCATATGATTCGATTGTTTTTATGGTTGTATAATACAACCCAGATGAGAAAGCATGAAGTTTCTCTAATACATGTTTTTGGCCTGAAACAATTGAAGTAATGCATAAATACTCCATATTGTTTTCATTGATAGTCTCAATATGATATCCATTAAGACGGATATCCTTAAAACTTAGCAGATTTCTTCTGGATCTTGCTGAATATAATGCATCATTAATACAAAATTTTGTACCTCCTGGTAATATTATATTTGCTCTTCCGGAGCCTTCAATTAATTTCGTAGTACCAGAAATGGTATTAACATTTGCATTGATTAATGTCAATGTCGAGAAATATTGTTTATTTCGTAGGATCGTATGTGTTGTAGCGCTGTCTGCTAGACAAATGTCACCAACCATAGCCATTCTTGAAAAAAAAAATGAAATAAATAAGATAAATATAAAAATAAGAAAAATGGATTTTAGATAACAAAGAAAAATTATAATTATAAAAATTATAAAAGTCTGATCGTACATCAGGTACGTGACCATATTTTTAAAGCACCAAATACATAACAATCATTTTCCTTGTGTTAGGGGTTTGTTCTGCAACCCTTTTCCCTTCAATTATGCTTTTGTTTAATAGCAAATCACTTCTAGTGATTTGAGATATTTTACAAACTTTATGATTGTTGTGCTTTCTCAACTATATAAATCATGATCTCATCATTCATGACCACAACTTCCATGGCGAACATAAAATAAAATGCATTTACTTCGGGTAATGATGCTATGCCATTGAGTTGAGTTATATGATATTTTAAAAAAATCGTTGTTCGGCAACGAGAATATATAAAATTGCTGCTCTCAATATTGCTACAACTGGAGCATATTTGAGGCATAATGGCAGTAGACCTTTGTCAATGAGGTATTAATCTTTAAATCCTCTTCATTATGATGATGATGATGGTGAAATCTAATCATAATTTACATGTTCCTGCTGGGATACATGGATCTTTTTTTTTTTTTTATTTGGTCCTTCAAGGACCTGAAAAATATATCATATAACTTTTGTTTGGTCCTACAGGGACACGAACAATCATGATTTTTGTATAGTCCTTCAGGGATAGAACAAAATAAAATTTTACATGATCCTTCAAAGATTCATATAATCATAATTTTTGTACAGTCCTTCAGGGATAAAATAAAATAAAATTTGTATGATCCTTCATGGATACAATATAATCATAGTCCTTCAGGGACATTTTTAATCATATCTTTTACATGATTCTTCAAGGATCCATGTAATAATTTTTGTAGTCATTCAGGGATAGAATAAAATTTGCATAGTCTTAATTGGAACACATTATTCATAACTTCTACATGGTCCTTCAGGGATCCATGTAATTACAATTTTTGTATGATCCTATAGGGACACATGACATTGTAACATTAAAATGAATTTCAAATCAAATATAAATATCAAATTAATTGATATTTGTGAGAACTTCTGGTTCTACACATAGATGTATAATATTTAAATTTTAATAAAAGATGACAAACATGAAACAGTTACATGAAAAATAAATAATCAAATGATAGATGCCGCATACTATTGCATGAGAAAATTGCATACTAGTTTTCATAAATTAATCATATCATAACATATGTATGGAAAATTTTCACGGGGATTGCATGCATGGAAAATAAAATATAGATGTATGCAGTACATCAGATGAAAATAAAAGATAGATGTATACGGGTTCTACACATAATTTGCATACGGTTCCATGCATATTGAAAAAAATTAATCATATGTATGTAGTAGATGATTTACATAAAAATACATAACATCAAGGGAGAGTATATTTTTTGATATAGATCATTAAGAACCCATCGATACAAACCTTTCTCTTTAACAAAGAGCTTCTCGTGCTGATAACGTGTTGTAAACTAAATAGAATATGATATATAAGAGTATATAAACAAAGCACACAAGTATATAGAGAAGAGAAGTAGAGAGAGATTTCTTATTCAATATTTGTTGGTTGAATACAAGAGAGAACCCCTCTATTTATAGGGTGCATAGAGGAATCCCAAAGGTGGAGAGTTACAAGTCTATAGAGGTGAGGGGGAGATAGTGGGGCAATAATGGGAGTGTTATGGAATAGAAGAGTGGGGGAGGTTATGGAGTTGAAGAGTGGGGGAGGTTATGGGTTAGAGAAGTGGTGGTTATCCACCATATTCACAACATATTTCACTTTTTATTACAATATATATTTCAATGAGCGAGTGTTTATTTTCAAGGAACTGAAACAATACCTAGTTAGTTGAGGTGACGATAGGGACTAAAACAATACTTTTTTAATGATACAGGGACCTATACCGATTTATCAATTTTGCATAGACCTAAGCCAATTTAGCTAAGTTAACAAGGACTTATATCCATTTTTCCCATTAAAAAAAATGTAGGTTTCTATTAGTTTTATCTAGAGGTGCAACTCATGCGGGTTGGGTCAGGTTAGAGCTCAACTTAAACCCAACTCGAGGTTGGAGAAAGTCAATCCAAACCTAACTCAACCCGATCATCAGGTTTGAGAAGCTCAACCCAAAACTAACCTGTCAGGTTTTGTTCGGGTTTGACATGAAAAAATGTATTATTTTAAACAATTAAAATTTTATAAAAGTCAATTATCTGTACAATAAAAATAAAAAAGATAAAAATAAAAAATATTTTTATTTAGAGAATAAAGATATGGAAACTATAGAAGCGAAAGATTTTAGAACAAAATAAATTGTACAATTCAAATTTTATCATACAAATTAAAAAATTATAATTTTACTTAATAAATTTTACGTAGATATGCAAACTTCGGGTTGGTTCGGGTTACTCAAACCCAACCCTAATTAGGTTCCGATTGCTCGGTTTTCAGTCTCAGATTAAACCCAAACGTTAAAATCATAACCCAAACCCACCCAAATTTTTAGTTGGATTGGGTTCAACATGTCCAAGTTGCACTCTTAGGGTTTTATCCATCCAAATGGAGTTTATGTCATACTTTTCGAGAATGACACTTGTGATATTTGGAAACAAGTTTGAATTAAAGTATAACTTCTGTAAAATAAGAATCTCCAAGGCCTTCCACACCGGTTTCTAAAGTTTTTCCATGAAATTATCCCTTTAGAGGGATTCGCCCCCAAACCAGGGGTGCAACTTGAATGCATACAATTTATTTTGCGTGCTGTTACACTCAGTTTTTTTTAACAAATAGAATACAGTCATATATACCTCCTTATAAATTTAGTAAAACATACATCTTGTTAAACAATTTACATATCTTACTAAATTTTTTCTTATACTTACTAAAAATGGATTCATTCAACCCAAAATGGATCGATATACACTTTTTATTAAAACATGTATCTCATTAGATAATGTTTAATATTTTTTAAAAAATAAAAACATGTGTGATTTAAGTTTTTATTAGTAAAAATAACTGAGTCTTAACATTTTCCATTTGTTTTTACTCTACACTTCCATATTTTCATTTCCTCATCCATTGGCAAATTGGGTTACAAGTTACAACCACTTACTTTTATCTTATTTTTTTTAAATCAAACACAAAGCCAATCCAAATTCAACCTAACCCAAAATAAGGATCAATTCCAGGTTACATGTCTTATTTGGTTTGAAGGTCACGTAAGATTGTGTTTAACTTAATCTCCTACAACTACAAGTTAAGTTTGACTTAAGCTCCAACTCGACACAATCTGCCTGAGTTTGAAACGAAGTTTCAAACATGTCCCCTTGTGATGACCCTCACTAGCAGGGCATGAACTGTTCTATTTCAGCTGATGTGCCTTTTTTTTTGTCAGTGACAGAAAGCACCCCTCTCAAAGTAGGGAACTTGTCATATATATATATATATATATATATATATATCTATTTCCATTGCCTAAAAAGGTTGATATTTTTTCATACATATTGTACAATGGGGGCTCCTCATCAACCCAAATAAAAAAAGAATAGCTAAAAAAAGAAAATAAAGCCAAAGTAATACTGACAAAAGAATTGTAACACAAAGAGCTAGTTTGGTAAATGACATTTAAATTCCTCCATTCTTGTGACACAGACAATGCTCACTTGATTTCTCCTTCCCATGGAATCAGAACTGGATTCATGTGAAAAGAGAGATTCTCCTTCAGAACAAGAATTACCAAACTAACTCTCTCATCGGACAAGAGAAGAGAACAAATCCTTCAAATGTCATGTCATATCACGAAGCAGCAGGCATCGAAGCTGTGCTTAGCGACGGGTACTTCTTGTGTAACCTCCCTCTCAAATGCCGGATCTTCGCCTCAACCCTCGCAGTGAATCCAATCTTGGTCTTCTGTCTCGCCTTGGAACACTCCCTGGTCCACATGTGTTGATCTTCAACGTCCTTCTTGTAGTGCTTGATCTCCTGAATCACGTGGTGGTCCATCGGATTGAATGATCTCTGGAACGAAATGTGGACGAAGTAAGGCAGATTGCACGCCGCCGTCACGAGGAGGGTCACCGCCCAATAAATGGGCGCCGGGGCCAAGGCTTCAATGAGGACCGGTGAGGACATTACTGATGACGACATCCCATAGAGAAGCAAGAATATGTACCAGGTGGTGATTGATCCCCAGACAAAGAGATGTTGGATCCAGGTGAAGTGGCTCATCGTGAGGGCAATCTGGCAATTGACGGCCCAGATGATGCAGGTGAACATGGTGGCGCCAAGGGAAGCCATCCCGGAGGTCTGTCCTCCTGAACGGAATGCTTGATCGTAGAATATATGAGTGTTCAAGAAAAATATCGCGAGGGATGAGTAGAGACCGTTCACCATCCAACCGAGGATGCGGTACCAGTCAAAGAACAGGTTCTGTGGGCCTTGCTGGTATAGTGCTGGGAACTACACCAAAAAAGGAAATGTTAAGACTTAGTCAGACCAAACACGCATTGATTTTTTTTAAATATATACTTGTCTAATGAAGTGCATGTTAAAAAATGAAGTTACACACTTGATTGAATTGAATGCATAGGTCTTTACATCTTTCCTAATAGAGTATACACTGATATAGCAGATTATATACTTTATTAGAGATTTCGCATACTGCGTCAGGTTACATAGCTTATGCATTAATGTCCAAGTGTATCAGTGCCCATCAAAAAAGGTTTGAAAATTACACAAATAGGGTGCTGGTACTGATTTAAAAGAATATTAAACCCAGTCGGGAATGGGTAAGCAGGAGCCCCCATTTGTTTTACAAATAAGCAAGTGCATAAGGCAATAATAAGCTTAATCCTTAAAAAAAACATGTACTTACATGGATAAACCATCATAGTTATGACTCGATAAGTTAAAAGAAGTCCTATAACTATACTTGGGAGGAAAGTATAGTTTATTCATGTTTATCCATCTACAAATATAACTATGTTCCAATAGAGCAAACACAAAAGAAAAGACAAAAAAACGCCAAAATCAGAAGGGAATAGCAACCAAGCAGAAAACCATCTGATTCTCCTCTATCCTTGCATAACTATTTTGTACCCGAATAAGCTAATGAGGAGAAGGTATTTAGAGAGTAACCTGTAAGCAGACTTCAGAGGAAACGTCTTGTTCGAACACACCGAGAGATATGACGGGCAATGATGTCAGGATGACATTAAACAGTAGCATGTACCAGTCATCATAGACAGACTGCCCGGAAAAGCCAGTATATGCCTCAAAGTAGAAAAGTGTGAGGCCGAAAGCTATGTTCTTGTAGAAGAAATAACAGACCTGGGTATAATGCAGAATTCAATATTAAGCATCAAATATTAAAGGATTTACACACATATATATCATGTATAATATATTACCATCTGTGCAATCCTCTTATAGCACCAGTGCCCATGTACGACAAGAAGGCGCTCCAAAAAACGGAACTGGGCGATAGAGAAGTCACTTGCCATCACTGCCTATAAAATTGTAGAAAGTGAGCTCAATAGCAAATAGACGACTTTGGACTTTTCAAGAATATCATGCCTGATTATGTGTGTTAAACATTTATTAAAAACTTTATATGAAATGGAAGATACTGTGTCGTGTGATCATAAATTTGATTTCAAAGCCTCAAGCACTTAACCCAAGACAGTAAAACCACTCGCATTAAATGCCAAATGGGTGTGATATTAATCATTAAGCCTGCATTAATTTTATGAGATTAGGCACATGACCACATGAGTTCAAGAAAGAAAGAAAGTTGCCAAGGGAACATAGAATCTCAACCTATCATATTTAAGGGAGATTGAGTAAGATGAATATACAATGAAAGGAAAAGCATGTATTTCAAGATCAGTATTTGTTATTCAAAAACCTGCATGCCTTCCGCCCCACTGATACCCACGCCAATATCAGCCTCTTGAATCATACCAACATCATTTGCCCCATCTCCAATTGCTAAAGTGGTCTTTCCTGTTCCTTCTTTCACCAGCCTAGTGACCTAAGACAATGAGACCCCCATCAACATCTATATGACAAAAATAACAACAACAATCAAGACACATGACACCTACCAGTGCTTTCTGTATTGGGGAGACCCGACAACATATGACAGATGCACACTCAATTGCCAGGTTTAGAAACTGGTGCTTCATATCATCCTCTAGAGCATGAGTCAAAGTCTTACCATCAACGATCAAAGCGAATGCCGCATGTGGATCTTTTTCCGACTTTATCGTTTGAGATGCATCGGTGATTTGCATCAGGATGTTCTCCTTCACAGCCTGATCCGCCATCAAATATTACAACAGAGCCTAACATTGAATCAATTTTCCTGGGTAGGACCTATTTAATTAGGCAGCGGAAAACATACACCACAACTATAAGTTACCTTCTTGGGATCTTGAGCTAATAAGTCAGTATTCATCGTGGATATACAGAATTGCCTCATACCCTGCCGAAGCAAACTGCATGCAAACCTAGTATACAAGGTCAACAGTTTTTTTGTCAATTATGAGGGTCATACAGATGGTACGCTCTATGATTTATATAGACCAATAACATATTTATTAAAAAGAGCTATATAATACTAGTGACCAAAATGAGATTTAGGTTCATACCCTATGTTGATTGCGGTTTCCATCTTGTCACCTGTCAACACCCAAATTTTGAGACCAGCTTGTGCTAGTTTGTCAATGCACCCTTGAACCTTTTGATGGAGGACCCAGAATATCCCAAAAGAGGGATATGGTTAGTCAAATGACAATTCCAATTAAACATCAGAGGTGATTAAGAAGATCTTATCTTACCCCTTTTTGCAATTTGTCCTCCACAGCAGTTGCACCAACGAGAATCAAATCTTGCTCCATCATGTCAGAGACACATTCAAGCAATTCTTCTCTATCAGGTCCTATGGTGGTCTTTGCCTTGAAAAATTCAGTGTTCCAAGTGGAATACTTGAATTGATCAAGTTTCTTATATGCAATAGCCAATGTCCGCAAGCCAGCTTCTCCATATTCAGTTATATGCCTCCTTGTTTCCTCCTCAAAGGCCCTTCCATTTTTTGATAGGCGGTCGAATATGATGCTGCATGCATAATTAACAAAATTCAGTGTTAACGAAAAGACTGTTTCTGAAAATTGCTTCCAAATAATAGGTCACAATCAAATGATCAATTGATTGTTTGGATTAAATAAGCATCCCGTAGTAATATCAAGGTGATTCCATAATATGTTTCCAATAAAGTTTAAAATCATCAAGAAATGTAAAGTGGGGTACTAAGGAAATGACATGTACATCAGGAAGATTGTGATCGGACCTGTCTGCACCTTTGCACAGAAGCAAGATTTGCCCACTTTCATCCTGAACAATCACGGACATCCTCTTTCTTTTGCTGCTGAACTCCAACAGATTGAGAATTTTAAACTCCCTAAAGAAAACATTAATCAAACCATGGATAAGATATGAATATTCTACATGATATAATTCAAATGAATTGCACTAAAATACTGATATAAACATCTCACAGGCTGACCTTTCCACTGGATGAGCCGTGGACGGATATTTTTCCCGGATAAAAACACTCGACTGTGTCCTTCTACAGAATTCAAACCCAAATTCTCTGGCAGCAACGAGAAAAGCTCCCTCATCAGGGGACTCCGCTTCATAAGTAAAACTACCAGTCACCTCATCCACCTCAGGAATCGCCGCGTGACAGACTGCGAGTATTCGAAAAAACAACAAAATGGTATTCACATTAGGCTCTCTTTGCCAGTTTCCGTTCATTAAACGATCATCTTCAAAGCTGAAACCCTTTATCATGGGTGCACCCGCCTTGTCGATCTTGCACGTGATATTACCCTCCAATTCACTGACACTATTATCCCAAGCATTCGTGCTGTCGCTTCTTGGAGTGGGAACATTTGAGTTCTCCGAATTCTGCCCACGAAGGTCCATAGCCATCTGCCTCGCTGCGGCCAACTCAACTTCACTCGAACGAACACCATAAGAGACCCCAGCAATTGAACACTTAAGAAAATCCATTTGGTTGCAAGTCAAGGTCCCCGTTTTATCAGATAAAATCGTATCAACTTGTCCTAGCTCCTCATTCAGATTTGACGTCCTTGCTTGTGCAGGAACCCCAGACTCCTCATCATACATCTGGATGTCCTGATTGATGAACCTCGCCTGCAGGACCTTCACAAGCTCAATGGAGACGTAGAGCGATATGGGTATCAAATACCCATAAAGGATAAGAGCCGTGATGAGATGAAAGATCCCGGACAAGCCAGGATTTGAAGGGTCATACAAGTCAGTGGTGTGTTGTGGTTGCAAGTACCACATCTCTGGCATAAAATATCTGGTCTTGACTGCAAACCCGATAGAGCTGATCACGGAAATCAAAACGAGAATGCTGAACAGAACGTATATGATCTTATCCATCTTCCTCTCAATCCCGCTGCGCTTAGAGGGGGACTTGGTTGAGTTCTGCATGACCTTGCTATCAGGGCCAGTGAATATCACAACCCCATACACATGTGTGGTGTTCCGGAGCTTGGAATCCCGGAGGAGGATGTGGTTCGGATCCAAAGCATAGACTTGTTGTTCATACTCGAAGTTGCCCACGAAGGTGTAGAGGTTTGGGTTGGGGTCTTCGCACCGTATGGTGGCCATGAAATCCTTGAAAGCCATAACATCATCTAGTGGTAATGTCACCTCCAAAGACCTCTTGACCTTTAGGTTTGTTTCTCCATCCAAGTTCATGGTCTCAACATAGCATATCCCATCCTCATAGCTCGACGATAGCAACAGCAGGTCAGCCGGGAAAAACTGATCTTTCTCCACTCTAACCACATCTCCAACCCGGAGCTTCTGCCATGGTTTATATCCAAACCTTCCCTCCCCTTTATGTACACAAACTTTCCTGCTATTCACTTTCATGTCCTGTATGAACCTCCGCCAGTCTTCCATGGCCTCCTTCACCATACTCAGACCAACCACGAATGCGAGAGGGGCAATCATACTAACAGCCGAGAAGGGCGCAATGGGAGTGAGAGAGAGGATCGCGGCCAACAAGAAGTATATGTTGGCAACCCTACGGAACTGCTCAAAGATCGCCTTGGGAAGGAACGTGACTATGTTGTATTTCGTGGTCGTTATGTAGTTGGAAGGGTATTTCAATGGATTTTTCCTGTGGATGCGGGGTTGATTGCAATAGACCACGCGTGAGAATCCAGGGCCATGCAAGGAATGTGAGACCCCCTCTGTTTCTAAGACGGACGGGCGGACGCAAGAGAAACTGTAGAGTTTGCTCCACCGGAGCCTTTCTCTTATCCTCCCCGCCCGTGCCATCTCTTACTCTCAACAATCACATAACACGAGAATTACTATCGGCACATATCGTTTTCTTGCTTACAATGCGGATGCAAAAGACGCAATGTAGCTAATATGTGCGCATGATTTAAATCGACGACGTTCTACAAAACAGCCAATGAATTGCAGGAACATGATTTAATCCGAAGGTTTCTACATAACAAAAAAATAAAACAAGATAATCAAAATGGATTAATGGTGGAAACAATGGGATTTCTTTTTATGTTTAGTAATTTTGGACATAACATGAAGTCCAATATATTCTGTCTTTAGATTAGTTTTTTGTCAAGCAAGCAATTGATGAACATAGCAATGACATCATAAGTAGCCAGAAATTGAAAACCCAACATCTTTCTTCAAGAACATATGCTCCAACAATAACCCCAAAATTCTTGATTAAAAAAAAAGTCTATTAATTAAAAAATTATTCTTTCACGTAAGACACCCAGCTCAGAAAAATAAAAAAAAATGAAAAAATAAACCCAAAAATTTTGAGAAAAATTGGAAAATGTAATCAAACATAACCAAAGACAAGAAACAATAATCGCTCAAAATCACGAATCCCATTGTTTCTTTCTCTAATAAAGTTGAAAAATCCGATCTTTTTATGAATTCAAGATCAAACCACACATTGGCAGCTCATACAGTGATTAAAAAAAAACGCACACACACACAAATTTGAAGCAAAATCTTCAATACCCACATGAAGAAAACCAATCAAAATTGTTTCTTTTTCATGTATAACACGAACTGCAACAACATCGTTCACGGATCTACGAAATCCACATTCACAAAAGCACAAAAAATAAATACATAACAAATATGTAGACCAATTTAAGATAGAAAAAAAAAACCACAAAGAACAATTTAAAAAAGACACCCTAAAGGTTCAAAAATTGAAAAAAAAAATCACAACTCTTCATTTAAAAGAAACCCAGAAAACCCTTTTCAGGTAAAAAAAAAAAAAAAGATTTTAACACATTCAGAAAGATATAAAAAAAAGGGTAGAAGACCCAGCTAAAAAAAAGGGAAAAATAGAGAAGCCAATGTAAGAAACAACACGTACCTGGATTTCACGAAACACAAAACATAGCCCACAGAGCGAAAACACGAAACGAAGAACTTTCGCGCGAGTTGTTCGTGAAAGATCGATTGATTGAATCGCGAGAGAGACAGAGAGAGAGAGAGAGAGTCTCGCATCTGTGTTCGTGAAGCAGATGAAGGTCTTTTGATGGAGTCTTACATTTAATCGTGGCCGTTGATCTTGGTTTTAGAGGAGTCCGGCGCACGTTATATGGTTGGCAAGAGTAAAACCAAGGGGTCATTTTGCTATTTGCCCCCTCTCATTTTTGGAATAAATCCTCTTCTTGTGTTTATTTTCGTTTGGCTGGTGCTTTTGGAATTGTAATACTAATCTCTATTAATTCTACAGTGTTTTATAGTGTATTAATGTTTATTTGTATTTTTTTAATATGTTTGCACAGCTTTTTAAATAGATATGAGAATCAGGATCCATTTAAATCTATTTAATTTGTACATGCCTTAATTTTGCACTCTTAATTGTTCTTTACAAAAACAAGCATTCACATAAACCACATTCATTTGCACCTCCTCTCATGTCCCCATTTTAAACACACATTTGTCATAGAGCAGGAAGAGGAGGTGATAATCTCATCTACAAATCATACATAGAAAAACCTATGAATAATCATGCATAATAATGAATTTAAACAGTATAAAATACAAACATGTCCTGTGACATTTTTTTTTTTTTTTTTTTTTTTTGATATCGGAGGGACCCGTGGCTAACCTTACAGTTGGGTTGAGAAGGCTATCTCCGCCTATTTGCCCCGGTTCTCTAGAAAATTCTTTCGAATAATCGTCAATAAACATGTAGATATGTCAGCGCTAAGACTCGAATCCAAGACTTACCCTTAACATAGATAAGTCATGAACTGTTGTGCTATGACCACTGAAGACTTTTGTGACATGTTACAAGTTATAATATTACTTGAACCTTTAATATAATGAAACTATGCCCCAAAATCAAATTTTTATATGGTTGTGCTAAACACGTTAACTAATAAAATAATAAGCACATCTAACAAAAAATGATCCACGACTCATTCTTATTTAATTAGTTATATACATATATATTACATTCATAAAAAAAAAATGATGACAGATATAAATGTTTATTTATGTAATAGATAATGTTACCTTACAACCCCTTGTAAGGTTATAAAAATAAAATATATATATACACTAAATGAGTCGTATATATCCGTTATATAAAAAAGTTTCATATTTCTTTGAATGATATATATTTCATTTGTGAAATGGGACTGCGCACAAGACTGCATAAAAACGCACATGATACAAGGTCCTTTACCCATGTTTGGGTAAAAGAATACACGTGGAATAAGATGGAATATGGGAAAATAAACTCAAAAATATGTTTGTTTGCAAGGAATAAATAGGTAAAATTATGTTAGAATATGTAAAAATAAGTTGTTATTGGTATTTCAAGTCTTTTTTTAAATTATGTTATTCTACTCAATCTATTCTACTGGTATAAGTGATAGACCAAATGTCAACTTATGTATCATTACCTCTTATAAATCAAAATGAGACACACACCAAATCATTTTTTCGCTTTTTAGAATTCATTATCAACATCTTATTCACTTTTTGTTTACCATTTATATATGGTCAACCAAACAACGAAAACTTCATTATTATTTTTCAAACGAGAATAGCTAAAACGTAGTTAAATATAAAATTATTTATTCCACTGATATAGTTATCTATATAAAAATAGTTATTTATCCAAGAATAACTTACGTTATTATCCGTTTGTCTTAAGAAATTAAATTTCATGTGATGGTTTTCAATTCGATCAAGTCTTCTAATGGGGACACAATCTCTACTTTAATTAAAAAGTGCCGTTGATTGTTGGTTGAAATATTTGTTCCATAAGACTTGTCATCAAAACAAGATTTTAAAAAATTAATGTCACATTTAAAATAAAAAAATTTAAATGTCATTCATATAATAAAAAATAAAAATGTTATTCTAAGATTTTTTTTTTTTGAGTAAATTATTTTAAGGTTCATGACTATTCTAGTATCAATAAGAAATGAATGATTTTTTTGTTTGATTGTGTTTTTAATTATTCTTTTTAAGAAACATAACAATAAAAATTTTGTTGTTTGGTTGGTCATAGATAAATTGTGGATATGTATAAAAGGTAAAAAAATGATTTGACCTGTGGATCTCTTGATTTATAAGAGGCGATGACAATTGATTTCACAGTGGGGTCCACATATTCAAATGAGTTAAATAAGCTGAAATAACTTAATTCCAGGGAATAACAAGAATAATTATACCACTTTATAACAATGAATTTTGACATACAAAATTTCATTTATTTTAACATTTCAAACACCAATTTTATCATTATTCCACATTATCTCATTTTATCACTATTCCAATTTATCCCATTTATTCCACCACCAACTCCCCAACCAAAAATACACGATTATGCTTTTTTCAATTAATAGAACAGGTCCTTGCTTCACAATAATGATTTTTATAATTTTTTTTTTTTTTCATACAGATGTTTAGATGGGGGTATATTTACATATACAAAACTGGGCAGGAGGCTTTGCTAAAAGTCCCCATATTTTATTACATAGGAAGCCCTAAAGTATGGGATATATGTATTAATTTTGTTTGAAATGACAAAAAGAAAGCTTTCTCTTTTGATCCCAACTTTTTTTTTTTAATTTTACTTTATAGGATGACAAGTCACTTTATCTGTGGATAAAAAAAAAAAAAAATTGTCACACTATTTGAAAAGTGGCATGAAACCAAGATAAGGGGTATAATGTTAATATTTAAAATCCATACTCTGTGGGATCTCAGTGGCCATGCAAGTTGTATCTGATTTTGTATAAATTGCAAAAAACACCTTCAAAGATTTGTTTTTCCAAAATAGCTTTTTTACCCTTTGAGGGGAGATACCGAGAGGCCCATTTGAATATGTGTTTTGAGTGGATTTTGCGTTGAAAAATGAAAAAATACCCAAATGTGAAACCAAATCGTTTAAAATTTTGAACATATTTCCAGTATTTTCTTTGTCAAAAAAAAAAAAAAAACTAGTAAAACAATGTCTTTTAATAACTGAGACGAGATTATCGAAATCCCAACATCTTGAATCTCACACAAGACTAAGGGTTCATTTTTTCTTTAAATTTGTGTACAAACACACTCTAAGGTTAATGTTGATACACAGATAGATATAGGTAAAATAGTTATCGTACCCATAACAAAATTTGTTATTTTTAAATTCAAATGAAAGATATATATATATATATATATATATATATATATATATATATATATATATATTTTAGTAAATTGTAGTAATTTTTTATTTAAAAACAAAGAGTCAGAATAGAACATAACCGAATGAGGGATGAGAGAGTAATAAAAGCAGCAACAACTAAAAAAAAAAAAAACATATGTCGCAAGAAACGAACTTCCAAACCGAGAAATGAACAATGTCAACATTTCTTAACCATCTTCGCATGCAAGTAACCATTTTCTATTAAATATTTTGATTTTTGGATAATTATTCACAATGTCTGATTCATTATGTTGTTATATTTCAATATTGATTTATTTGAAAAATAATATTTGAATATACATATTTCATAATTATAAATAAATATTTATAATACACACACTCTCTAGTACTATGCACGTGTTGAAAGCACTTGAGATATCACGTGTATATAAAAAAAGGGAGAATTGTTTAAATACCCGTGGATTAAGGGTTAAATTTTTTTTTTACTCTTAGACTTTTTTTTATTTTTATTTACCCCTGAAATCCGCTTCTATTTTTTTTTTTTGCCTTTGAATTTTTATAATACCCGAGCTATCCCTTACAGACAGAGTTACAGAAATATAATGTCATACACACATAAATTATACACATAGTTACAGATATTTAATAGTTATCTTCAAAAATATTAAAGTACGTAAAGATGTTTATACACAAAATGGTTATATATATATATTCTCAATGTCATTACATTATCATCTGTAAATGCATTCAGTGTACACAAAATTGTTATAAATACAATCTCAAAGTTTCATTAAAATAGATACATCAATTGTTTGAATTATGACGTTTTCTTCAAATCTTAATGATTAATTGTTATCTCCCCCTTAATCCTCTTCATATCCACTTGGGTAAAATGAAACAAGATTATCGAACTAGACATTAAATGTACTTCACAACAAAGAACGGGTTTTTCAAGCTATATAAAAAACACAACAATCAAACACTTAAATAAATTTTTATTTAGCAATATGAACAAAATTAGTAATAGCATGAATCTGAACTGAAAATTTATGAACAATTGTAATATTTTAATAAAATTCTTTCTTGATTTATGTACCTAACAATTACTGAAATTAATATTTACATAACTACAACAAAAATTACCAATGTGATGCCCAATAACATAATCTACTATTTACAAAATAAAAATGTAATATTTTCTATTATTCTTATAACAATTACAACAGAAATTATAAAAACTATAATTTACACAACAAATATGTAATATCATACATAGAACTAAACTAAAGACATGTAAATTACAAAAATGTAATAACTGATTACCGAAATGTAATACTAATTTACAGATAGGGGTGGTTTAGATATAAAAAATGAGATGGCACAAGTCAATAGACAAAAAAATAATAAGACCAGATTTCAAGGGTAAATAAAAAATAAAAAAAAGTCCAGGGGTAGAAAAAAAATTAGATCCTTAGTCAAGGGGTATCTGAACAATTTCCCCTAAAAAAAATAGGGATATACTGTTATGCTTAGAAGTTAATACTCAGGGGGTGATACTGTTGAAAAAAAATATATTGGCTTTAGTCATTTTTTGAAGGCCATAACTAATTGGACCACAGCATTTCAAAAACTGTTATTTAACAGCCATGATCAAAGCTGTTATTATACCTTTCCTTCCTCAATGCTAAGATCTCGTTTGAAATTGAGTTTGAAAAATAGCTTTTTTTTTTTTACTTAAAAGCAGCTTTTGAAAATAACTTTCTAAAAAGCATAATTTCGTTAAATTCTTTATTAAAAAAAAACTTTTTTATAACTAAAAGTTGGTTTTTTTTTCACTTTCTTCAAACTCTAGAACTGCTGGGGAGGAGGACCTGCAAAGCAAAATGTCCAAACACTGATAGAAATTTGGTTCCAAACACAGCCATTTATCTCAAATTATACCAAATCCTCACTAAGCTTATTCACTTATGATAAATATCTGACACCAACAGCAGTCCAATTTATATATACAAAACTTACTACATAATGATGCCATTTGAAGAATTTATTGAGGAGAATCAATAACAAAACAGCAACAACAAACTGGGGAGAAACCATGTACATGTTACCCAAAATTGAACCTGTTTGAGGTGTTGTTTTTATTCTCAATGAATCGACATGTGATCGAGTCATCCTCCTGAATGAAGAGCCCCTCTGGTGATGTTTGTGATGAGCCGTTGGAGTGATCGATGTGTCATTGGATCCTCCTGCAATGTATCAGTAACATAAGTCTAAATCACATGAAAATAGCCAGAATATGTGCGGTATTCCGAGAATTAGTCATTTTAGCAGTCACTTTTATAGTCCTTTTTTTTAGGTATATATTTATCTAATGAAATACATATTGATTGAGAAAAGTGGAATACATACTCAAATGAATTGAATGCACACTTTTTTACATTTTTCCTAATGGAGTATATACACCTCTACTCTATTAGAGATATAGGACTGCCCTAAAAAGACTATTAAAAATCAAGCGTGGAAACTTTAAAACATGAGGCGTTAATCAGATCTATTTTTCAGGAACACCTTGACATGCCTCCAAATGTGCCTTCTAGAATTGCTTATACATGGAAGAAGAAAACATGGAGTCAAATAAGGATTTCGAGCAATTGAATGAAATGATCATTCCTCCATTTTGACAACATTTTATTTAACAAAAATCATTCAACGATGAATGAATTTTACCCTGAGAGGATCATTTTATGATCCATAATGTTTGCATCAAAACCCTCGAGTCTGTGTGATATCATGTTTCGGATTATAAAAATTATACCCCTATCGTCACAGTGTCAAAGTCCATCAGTGGAACACAAACTTTTCCTGGCTGATATCAGGCAAATGATGCATTTTATTAAGATGAATCATTTCCTCTTCAAAATGATTTAGATAATCATTCTCAACAACCAATCAATGGACAGTCAACAAGCACACTATTCATATAGTGAGCCATTGTTCTCTTTTGTTGGATACTCATACAAAATCAAATTCCAATTTAGTAGATGTTAGTCCAATGAAGTAAAAATTCATTGAGATGGTAAGGAAAGGAAATTGTTCGACTTATATTCTACAGTTATGCACCACCTTAACTTCTTTCCATTTTGGTTCTATTTCTCTGCTAGTCGATGATCCTTGATCGATACCAAAGTCTGGGTGATCACTGAATCCTTTGCTAAGTAAAGCAAGAACCATGAACAACATTATTTCTTCTGTTTTCATCATCATTGCTAACTTGAATAGATTCAACAAATGATGCACACAATTAATAACCTACTTGATCATGCAAATGATAATCCATGGTCATCAATAATTGTGTCCCTATTAAGTGATTGGGAAGAATAGATGGCCATGATGAAACATTGGTCAGCCAAAAGAAAAACTGCAATGGAAAGGACTACTCACATGCAGGTATGCATCGAAAGTCCCATCTCTTAGCATGTCAGGAAGGCAGTTTCTTAAAGCATCACATGCCCTGCATTTGAAAACCAAATTCCAAGAAATACTGAGGACTGCGCAAAGAAAGCATCAGCATATATGTAATAGGCAGCAGTTCTCAACGTAGAAATGAGACAATAAAACAATAAATAAATAAATAAATTATAGTTAAAGTCAAACATAGAAATGAACCAACCTGGGATTATCTGAAAGTCTCTGATAACAACATATTATATATTTTAACAGCAGTGTAGAAGGTGATTCTGCGACTGATTGAACCATTTGCTGAAGAACATTACCTACAGCAAAGAACCGCTCGGCAGTAGCGCATATGTATTTCAGCCCCTCATCATCTGAAAGAATCTTTTGGACAATAAAAATAGCCACCTACAAAGCAGGCACATATCAATCAGAAGTCAAACTCCTTGCTTTTACTTGAATGGCAAGTCTTTCCAAATAAAAGTAAACAAATTTAGATAAAAATAAAACTATTAGCAAACACTAACAACCATCCATGATAAAATCACATGAGGCAGATGAAACACACTTACTGACCGTTTTTGAAAGTTCACTACCCATCTGCATAGTGTGTAGACACAAGGGAATTATTTCTTTAGAGAGAAGAAAATGAATTACCCCTGTATCATCATCCTGGAAAGGAAATAATGAATTTGAAATTTAAATTCATATATAAATATATGGTTGTACTTAAAAGTATCAAAATAAGAACAATATTACAGCAGAGAATTTATTCAAACAAGCACTGATAAATTTTGTTGAGTTTTGCATTCATGTGTTATGACTGTTCGCCAAGAAAGTTCAAAAGTAGTTCATTAGAAGATGTGTGTATATATGTATATATACATGCATGTATGTTGTATGTGAATGCACATATTATAGAAGCATTAAATAAACAAAATTACATTGTAGTTGATACTGCAACCTATTATGATGAACTAACTTACTTTACAAATTATAGTAATAGACATTGCAATCCACAAGAAAAATTACCTTTACGAGGGCCCCGATAACTCCCAAGCTGGTGAGCCTTAAATACTCAAACGCCCTTGTTTTGGTTGTCGTTTTCAGAAAAGGGTAAAGATATAAGGGCATGTATGCTGCAAGAGAGATACAGAACATACAATATTAGAACTTCCTGGGTATTACTATAATTTCAGTTCATTAAGATTCTCCTAGCATCAAATGCTACATACACCCTCCATATCCGTATCTCAAGCCGTATCCAAGGTACATGATGAGAAATGCATGTCATAAATGAAAGCATCCAAATAGAGTAACATGATTAAGCATTCGGAGCTTGTGAGCAAACCTACTTCAGGGACATCACAACCAAGATCGTCTATCCCTAGGAACAATAATACGAAGGGAAAACTCAAAGGGAAGAATGAAAATAAATTAAGAAAAGGGCTATCATTAGTTCATTACTCAACATGAATTCAAATCATAAGTTGAGAAGCTAAAAAGTTTCACCAAAACAATCATACAAGATATTACAAAATTGAATTCTCTTTCCTGACACTATTGGATCCTTTTTATAGACCTCAAAGCAGATTATTTCTAACAACCTAACTACCCTAAGTCCCTAACAACCCTTATCCAAATCATCCTAACCTAGAAATCAACCTACTCTAATCTTTTTTTACTAACAAGTAACAACTTAGTCAAACCTACCTAATCTAAAAAATTTTACTCACAAATAAGTCAAAACTATCTAATCAAAGGAACTCTCCAAATAGTAAACTAATTGTAATTAGAACTTTGATTTAGGCATTCAAAAAATAAAATCAAACTAAAAAAATGATGATTCAATCTACATCGTTCTCTCCAGGTTTGAGAGAGTGTTCCATCAAAATCAAGCAGTCAATTTTTTTGAGTGACCCATGTCGAAGTTGACTCGCTTTATGTAGAGTTTGTTGTTCACATGCATCATACGACATAGTGACTCCTGATGAATGGATGACCTCACCATTTTTCTTCACATTCAATGTCAATTTTTCCCTGGAAATAAGCCGTGTCAGTGTTGGTGGTAGCGATCCATGTACGGTTTTGCACATGTCATTGTTTCAAAATCAACAAAGTAAAAGCCCTCCATATAATCCACACACACTTATAGATTTAGAGAGAAATCTCTTGTAGGATCTTTTTGAGCCACTGCTGCCATGCCATTCTTCAAAGAACCTAAACATGTCATGCACCAAGTCGATCACGGATGCACTTATCTCTTCATTCACAAGAAACTCAACTTGGGCTACTTAGGGGTTCTTCTCAAAGGCATGAACAACTTTGTAGAGTTTCTCCATGCTGCTGTAGAGAACAAAATTGCTGCAGTGCCTCTGGTGGCCATCAAATCACATTTCAACTTTCTTGGTCATCAACCCAATGGAGATTGACATCGCACACTAATTGAATTTCCAGTACGATGTCAAATCTGACGTGTCAACTCTTCAATAGTGGAAGAATCGTTTTGATACTCACTGAATCAAAGTAGATTAGTCATTAGTATCGATGTTGTAGTCTTCTGTGTTGATCTCCTTTCTATAGCTCCTCTAAAAATTGTGTCACTTCCATGGTGTGTGCTGTCTTCATAGGCACCAATCTACTCATCTCCATGGTTCCTTTTAAATGGGTCATTGTGGTATAACACTACACACTGCTATAGTACACTTCCTAGTGTGCTCCAATCTTCTCTTCATATCTTTTCCCAAGTAGGTCATCCGCATGGTGTGCATTGTCCATGAAGTCACCACTCCACTCAATCAACACACTTCTCAGGATTAATATATTAGACTCATCATTGTTAAGTCACTGGCAGTGGATCTACTTAGGATTGGGCTACCTATCTCAGACTTGCAAGGGGATGTATCAGTGTGGCGCGGTGTTGGGCTTTGTTGAGACACATGGTTGATGCATTTAAAGGAGCGCAAAGCTATCTTGGTTACCATTTCATATCTCAGTGAAATAGCTACTTGCATTGGTTACTAGGTTTGAATTATTTCTACAATTACATGTGCTTCAATCTTCCTGTTAGAAGAGGGTTATCAACACTTGCAAAGGTAATGTATTTATATTGTTGTTTAATTGTCATGGAGTTCTCATGGGACCCTACAAAATTCACGGAAAAGCCACCCCAGTATGGAACTACCCATCCTGAGCGAGTGGCCTCCTAGGAATGCATGAGGGTCACCTAGCACGTTGGAGAACGGAAAAATGGAGAAAGCTACGTAGGGGGGGAGCTATCTTGAACCCGCAACAATATACATCTAAATGGTGGGACTGTTCCTCTATGTCTGTGAGCACAGTGTATTGTTGGGATCCCGATGATCTCCGCTAAAATCGTGTTTGTGTGCTAGGACATTACATGGTATCCCCTTTTTTTAATACCAAACATGCCTAACTTGAATAGTGTGAGAGCCTTATAGAGATCTAGTGGACATGCATTCACAAGTCTTCGACATCTGATATTGTTCTTATGGTACCACTCCATCAAAATGTTCAATTCAAGTTTAACTTAACATTGTGCTATTACTTTATTGTTGCATATGAGTCTAGAGCCTCTATTTTTTTTTTACCAAGGAATCATGTCCCTTATTTGGTTGTAGATAAGCCCCAAGCAAGTCCCACAAGATCCTCGACAGGTTCCCCCACCCCCCATTCCTCAAGAACCTAAAGTCAATGTTGTGATAGCGTGTTATATTAGTTTTAGTGTCTCGTAAGTCTAATATCTTGTTTCGGTATCACTGATTCACCGATACCCCAATTCAAGGTAAATCATGTTCTTTGTTTGGTTGTAAATACGTCCTAACTTGGGTTCCACAAGCTTTCTCATTTTAAGTTATGATATTATATATTTTAAATATTATATGTTAGATGAGTCATAGTTATCACCTTATTCCACACTGCCCTATTAACCCATCAATCAAAGAAAAGAATCACCTATAGCTCCTCCCCATTCCACGAACTCTCAAATCAGAGTTGGAGTTTCATGAGAGAAGAAAATATCCAGATAGGTAAAATATAAATCAGTTTCACAATAAAAGACAATAGAAAAACTTGGAGCATGCCAACACAAGCTTAAATATTATCCAAATAAGTGAGAGGTTTACCATTAAGGAAGTTCATCTTTGTATCTGGATGTACAGCTAGACACTGGAAAATGCAAACCACAAGAGGAAGAATGAGAAAAAGAAAGTATAAGGATTATCAGCAAAAGTAAACAAGTGGAGCCACATGTAGAATACACATTAGTAATTACCTGCAGTAGAGAAAGTGCATTACAAACTCGGTTTGACGCTTCTTGGGTGAGGGTTGGAGGTGAAAGAACATGGTATATTGAAGTAATCTCCTGTAGCATTGCAGCCTTCGGGTATTACTGACATAATTAGGTAATAAAAAAGGCCAAACATGTTAAAAAGCATTTGCATATTTCCTCACTAAAAGATCCAATTTTAAAAAAACAGTGATGGAAATATCAACTATTCCAAAATGTAAGGGACTAGAGTGCAAAAACACAAAATTATGCCACATAATCCAAATCAACCACAACACAAACAAGAATTTTTTTTTTTAAGTTGGGAGAAGACAACCTGACTGTTACCAAACCAAAGATAAGCTGAAAAATCACAGGACCTAAGGGGATTTACCAATTTTAAAGGGACTTTTTCTAATTTCATAAGTTTCCAGGGAGCTACATCGATTTTTCCCAAAACAAAAATGGAGATGAGGGACCTAAAGGGATTTACCAATTTTACAGGGCCTTTTTCTAATTTCATAAGTTTCCAGGGAGCTACATCGATTTTTCCCAAAACAAAAATGGAGATGAGGGATCTCCATTTAAGCCCTGAATACAAAACACTTCAAATCCCGTCAAAGACAATGGCTTGAACAAATCACCCACCCCTGACCCCAGCCAATATTTAAATATTCGGCCCTAAAAGTATATACTTCAACCTCCAGAGTATTTTTTTATCTCTCAGCTACCATAATATGCAGAGAAAAATCTTCTTAACTTCTTGAAATCTTCTTAAAATCACAAAAAGTCCCTCTAAAATCAGAAAATCATCTTAAGTTCCCATAAAATGTATATGTTAACGAATTTAATCCCCCGGTCAAAAGTATATTGAAATAAGTCCCCAGAAACTTATTAAAATTGGATTCAGTCCTTACAAATTTTATAAAGTCAGATTTAGCCCTTTTGTAAGACAAAAATACCCTCGTCATTTTTCAACATCCCCATCTTCTGAAATGTCATCCTCAACGGTAGAAAAAATAGTTGTCGAACCTCATTTGATCTACAAAATCGAGTCCTTTTATAACATTTTCACCTCTTCAATCTCATCACAGAGACAGAACAAAAAAAATTACAGTTTCATCAACTCCATTACAAAATCAGATAAAACAATTTAAAAACTAATTCAAAATTTTATAATACATTTTCAACTCAAAATTACTAGCAATAAAAAGCATAACACCTTAATTATAAATCTATAATTTGTTTAATAAAATTTAAATGAATTAGTATATACTTTTAGATAATCAGAGGGACTTTTTATGATTTTATGAAGATTTTAGGGAGTTGAGACGATTTTTAAATTTTACGGGGATTTTGTTCATTTTTTATAAGTTTTTATGGAGTTATATTGATTTTTTCCAACAAAAAAAATAAATTTTAAAAGGGTATAACAGTAATTTACCATGCATGGTTAGGGTTAACCACACATCTAGTTAGTTATAGGGATTAAAATAAATATTGTGTAATAAGATAGGGACCTGTGGGGATTTAACAATTTTACTAGGACTTTTTCTGATTTTCATAAATTTCCAGGGAGCTACATCGATTTTTCCCTAATATGTATTGAACTACAAGTCTACACTTGAATGCCAAGTAATAATCAAGTAATAAGAACATATGCACTTTCTTTATAAAAAAAAATTACAAATGCATACAAATGGAAAAAATAGTTGTAGGGGCTTGGTGAGGAAATAGTTTGCAGGACAGAGATTATGCATGGAAAAATAGTAGAGAAGGAAAAGATACCTGTAAAAGTGCAGTAACTGAACCAAAAGAATTCCACAACAATGGAGCCAGATCTTGAAGGTGTTCTTTTTTCTATAGAAGAGAAATTTTATTATTCAGTAAATACCCCAAATATTGAAATAAAAGCATAGCCACTAAATGAAACAATCAAGAGAACAGTAATAGACAATATATCCTTATCTATGTTTCCTCAAACAGTAACATTTCATGATTTCATCAATGGTGCCAATCCACAACCATCATTTGGCTTAAAAGTTTACTTTTTTGCTTTATTGATGTTGGAAACATGCTGACAATTTTGCATATAATAAATACAATTGAGCATGGGAAATTAAAAGATTTGCATGCTCCTCATACTGCTTGCTTTACTTCATTTGTACCAAATGGATGGTAATTCTTCTAGACTGATTTTGGCAAGAAAGTTGTCTATGACTTAAGTTCAATATAACAGGCATTTTGGTAAGAATATTGTCTAATATCTCATAATACACACATGCATGATGTTTGGTTAATAAGTTTCAATATTTTGCTTTCATGAGATTCAAATTATATAGAAAATGGTGGGGGGGGGGGGGGGGGGAATATGGCATAGCGGAAAAAAATTATTGGTCCATTGTAGGGATTCCTGTCCCTACACTGGTTAAGACACCAAGTGAAAGAAAAAAAATCTGCTTCCCATCCCCTCACATTGGTTAGTCAGTTCGGTTAAACAAGTCTCTCGCCCAAAAAAACAGGGTTGCCTGGGCACATGGAAGCTATGGCATTGATGATTAATAGAAGGCTGAGAAAGATCTTTAGACAAGGACATTATTATACTGAGAACACCTGGCCCTCAGTGGTGATTATCCTAAAGGTTTGGTGCATGCATATTCTCAAGGTTGGCAGGAGGGGAAAGTATTGGTTCAGTGTGGCGTTATAATTATATATTTTCTCATTTGTTATGGGGACCCCCAACCTCCCTGATGTATGCTCTCTTTTAGTAGTGCATCAACATCAATTTACTATGATTCCACCGCCAAACAACTATAATCTACTAGACTGACTTCAATAATTAAAAAAAAAAAAAATTAACTCCCCCTCCCTTCTCTTTTACTTTTATGGGGTTCAGAGACCAATGGTCTATCACTTTGATGGGGCTAGCCGCTAGCGTTCAGAACAATATTGGAGATATCAGCAAGAGGTAAATAGCATTGTGTTTCCTAGGTCATTGGGTCCTATTGATCGCTTGGTCCCAGATTTCGGTGATGTATATGACCATTTCATTGAAGGAGCACGGGCTTGACAGAAGGTCCAGGATTTGGCAATACAGATTGTTGAATGATAGGAAAAAGAAAAAATTCTAGAATTTTAAAAGGTAGAAAAGATCGAGGGGGCTCGAGAGTCTAGAAGAAAGGTCATCTCAATGGTAACTTCCTCAATACTCATTAATACTCAATGGTAACCTCCTCAATACTCAATGGTTTAGACAGAGTGGGACGCAAAGTCTTCATCATAAAACTTGTGGGTAATATCAATAATAAATTAATACTTGAGAAAATTATAGAACTTTTCCGAGTCTAAATTAAATTTCAACTCAATTACTGCAGAAATTATTATTGGCTCAAAATGAAAAATCATACTAATTTGGAGCCATGGTTTTTTTGGTGAAAAACAAAAACAAGCCTAAACTATGGAAGGAAGACAAGAGAACTTACTTGTAGCTGTCCGTTGGATGGGCCAAGATGTGCAAGGAAAAATATTGAATCCACCATAAGATTACATGGATTTAAATGACAAATCAATTCGATTAGGATCCATAGATGTTTTTTGCAATAAAAAAATATATATAAGCAAAAAATGAACAGGCATATGACGGAAAAGTCTAGCCTTTTCTCAAAAACAGACATAGACACAAGATTAAAAAAATAAATGAATGAGTTTTTTGTTCTAAATTGAACTTGGTTTAAAAATAAAATGTTTTAATTAATTTGAATTTGTTTATATAGTTTTATTTTTAAATATTTGAAAGAGAAGGGTTCTTTTGCTAAAGATTTGCTTTATATTTAATTAGACTATAGTATTTGAGATTTGATCATATTGAAAGTAGAACTCAATATTCTTTTTTTTATTAATTACAGCAAAATCAGTGAGAAATGTGGATATATGCACTACGAAAGTTGTTCTTAAAAGGGAAACACCATATTTTAAGAATTTATGGGACTGCACCATTACATATATACTGGGTCACTTGTTGCACAGGGGCGAAATCTGTGAGATTACAAGGACGAGTGCATCAAGACTTCTAGCTAAATCAGATTTGCAGTCTCCGTCGGTAGATGACTGAAGGTGCTGATGCGGGTTTGGATGTTTCAATGGTGTGCTTGCTGATTTTGATGGGATCCAGTTCGGATTCCTTTCTGCTTTTTGTAGTTTGTGTCCTTTTTCTTTCTTTTATGAAATTGCATCCATCATTAAATAAGATGAAGTGGTAAAATTCCTACACTAGTACAAATAATATATGTTGCTTTTTATCAGATATTAAGTGCCATGATAGATTGATTTTTTTTACTACAGATGGGGTACACACTTATAATTTTATTAAACATAAGGTAGAGACTCAAAATTAGGACGACATTACAGCATACTCAAAAAAGACAAAAGGAGATGACGCATCTCCTTTTGAAAAACCAAAAAAAAGAAGTGCAAAACTGGTGCTTCTGCAGACGGTCCTTCCTAGCATGCCAATGTTCTTCCCCTCTATATTATTGATACTCAAGGACGTGCCAGCAAAATAGTTACCATGAAGCAAAAAAAAAATTTGGTGTGAGACCAGAGAAGGTGTGGAGAAAGCCCTTTTTGTCAGAGTGGATATGTTTTGCAGAAGTGAGGAGGGAGGTCTTGGGATTCTTGACCAGTCATGAGTGAAGTTCCCCTGTCCAAGTGTCTTTGGAGACAACTAAATCTGAAGGAATCTTTATGGTCCAGAATTGTTAATGTTAGACACTACAGGAGTTGTTCCTGATTCAAGTTAGCTCCCTCCTGTTCCTATAAACTTTCTAGTGTTTGAAAAGAGGAACATTTGGCCGGCGGGTAATTCTCTGTTGCAGTTAAATACAATGTTGGGGATGGGGCTTCTATTAGATTCTAGCAAGACAAATTTCTAAGAATTCATTTACCAATCCCTGTATATTAGAGGAAGGGTCGCAACACTGCAAAGATTAGGAAAACTTCTCATTAGAGGTTCTTTGAGCACCACTGGTCAACAAAGAAATAATGTGAACTATTTCATCCCCCACCACACCACACCCCCCCCCCCCCCCCCCCCAAAAAAAAAAAAAAGGGCCTGCATGAGAAGAAAACTATCTGATGAGGAGTTGCAAGACTTACAATCGATGTACCTATTTACAGCAGAGAGACCATAGTTGCATTGACGGTTCACCTAGACCCCCAACCCAAAGGAGGGATTCACCATTAAGGCATGAAGTTATGCTATGATTTCTTTTTTCCGTGCTCAACAAACTATCTAATTGGATTGTGTGTGGGCTAATCACTTTTCAGTGTTCATCTCGTGGTTGTCTGGGCAGCTAAGCCAGTGTTTTAAAGGAGGGATTATGCAGTCGCCTAAGTGGAATCGAGCATAGCCCGCCTCATCCTAGGATTAAACAACCTTGTGATTAAGCATGAATTAAGCGGCTGGGCGGGAATTACGCAGGAATTAAATGAATTTTAATCTAATTAATTTGATTATTTTTCCGTTTCTTGACTTACTTCCCTATTTAATTATATTTTAATTTATTTTTCATTTTCAAATTTGTGTGTGTGTGTGTGTTCTGTGTACACATACACACATTTTTTATCGTGAAAGGATACACGATTCAAGCTGATGATTCAATGAATATTAATTCTCTAATCATTTATGTTTTATTTTCTTCTACAATTGAATCTGTGATGAGAATGCTAAACTTACATGGTCATCATAATTCGCAAAGAGTCAACACGAATTTCATAATTCACAAAAGTATCTTGCTTGGTTAAATAACATTCTAATATAATAATACGATAAATACCATCTAAAATTCAATTGATAATAAACAACCAAATACGAACATGGGATAACTCAGTTCGACAACAAAAAAAATCCATAGTTCCAAAACCACATAACCGCAAACAAAACTACAATGCATAGAATGTCCACAACTGCCAATTGACATAACAAATAAACAAAAATTAAAATGTCATGCTACCAATGAACGCATCAACTCTATCAATTACTAACTAAGCAATTAGGCTAGTTATTTATATTTTCCTTATTTTGATTAAATTTCACCTATTTATTTGTTTCAATATCAACCATTCATAATAAATGAGTCACATCACCCAACCCTTTTTTTAGAAGAGATATAGGAGTTCCCCAGATAGAATGAAACGAGGTATCTCCGTAAATTAGAAGCGAGAGGAAAAAGATGACAAGAAGAAATAGAGGTGTCAAGGAAGGGGCGGACCCAGGGCCGGTTCTTGGGCAAGGCCACCAAGACAATTGCCTAGGCCCCCACTCAAAGAAGGCCCCTAAGAATCATTTGTTCAATGGAATTTTAAAAATTAGACAGTGAGATGTGTCTCTTTTCTCAATTTTAAATTAGCTCCTCTCAACATATTTTCTCATTCTGTTTAATATTCCCCAAACCAAACCTTAAATTTCTCTCCTCCCCAAATCTCTCCAACCATAGTGATAATAAACATTAGAATTTCAAGACTCTCTCTCTCTCCAACATATCTCTCTCTCTATGGTTGAATAATATAATATTCAATCCCTCTTTTAAAGATATTTTATATTTTTATAATTATCTCATTCCATTAAAATTTAATCTTTTTTGTTATTTATTAACCGCATATGATGATGTAGAAGGTTTTAATTTAAATGATTGTATAATATCATGTATCTATTTTTGTAAAATTTGTAACTTAAATAAAATAATTTGCAATATTCAAACAATTTAAAATTTTTTGTAAAAAACATATGGGACACTGTTTTAAAAGTTCGCCTAGGGCCCAACCACAAAATTCAATTCTCAAGGTCTACCCTGGGCAGACCCCAACACCAGTACTCAAGATTCACCACTCAAACCATAGATTCCCCATAATTGAGAAAGGTGTTTTCACTTCCAAAATAATTGTTACCCAAATTCTAACAAGAGATGAAATTGCCGCCCATGTGTTCTCCCAATATAATCTCGTGTTGGAAGACTCTATCATTACGAGTGAGAATGATAAATTTACATGGTCATCATAATTCACAAAGAGTCACATGAATTTCATAATTCACAAAACTATCTTGCTTGGTTAAATAACATTCTAATAGAATAAAACGATAAATAGCATCTAAAATTCAATTGATAATAAACAACCAAATACAAACATGGGATAACTCAGTTCGACAACAAAAATCCATAGTTCCAAAACCACGGAACCACAAACAAAACTACATTGCATAGAATGTCCACAACTTCCAATCAACAAAACAAAATCTAAAGTGCCATGCTACCAAAGAACGCATCAACTCTATCAATTACAATCCAAGCAATTAGGCTAGTTATTTATATTTTCCTTATTTTGATTAAATTTCACCTATTTATTTGTTTCAACATCAACCATTCATAATAAATGAGTCGCGTCACCCAACCCATTTTTTTTGATAAGAGATATAAGAGTATCTTATTAATAGAACCCCCTCCCCCTGAATAGAATGAGACAAGGTACCTCCTTACATTAGAAGCGAGAGGAAAGAGATGTCAAGAAAAGAGAGGTGTCAAGGAAGGGGCGGACCCCAACACCAATACTCAAGATTCACCACCCGAACCATAGATTCCCCATAATGAGGAAGGTGTTTTCACATCCGAAATAACAGTTACCCAAATTCTAACAAGAGATGAAATGGCTGTTCATGTTTTCTCCCAATATAATCTCTTGTGTTGGAAGACTCCGTCATTATGAGTAAGCCAAAGAAACCATTGAAACTCGGCAAGATTGCCACGATCACCACATTTGGAAAGAGCAAGATGAATCGAGAGCCTCACCCACCTTTCCCCAAACCTTCACTCTAAAGCTCTCTCTCTCTCTCTCTCTCTCACACACACACACACAGTCTCACTCACTCTCTCTCTATAAAAACGCTATAGTGCCCTTTCCAATCCGAGATAAAGCCTCCGATCCTCTTCAGATCTTCTTTTCTTTATTAAGGTCTTTTCTAGTCTTAAAAAGGTTCATTTTTTTTTTCTCAAAAACAAAATAAAAAGAAAATCAACCAAATCCGACGAGCCATCTCAGATCAAAAGAACCCAAAAAACAAAAAAAAAAAAACCCTAGTTTTCCATTCGGATTCATATAGAGAGACAGAGAGAGAGTGGACACCAGTGAGAGATCGTGAATAGCCTTCTCGCGGAGGTCGGGGTTAATGATCGCCAGCACCAGCTGCTCCGCCGACTTGTTCGTCTTCGACCGTTGGACGCCGGAGGCCTCCGCCGCACCGGGAGGGGTACCTCCCCCTCTGCCGCCTCCGGCGAACGGAGGGTTCGGATTCGCCGGCTGCGTCAGATTGGTTGGGATCATCTTCTGTTCGAAAGTTTGCTTTCTTTTTTGTGGGACGGGGGGTGTCGAGAGGGTCGAGTATTTGAATTCGGTTCTTCTGCTGTGTCGACCGTTGGATTGATGAAAGATCCCTTGATCACGGCCGTTGATTTGGTAAATCTTGATTAAAGATAAAGATTTTTGTATTGAATGTGATTGATGATTTATATTGATTGTGATTCTTATAAATAGGGATAACGAGCGTTCATAACTATTCAATCTTTATCATTCAAATACACAAAATTTTAATTTTAAAATTTAACATATTATCTCATAATAACAAGATCGAATGGTCACGAGCGCATTGAACAATCAAATTGTCTGATGTGCGTTGGACCCTTTTTAAATGATAGAGATTATGCTTTGATTAGAAATCATATCTCGTTGGGGACTAATAAATTAGATTAAATATGATTATATTAGTTAAATAAATTATTTTAAATTTATTTTTAATTATTACTGTTAAAAAACATAATAATAAAAAGTTTGTTGTTTGATACACAATAATAAGTTACAAATATAAAATGTGGATAACAATTTATGAAAAGTAATTTGATTTTACATTCAAGCTCCCTAATTTAGAATTAGGGTTCGTTTGGATATGAGTTTAGGTGGATTATGCGTTTCAAAAACTAAAAATTATGAAACTCACATCCAAACACATTTTTAGCATTTAGCTTTTCAAACCGCAATCTTTCTTTTTAAGTTAAAAAATATTACGGTTGAAAATATAATAAAACATAGCTTTCAAAAGCTGAGTTTGAAATATAAGATTTTAAGAATCTCATAGTTTCAACCTCATATCCAAACGCATCCTTAGATAAAAAAAATTAACATGTGGATTTTTTAAAATAAATTAGGTGAATAAATCAATTTTAAGGCAGACTTGAAATTCCAGTATTATCTTATTTCACATTCTGATATACAAATATTATCTTATTCTTCCAATCTAACCGATATTTTCCATTATTCCACCTTCCTGGCTGTTATTTCACCTCTATTTTACTATCCAAACAAGGGGTTCATGTGTAAAAGACAATTGTGGTAAGAGGGTTTAAAGAGAAAAAAATAGCACAATAAATTAATTAATAATGATCCATCTTAATTGGTTAATTTATTTATTATAATATCTCCTATAGAACGTTAATTTAAGACGAATTGGAAGGAAATTTATCTTTCCTAAGGCCATGTTTGGTTAATAGTATTTCTAATATTGATACTAATTTTACCCAAAGGTTACTAGAAATAAAATGCAAAAAAATTGCATGTTTGGTTAATGGCATCATTGGAAAAAATAAATGTTAGAAATAAATGGTGCAATCCAAATTCCATCATTTTTTTTGGGATCACGAGAATCCTACATATTCTATGTTTTAAATATATAATAATGTTGTTATATGTATGGCCTATTTTTCACTCTTAATTCTAATTTATACGTATTTTAAATTTTTAAAAATAGAATACCTCATATAATGAGATACATGTTTTTATAAAAAAAATAAAACATATATTTAAATAAATCGCATAGAACATGTTATAGAAAAAATGAATTTTTTTTATTAAAGTATATATATCTATGCGAATATATATATTTTCTATTGACAAATATGTAAGGGTGCAATTTGAACGAGTTGAACTCGACCTAATCCGAAATTTGGGTGATTTGGGTTGGGGTTTTAGCTCGAGTTAACTCGAAGGGTTAGTTTGATAAGGGATTAAGATTTTAAGGATAAATTGTCTTAATTTTAGAGGATAAAAAATTAATCAATTTTGTTTATATTTACATTCGTTAAGATTGAGATAAAAAGTATGAATAAATGTTATCTCAGTCTTTAAGTAGGGCTGGTAAACGAACCAAGCCGCTCGAGCGCGACTCCAGCTCGACTCGGTTTAAGCTCGTTCAGGCTCATTCGATTAAAGAAATGAGCGAACTTGAACAATTTTTAAAGCTCGATTAGGCTCAGGACCTGAATCGAACTTCATTTTGTGTTAAGATTCGACTCATTGTGTTATAAAAAACTTAGTTGAAACTTAACTAAACCCTTTTATAAGATCAGAATATTAAATTAATATAAAGTTATGCTCATTTAAGCTCATGAACTTGACCCATTTAGGTTAAAATTTTGTTTTCGATTCTTAAAAACCCTAAAATGAAGAAGAATGCTAGACTCGTTGAGACTCGTGAGCTCTGCTCGGCTCGGCTTGACTCGTTTATAAACGAGCCGAGCTTGAACATGTCAAAGCGCTGCTCGTTCGACTCGTTTACCAACCCTACCTTTAGGTGAAAAAAATATCCTCATTTTCATTTTAAAATTGAAACAATTATTTTCAATTTATTCCTATTATTTTGTTTACAACAAATAGAGATAAACTGTCTTTCTATTCACTTATTATTAAAATTATTTTTTATCTCAATATTTATTCCCTTGCCAAACCGGTCCGAGTTTCTAAATCCCAGGTCTAAGCGGCAGATTACGAATCATTAGAGGAAAGACAATATGGACCGTTAAAACAATAAAGTCCATCTGAGGGAGACAAATATAAAGAACCGAAAAAAAAAAATTTACAAAAAATAATAGTCACACGCACACACACGTCATCGAAGACGATGACGCCACTGTCGCTCCGACTTCAGTCGACTCCAATGGGGAAAACCCTAACCCTAACTTTCTCGTCTCCTCCTTCTCCTCCTCCGATGGCGGTCCTCGTCACGGCGTTCCGTGGGAGGGCTCGTCTTTCGACGGCCGGACCGGTCCGGGCCTCTCGACACCCCCTCTCCGGTAACCTGTTCTCTCTCTGGCTCTCGTTATAGTTCACGATGTAGTTCACACCCGTTAGATCTGGCCATCTTTTTTATAAAAATGTTACTTTTTTTTTATAAAAATGCAATTCACATCTGTTTTGTTTTATTGTAAAGATATATAACGAGGTTTATATTTTATTTATATAAATAAAAGATGAAGTGTATGGTACAATGAGCTGGATGGACTTGTTTTTAGAAAATATAATAATTTTAATTATATAAGACTGCAGATGGGTCTGAAAAAAGGACTGTGTGTCCCTTTTTTTTGTTTGTTAAAAATAAGGGTGCAAGATACACATTCAATTCATTCGAGTTTTAATTTTTTGGTGAAAGTATGTTCTTTAATGAACAAGTGTATACTTTCAAAAGAAATTCAAAATATGTTGAGACTATATCAGTGACTGCAAGAATGATCGTCCTTAACATTATTTTAAGTTAGAAATAGTCTCGCATGCAGTTCATACTTGTTTTGATTTTTTTTCAAAGTGATTTCATGTGTCAAAACTTGCTTCTTTATAAATAAATAAATAGTATATGCTTTAATGAATTGTACATACTCACTTACGTGAAAAACAAAAGATAAATACTTCATCTAATGTAACATATATCTCATTAGCAGCAGGACTGCACAATGAACTCTATGTATGGATTGCATGTAGCACATAGTTGTTTGGGCGACGCGCCTAGAAAACTAGGCCGTCCAAATGAATATAGGCGACCGCCCGCCTAATAGCATGTTCATTAAACAGGCGCCTGGGCCCTCCTACCCCTCTAAATCACGCCTAGCCCGCCCAATCCCTCGCCCAACCTCAAAAATAAAAGAAAAAAAAACACGATCAAAAGATTGAAACATCATTTTACCAGCCAATGGTGGAGCGAATTCTCCTGGTCTCAAGTGAGTCTCTACTGATATTTTGTCTCTCTCTCCTTTCTCTCCTCAAAATTTCTAAACTCTTATCTCATTTTCCATCAATCTCTACCCCCTGTTCTTCTTCTTTAATTTCACTAGGGTTAAATTATATTAATTTTGTCGAAAAGGACATGCACCAATAAATTACATCCAATGTTTTTTATTTATAAATAACATTCTTCATTTTAAGTGGTATTCTTGTAAAAATTAAAGAATGGATAAGTAGATAAATAACTTTAATATAATTATCAATTTAAATAATAAAATCTTAATTAAGCGCCGCCTAGGTGCCTAGGCGATTGGCCACTGCCTAGGCTCGCCTAGCCGCCTAGACAACTATGATGTAGCATCATGCAGTTGTGCTATATACATTTATATCCATACAAGAAAATGTGGCATGTATATATCCTTAATGTGACATGGAGTCAGTACATGCAATTCTATTTAAATGTTTTTCTAAGCAAGAATATATGAAATGCAAGTTATGCGAAAAGAAGTGCATTTAATTTATAGATGTAGTATATAAAATTGGGGGGACTATAAATGAGGCTATATACATTTATATCCATACAAGAAAATGTGGCATGTATATATCCTTAATGTGACATGGAGTGATGGAGTCAGTACATGCAATTCTGTTTAAATGTTTTTCTAAGCAAGAATATATGAAATGCAAGTTATGCGAAAAGAAGTGCATTTAATTTATAGATGTAGTATATAAAATTGGGGGGACTATAAATGAGGCTGCAAATAAAATTGTTGTTACATGTTGAGTTTAGGTGTTAAATTGATGTTATGAGCTAAGATGTTATGGGTGTAATTATCAAAGCTGTCTTTTGTGTGGGTGAAAGTATAAACAAATTGGTATGTTTTGAAAAAAAATGCTTTATGAATTCTTCAAAATATGTCTTTTTTTATTCTTTTTGAACCAATGACATCTAAATCAAAGTAGAAGTTTGCCTTATGGATGGAATTGGTGATTCTAATTCAATTAGCATAGGCATGGATGATGCTTTGATGGGATTTATTTCGGGCAAGACGAAAGCAACGGAACTGGCACATTCGTAGGTTTATTAAGTCCTTTGCCTCCTTACCAATTGCATTAAATAAAACATGTTTTTCATGCCATGTTCTTTTTATGATATATGACCTAATGCTTCTGAAACTCCACTTTGATTAAGTGATCTTCATCGTGTGCTCCAAATATTAGTTTCCACTTTTGTGCAGTATATGATGGGGATAAGGGGATTAATCCACTGGTATTAGTTCATTAATGTTTTTTTTTTTTTTGAAACTGGTAGACCAAAGCTACCCCAATTATATGAATCGATGAACTTTGGGTCGAAGGGGATACAGAGGAGTGGAGAACTAAAACATAGTTAAAAAAGCAAGATAAAATGTAAAACTCAAGAGACTTGAGAACTTGAATAGAGTTCCAATCCAACAAGCTCCCCGAGGCCCAGAAACCTCACGCCATGATGTTCAAGCCATCCTTGGAGAAGTCCACCTTCTTCGCGCCACTGAGGACTCTGCCCCACTCTCACATGAGGCTGGAAAACATATCCCACATGTTCTCAAAATAAAACCGCTGTCGCGGAAGATGGTCATGTTTCGAGTCTTCCATGTTGCCCATAGACCCGCCGAGATGAGGCATCGCTTGACCTCGGCCAACGCCGATCTGTCTTTCCGACTAGAGAGGAGGGTGACTGACTTCCAAAGGTGCTCGATGGACTGAAAGTCGAGGCTGATCGCCGTGACGCGTTCCAACATGGCCCATAGTTCGCTAGCCGCGGTGCAAGTGCAGAAGAGGTGCTCCGCCGTTTCATTGCCCACACAAAGAGTGCAACTTGTAGACGAGTTAGGGGACCACTTCGCCCTGTAGCACCTTGTTGTGGGGAGCGTTCAACCGCCAAATGTCAACCCGCTTCGCCGCTAACACCGCATTAAAACTCACATTGCGCATAAACCAATCATTCCCACGTCTCGCAGTATAGCGAGAGGAAGGATCAAACTTCCAACTAAACTGGTCCGGCGCGCTCGAGACCACCTGCATAGTGCCAAGTAATCCCCGTAGACGCTCAACTTGACCAACCTCCTCTGCAAGAAAACCACTGGCGAAGCGCACGTTCCACCCGCCCGAGCCATTGTGGATCTTCCAATAGTTTGCCACTGGGCGCTCCTCCTCTGTGGCAATGAGGAAAAGTGCCGGAAATCTGACAATGAGAGAGACCTCGCCACACCAACTATCTTTCCAAAACAAAGCCGTAGTTCCATTACTCACCTTCCATTGAATTGATGCGCCCAGCTCTTCCATGTTTTGAAACCAGCCTTTACTCAAGGCAGAAGCCCTCTGCCGTAAGTTGGGAAAGTGGTGCCCCGGAAGCACCCCGTATCTCTCTCACCAGATGCGCACCCAGAACGCCTCCGGCGTGGATATCCACTGCCAATACCATTTGGCTAGCAGAGAATTATTCATTTCCTCGAGCCTACGGATGTCGAGCCCCCCTTTCTCTCGTGGTAGACACACCATGTCCCAACTAACTATGGCTTGCGGACTTCTCCGACGGGACTGCACCACAGAAACCGTCTCCAGATCACGTCAATCTTATGAATCAGCCCCTTTGGAAACCTGAAAATAGACATATAGAACACCAGGAGACTCGACAGCACTGCTTGAAGGAGAGTGAGTGACCTTACCCCCGAGACTGAGCATCCATCCACTCCAACCCTTGAGTCACTTCTCCATCTGTTCAATGAGAGGATTCCAGTCCTCCTGATGCATCTTCTTTGCCACGAGAGGGAGGCCAAGATGCCTCCCTCTTATTAGATCATTAATGTTGGGATATGCTTATTTCATGTATCATGACTTGTCCAAAAAAAAATCTCCAGTGATCATGTGAGGCCTTAGATTAAACCCATACGGGTGGGGGTCCAACTAAGCTATATGAGTCACATCATCAAATAATTGTTTTTAAAATGGACATTGCAGCCTTGCATGCAGTCCCTTTTTGCCAATAAGGTATATGCTTTGTTATATGAATTTTTTTTTTTTTTTTACATAGGGGTTATATACAATACTTCATATTACTACGCTGGTATATGCTTCATTACATGAAATATACACTTCAAAAAATTAATATGCAAGACTGTTCGGTCTGTCCCTAACGTCATCCTTTTAAATTTCATAAAATTGAAGAAACACCATGCCAAAATTCCTGAAAAACAGTTGCTTGGCAATATGAAATGTTGATTGACTTATTTTCCTGTGGTCTTGTTTATGAGGATACATCTCTGGCTTTGAAATTGGAGTCTTTTATGCATATCTTCTCGAGATATTTTTGAATGTCATCTATATTCATTAGTGGGCAGGCTCATGCTCTCTCTCTCTCTCTCTCTCTCTCTCTCTCTCTCTCTCTCTCTCTCTCTAAGTGAGTGTGAGATGGTTACATAAGAAGAAATAAATGGGATAATGTATTGTATTGAGTAATGGAGGCCGAAAGGTCCTTTATATAGTTACAAGATGTATAAACCCTAGAAACAGAAAAAGATCAAAATACCCATGTCAAAAATATCAACAACAGGCCTATACAATGACTCTAATACTCTCCCTCAAGTTGGAGCGAAGATATCAATCAAGCCTAATTTGGTCAAGCTAGAACGAAGAACAGAGAGACCAACAGACTTGGTGAACATATCAGCAAGCTGCTCATTGGAAGAGACAAAGACTGTGTTAATTGTGCCTAATTGTACTTTCTTTTGAAGAAAGTGAACATCAACCTCAATGTGTTTGGTCCGCTCATGGAGAACTGAGTCCGATGCAAGCATAATGGCAGATCGGTTATAACAAAACAAAGTAGATGAACCAGCTACAGAGAATCCCAACTCTGTCAAAAGAGAGTGCAACTAAATGATCTCACATGTTGCTTGGGCTATGGCACGATATTTTGCTTCAGCAAAAGAACGAGAGACAACATTATGTTTCTTACTTTTCCAGGAAATAAGGTTGCCCCCATGGAAAGTAAAGAAACCAAAGGTGGATTGACAATCAATGAGTGAACCAACATAATCTACATCAGTGTAACAAGAAATGATAGGCTGAGCACTAGTAGCATAGAATAAGCCAAGACCTGGGCATGACTTCAAGTATCGAAGAATCCCTTAAACAACATCTAGGTGAGAAGCCCGTGGGGCATGCATGAATTGACTCACCACGCTGATAGCAAAAGTCAAATCAGGTATAGTATTCGTCAAGTAAATCAAACGACCCACTAGACGTTGATACAAAGAAGGATCTGGTAGAATGTTGCCTGATTCAACATGAAGGCGATGGCTCTGGTCCATAGGAGAAGTGGCAGGGCGACATCCAAGCATACCGGTATCCTCAAGAAGGTCAAGATAGACGATGTAGCAGCTAGGTAAGCTCTGTAGGAATATGAAAGTCCCTGATAAGAAACAAACTGGGCAAGAGGATGAATAATGACACAACTCTGACGTGTCCAAGCTCAGTCTTCACTCTGACAATGTAATCAGCATCATCTCCTGTGATAATGATATCATCCACGTAAACTAGAACAATAGTGCACCGTCCATTACTTCGACGAATGAAGCAAGTATGATCAGCATGACAACGAGTGAATCCAAGAGAGAGAATGATTACACTGAATCTTTGAAACCATGCTCTCGGTGATTGCTTCAGTCCATATAGAGACTTGAGAAGAAGACAGACCTTCCCGGAATACTCCCCCTGAAGACGAAAACCAGGCGGAGGATCCATATAAATTTTCTCTGTCAAGTCGCCATGAAGAAAAGCATTCTTCACATCCATCTGATGAAGAGGCCAGTTGTGACAAGCAGCAAGAGAGATAAGAAGGCAAACAGTAGTCAGCTTGGCAACAGGAGCAAATGTAGCATGGAAATCCTTCCCTGGAGTCTGAGTGAAACCTTTTGCAACAAGGCGTGCCTTATAGCGCTCAACAGCCCCATCAGCCTTGTATTTTACTGTGAAAACCCATCGACAACCAACAGTTCTCTCCCCTGGTGGAAGATCAACTAACGCCCACGTATGATTTTTCTGCAAGGCATCCATCTCTGCGGTCATAGCGGCGGTCCAAAGAGGATCCTGTAATGCCTCAATTACAGTACGAGGAATACGGATAGACGATGTAGCAGCTAGGTAAGCTCTGTAGGAATCTGAAAGTCCCTGATAAGAAACAAACTGGGCAAGAGGATGAGCAGTGACACAACTCCGACGACCTTTGCGAAGAGCAATAGGTACATCAGAGTCAGATGGAGGCAAATAAGAAACAAAATGTGGAGTGATCAAGGAAGAGGATATACCTGAGTCCGAGGAGGATGTCGACAAGTGAGCAGGAGAGAGAGGTGGTCGAGGTCTACGAGTGTATACAATAAGAGGAGACTGTGGTGGTGATGACTGTGGATGGAACGACTGTGGTGGTCGTGGCTGTGCCAAAGACAATGGCTGAAAAAATGATGCCGGTCGAACTGGTGAAGAAGAATGTTGCAGAACCGTGTCAGAAAAATATGGCACATCCTCAAAAAATGTAACATCAAGGGAATGGAACAATCTCCGAGAAATAGGATCATAGCATCTATATCCTTTGGACATGGTGGAATAACCAAGGAAAACACAACGTATAGACTTATCATCAAGCTTGGTGCGTGAAGGTCCCCTATCCTGAACAAAACAAGTACACCCAAAGACTCGAGTGATGGGGAAAAGAGTACGACTAGGATACAAAACATGGAAGGGAACTTGACCTCCTAAAGTACGACTGAGAGTCCGATTAATAATAAAAGCAACAGTGAGGACTGGCACACTCCAATAGGACTTTGGAACATTCATTCATCGAAAGAGACAACGGACCACATTCATGAGACGACAATTCTTGCGTTCCGCCACCTGATTCTCCTCAGGTGTATATGGACAAGTCAACTGTTGAAGGATTCCCAACTCATTTAAATGAGACCGAAAAGAATCCGAGACATACTCCCCCCCAATTATTAGACCTGCTACTCTTGACAGTAATGTTAAACTGTGTTTTAATCATACGTAAAACCTTAATATACTGAGAGGATACCTCAGACCGAGATTTAAGAAGATAAACCCAAGTATATCTAAAAAAATCATCAATGAATGTCAAGTAATATCTATGACCACCAAAAGCTTTATTCTTGTGAGAAATATAAGTAGTACGTGTATGTTTAGAAAGCTCACACAGCACATTGAAATTTGTGAGTCTTACATGAAGAGCGAAAAGTAGGAAATAAAGAACATAGATGCTGGAAATTGGCATGTCCTAAACGAGCATGCTATAAATCTAGAGATTGTAGAGAAAAACTATGCGAATGATCGGTGAGCAAAATAGAAGCATGGGCCGTGGTTGGTGGTTCTCCGAAGAAGTAAAGGCCATCTATCTCATACCCCTTGCTAAAAATCCTCCGTGTACTCAGGTCCTGAAAAACACAATGATCAGGGTAAAAAGTCACTGAACAGTTCAAAACCTTAGTCAATTGGCTAACAGAAAGAAGGTTAAGAGCAAGATTGGGAACATGTAACACAGAATGTAATGATAAAGAGGAAGATAAAGGAGCAATACCCTTACTGATGACAAGTGTAAGTGAGCCATCAGCAAGACGTACCTCTGCGCATAGAAGGTGATGTCAAGGGAGCAAACAATCGAGACTCACCAGATATGTGTTCTGTAGCGCCTGAATCAATGACCCAAGTAGGAGACTCTGATTGGTTAACATGGTAGGCAAAGGGGATACCTGAGGTAGAGGAAGAAGCAGCAGATGTTGGACCAGTATTATAGAGACCAGCATGAGAGACATGAGAAGCAAAACTCTCCCGAACCATGGCATCAATATGGTTTTGAATAGTACGCATATCAAAGAACCCAGATGGAGCAGAGGGGGCATCACCCGGAACCGAGGCATCAGTAACAGCTGCACAAGGGGTAGACGAAGGAGCTCCCATATTGCGAGATCACATCAAGTGTGGGTACAGAATAAAACATCTCACTTTTTCATGCCCTGTTTTTTCACAGTGGCCACAAGTCACAATATTGCCGCGTCCACGACCACGATTGCGACCACTATCCCCGAGGCCGCGAGAGTCATGTCCAGAAAGTGACCGCCAATGCCATCTGATCGCCGAGGGTTCCAGTGGTCGCTGAGGAAGAGATCTGACGGTGATGCTCATCATCCTCAATAATAGCAAATGCCTCAAATAGAGAAGGAAGTGGTGTGGTATTCAAGATCTAAACACGAAGAGATTCGAACTCCGATAGAAGGCCCATAAGAAATGCATACGTCTGTTGGCGTTGTAGTCGGCCAACCACTATCGCGGCAGCCTCCTTAGGCAACTCCGAGAGAGGCTCATAGTGGGTAAGTTCTTCCCAACGAGCCTACAGTAATCCAAAATAATCAGTAACAGATTGGGTACCTTGGGTGGCCTGGGCAATATCCTTACACAACTCATAGATCCGTGAGTCATTCCTGGCATGACCATAGGTCTTCTTCAACGCAGCCCATAGAGAGTCGACCGTATCATGATACATGAACATGTTGTAGATCCGGGTCTTCATGGAGTTGAAGAGCCAACCTAGAACCGTACAGTTGTTGATCTCCCACTGATTGAAAGCCGCATCAGTTTCTGCTGGCTTTTTAATGGTGTCAAGAAGAAGGCCTAACATGCCTCGACTCCCCAAATATAATCGAACAGAACGCGACTAGGATGGATAATTTCGTCCATCAAGAAGCACATTGGTAATCCGTTGAGCATGAGAATTGTGCCCTAACGGGATGGTGGTGTCCTTGATCTCCACACCCGACAGTGGCGTGTGGTCCTTTAGCGTTGTGTCCATTGCAAACCTCAAGGGCATGTTTGGATGCAGTGATTATTTGTACGTGTTCTTCTGCGCATGCAAATTTTACATTGCATGTGCAAAGAAAATTTGTACACTGTTTGCACATGTTTGTCTGTTTTCATGTTGTACTATCATTTACACATTTGTTTTTGTTAATAATTGTTTGTCTCACATATGTAAAATTGTTTGTATATGTGCCAATTTATTATGTTAAAATATAATAATATTATAAATAGATAAAATATTTTTTTCAAATGATTATCAAATATGTTTTTTTTAAAAACAAAAAAATATATGAACAATATATTATATGTAAAAAATAAAGATTTAAATATTCCATATATTAGTTTTTAATCTATATATAAGTCAATTTGGTTTAAAAAAATAGTTCTAATATAAATAGAATATAAACAAAAATAAATCTGATTTCAACTAACAAATAATCCCACAAGGTTTTTTTATATTTTGTAAATAACAATTTTGTTAGATAATATCTATGATGGTTAGTTAAGATTTCTTGGTAAATTTTAATATAGGGAAAAATCCATATAACCCTCTGTAAACACACCATAAATGCAAATAACCCCCCGTGGTTAAATTGTTTTTTTATCAGAATTGGAATATTTTGAACGTATTGCGTTATCTAAACCATGGTTAATAAATATGTATTCTTTTAACCCTCTGAAAGCAGTCAATACTTCCAAAAAAAAACCCTAAATGAGTGTAAAATTAGAAATATGAGGGTTTTTTTTTGAAGTATTGACCGTTTTTCAGGGATTAAAAGAATACATATTTGTTAACCATGGTTTAGATAACGCAATATGTCTGAAATATTCCAATTCTGTTAAAAAAAAATTAACCGTGGGAGGTTATTTGCATTTATGGTGTGTTTACAGGGGATTATATGGATATATTGAGATTACAGGGGGTTATATGGATATCAGGAAGATTACAGGGGGTTATATGGATTTTTCCCTTTAATATAATAACATTTATAATTTTTTTATGCCACATTAATATTTATAATCCACACAATTATATTATTCTAAGTTATATAAATTTTTAAAATATAATTATCTATTTTAATTCTTAAGATAAGATTAGGAGAAGAAATATTTGTTTTGGATAATATGGATTTTAATAAATTTGTTAGAGGGTAAAAATGTAAAATTACGTTACATACACTTGAGAGGTGAGAAAATAAAAACTGTTACGAATAATTAATATATAAAGAATAAAAATTTAAATATTGCATGTATTAGTTTTTTCAATCTATATATAAGTCAATTTGGTTAAAAAAAATGGTTCTAATATAAATAGACTATAAACAAAAATAAATCTGGTTTCAACTAACAAATAATCCCACTAGGTTTTTTTAAATTTTACAAATAACAATTTTGTTGAATAATATCTGTGATAGTTAGTTAAGATTTCTTGGTATATTTTAATATAATAACATTTATAATTTTTTATGCGACATTAATATTTATAATCCTCACAATTATATTATTCTAAGTTATATAAATTTATAAAATGTAATTATCTATTTTAATTCTTAAGATAAGAATAGGAGATGAAATATTTGGTTTTGTTAGAATAAGGGAAGGAAATTCTTGTTATTGTATTAGAGGAGCCAAATACTATATTTATAGATACATAAAGGAAAACCTAAAATATCAGAAAAGGAAACTGGGAAAACTAGAAAACTAATGATATCATAATACACTTGAGAGCTGAGAAAATAAAAACTGTTACAGATAATTAACATGTAAAAAATAAAAATTTAAATATTGCATATATTACTTTTTCAATCCATATATAAGTCAATTTGGTTAAAAAATGGTTCTAACATAAATAGAATATAAACAAAAATAAATTTATTTTCAACTAACAAATAATCCCACTAGGTTTTTTAAAATTTTACAAATAACAATTTTGTTGAATAATATCTGTGATAGTTAAATTCTTAAGATAAGAATAGGAGATGAAATATTTGGTTTTGTTAGAATAAGGGAAGGAAATTCTTGTTATTGTATTAGAGGAGCCAAATACTATATTTATAGATACATAAAGGAAAACCTAAAATATCAGAAAAGGAAACTGAAAAAACTAGGAAACTAATGATATCATAATAATGATAATAAAGAGTCAATATTCTCATAATAATGACTCTTTAACACTCCCTCCCAAACTCTGAATGGTAGAACCCTTAGAGTTTGTACAATAATGAGACGATGGTGGAGGCAACAACGGGCAGCCGGTGGCGATTGGCGCGGACGAACGCGGACGGGCCCCGACGGAGAAGAAGTTTAAGAAACGCGACGCGGACGGCGACGCTGACATAGAAGATGAAGAAACGACTGACGCCTTTATGCAACACTGCAAATGCTGATGGCGAAGTGTAACGAAGCCTTTCTGCAACATTGCAAACGTTGATGGCGAAGCGTAATGAAGACAAAGAAGAAAGAAACACGAAGCTAACGGCGACGCGGACTGCTCAAGATGAGAGGCGCTCTGACAGTGAAGAAGAAGAAATGCGACGTGAATCACGATGCAGACGGAGATAACAGTGCGCAAATACAACGATGGCGCACGGAGACAACGGTGCGCGAGGACGACAACGCATGGAGACGACAGTGTGTGATACAACGGCAGCACACAGAGATAACGGTGCACGAGGACGACGGCGCAATGGAGATGACAATTCACAAATACAACGATGGCGCATGGAGACGACGGTGTGCGAATACAACGACGGAGCACGGAGAAGACGGTATGTGATGCTCGGTGTGTGACGGGCGCGACGGACATGTGGATTGGTGCATGTGGGTGTACAGATGGCGCGGACGGTCGCGCGAGATGCGTGGATGCGCGGGCAGAGATCGTGCATGGTGCGGAAGGCGCACGGAAGCAAGGCTGCAATGACAGCGGAGGTGGCCGCAGTCGGTTTTTGGAAGATGCGTGCACTGGCCGGTGGTTGCGGAAACAAATCCGTTGATTTGGTGCACGTGAATGAACCCCTTGTAGGTGAATGATTTTTCCAAGTCCCCAACCGAATATTTTTCCAAGTGGACGAACTAGGAGGCACCACAATGGATGATTTTTGATGGAAAATATTGATCAAATGGGAGAGACTTGGCAAGGACTCGATCAAGCCCTTCGATCCTTGATGAGCGGACAGTGGAGACGGCAGCACGTTTGATGGATCTGATGCACGTCAGCGAGAGAGGCTGATCAAAGATGGCTCTTGGTGACAGCAACACAATGGAGCAAACTAATAAGATTAGAGCGAACAAGCTGAAGGCGGTGTCCCATGATGGTTGAAGGCTGTGACCAGCAGTGGCTGAAGATGGCAAGAGGCACACGGTCGTGGTGCAAACATAGATCTGGCTGATCACGCGTGAGTTGGCAAACAAGAAATATGGAGATCACGGAGGATTTGGTCCGCGCGAGAGACGGGCGTGTGATTCATGCCGAGATTCGCATGGCATGCACGCATGGCAATCAACTGGAAGACTCAGAGGGCTTGAAGTGTTCGAATGGGCTGAGGTTGAAGTGCTAATGTTGGGATATGAATGCGGAAGTCACACGTTTGATTGCGGAGTTGGGTTCAGCTGAAATCAGGAGCATCGCACGCAAGACATGCATGCGGAGGCATGGTGATCAATCATGGAGACAGAGCTCGCGGAGATCGCGAGTAGAGGCTATGAACACGGAGACGCTCGGAGACGCGCAGAGGGTGTGGCAGGCTAGCGCGGATGAGATGTCGAGGCGTCACAGGTCGGGAAGGGGAACTTTTCGTGAGTCTTCAAAGGCGTGCTCCGCGACAGGACGGTCGTCACGGGGTAACTTGTGAAGACCGGATTTGGTCTCTCGTGATTGTCTCTCCGATGATTCGATGGTTTCTTCATTTTTTTTTTCCAAAGTCCCTTCAAATGGGCTTGTGAAGGATCAACCGCGGTTGGTCGAGGAATTGGCCAACTGAAGAGATAGATGGAAGGGATCACAAGGTTGAAGCGGACAACAGAGATGGCTCAGGCACAGCGTCAGATCTGGTCTCAGATCTTGCGAGCTGGACAGCAGTGGCAGCGGCTCGGCTGTGGACTGACGGACAGCGCAGACGGGACGTGAAAATCTCCACGGAGGATGCGCGGACAGATGGCGTGTTGGTGGCTTTGATTGTCGTTAAAATCTCGTCTTTGCCAACAAAAATATGAAACCCTTACCTAGGTAGAAAGTGGTAGCAAAGGGTCGAATCCACAGGGAGCCTACTGAAGCAAACGAATAAAAGTAAAATATTATTAATTTTTGGCAAAAAGGTTTAAAAACAAATTATCAATGATTGATTTAAGAAAACTAATTTAAAAGCTAAAGTTGAAACCAATGTATAAAAAAGATCACTAAGGATTGGAAATCCACCCCCCGAGTATCATGATATTCTTTCTTTTGCATTCAATAAAAACAGAATATTTCAAAAGCAGTTCACTTCTACTTGATTTAAAAATAGGGTTTATAAAGCATCAACCATATCCCATCTAAGTAGTACGACGGAAGATCTAAAAATATCCATAATCAAAAGAAATCTGAGTTGAAGAAACTATATAAACACGAAGAACAAATCAGAAAACATCAATGCACAAAGAAAAGAATCAATCACTCAATCTCATGGGGGTGGAATCCTCTCCTTGATGCAAGGATTTTTTAGCCTACCATGGTTCATGAAATTCTAGAATAAAAATAAAAATAAAAATATTTCATAAAATAATAATGCACTTTATTGAAAACACAAGAAAATCTGTCTCTAATACTAAAGAAATAAAAACAAAAATTAAAAACAAAAAAACTAAAAACAGAAGAGAAATAACAAAAACTGAAAATAAATTACTTCTTGGCTGAATGAAGAGATGCCTTTCTCTCTCTTTGCAGTGCCCTTTTTATAGGGGTTTTGAGGGTTGAATTAGTTGTAAATGTTGATTTGCTTGAGTTGTTAATGCTGATTTGCAAAATATGTTGGAGATATAATTGCAAAATCTGTTGGAGATCTTGTTGCTTTGTTGGAGATGTCAAAGCTGATTTGATTGAAGATTTTATTGATTTGGTGGATCAATTTTAGAAGTTTTGATGAAGCTTTGAATGCTAATTCCTTCTTCAATTTATAACCTGTCAAATTTAGATTTCTGAATTTTAAAATATGGCTCCATATTAATTGTATAAATATTGTCAATTTGTGCAAAATATGCTTTGAATATAAAGAATAGAAACTTGCCTAATATGCATGTAGAAATAAATAATTACACAGGAAAATGTTCCAAAACAACTCTTAAAAGCATATGAAAATATGTTCTTTTGAATATCTAACATGGCGCACGGATGACAACTCCGTAGAGGGTGCACGATGTGCAAAGAATGACAACGCAAACAAATAGGGTTCGTGCGAAGAGCAAGTATAGCAATCAAGGAAAAAATATGGGTACCAAAAGTCCTCCCCCGCTCCAATTGAACACTCCTCAATCGGAGCGGGGAAGAAGAAGAAAAAGTTTTTGTAGATCTAGTGTTTTTTGGGTGGCTCTGATACTATGTTAGAATAAAGGAATGAAATTTTTGTTATTCTATTAGAGGAGCCAAATGCTCTATTTATAGATACATAAAAGAAAACCTAAAATATCATAAAAGGAAACTAGGAAACTAATGATATCATAATAATGATAATAAAGAGTCAATATTCTTATAATAATGACTCTTTAACAGTTTTGGATAATATGGAATTTAATAAATTTGTTAGAGAGTAAAAATGTAAAATTACGTTACATACACTTCAGGAGTGAGGAAATAAAAACTGTTACAAATAACAACACATGGGGTTGGTTGGGATTTTGATTGCCCCATTTGATTGAGCAAATGAGAACCCTGAGATTTTATTTGTTATACTTAATTATCATAACCAAACAAGATTTGTGTTTGACCCAGTGCAAATGAAAACCCACCCCCATTTGTAGAGTATCCAAAGAAGCCCCAAATCTCGACTCGAGAGAGGAAAAGATAACAGTGATCACCATGACCCTTGATGAAAAAAAAAAAAATCGTGAAACCCTAGGGTTTCTTTGTGGCTCTTATACCAAAAAGAAATAAATGGAATAATATATTGTATTGAGTAATGGAGGCCGAAAAGTCCCTTATATAGTTGTGGCCCATGGGGGGCATTGCCCCCCAATCGAGCCTCTGGGAATAGGCCTAACAACATGCCTATACAATGACTCCAATAACATATAAAAATTACACACGCCAATGGAACATTTCGTCAAGAGGCTCTCTGATATAAATTAAATCTTTGTTTCTCTTATCCTTAATCCTTTTCCAGCACTAGTTTTTAACTAGAGTTTACCAATCCACTTTATACTTTGGTCTAAATCCTTGATTTTGAAAAAAAAAATCAACATGCTTAAATGTATCGCTTAATTTGAATTTCAGGCTATTCATGCATGTCATTACAATTATTGATCAGTGTCCCTTTTTTTTGACAACTGTTTTTTGATCTTTGTGTTTAATGTTAGAATCTGGGAAAATGTGGTTCGAAAAGGGGATGTGGTGGTTGATGCGACCTGTGGCAATGGGCATGATACCTTTGCACTGCTCAAAATGGTAGCTGATGAGTCAGTGAGGGGTTGTGTTTATGGGTTGGACATCCAGAATTCAGCAGTCGAATACACTTCTTCCTTACTGGATGCATCGCTCGAGCCAAAAAAGGTCCCATCGCTGACCATTGTTGCTCTTTCTTGATGTCATGCACTTGAGCAGTATAGGCATATTTTTATTTTAAATTTGTAATTTTATAGTCTAATAGGCCAGCTTAGTATAATTTGCATCTCCTTCGGAGATTTATGTTCATTGTTAATTGTCTTTTAATTGATGCTTGACCTTTTTTGTTATTTATCTTTATGCAGAGGGAACTAGTGAAGCTTCTCTGTATTTGTCATAGCAAGATGGAGGATATCATCCCCAAAAGCATCCCTATCAGGTAAAATCATTATCTACGCAAGTCTGCAGTGTTTCACTACCCTAACGGTAGGGGCACGACTTGGCTGGTTTGAACCTAACTAAACCAACCTGACTTTTGGGTGGGTTTCAATTGGGGTTTTTGCATCGGGTTACTCAAACTCAACTCAAATCCAATGGGATGAATGAATTTAAATATTTAGGTCAAATCTAAGCTAGTTAACCTGTTATATAAGATCTGAATCATCCATGTATTTTTATCTTAAAATCTGTCACATTTTCATTTGTTCATTCTTTCATTTTCTCATTGCAACCGTCCTACATTTTCATCTTTATAATCTCGTACTCTGGGGGGTGAACTATTCTTTGTTGTAACTGCTGTGAGTTCAAATTGTTTATATTAACACAATTTTGAAAAACACCCAAGCCGAAATTGGCATATTGTGTTCAGATTGACCTCCTTAGATCAGAGGTTCGATTGGGTTTAGTTTGGATTGAAGCTCTGGCCCAACTAGCTATCGAACAGTGACATGGTTGCAACTGAATTCATAGTGATCATAGAATCAAGATGCAAAAAATCTCATTTGTGATTCAAATGGCAAATACTACAAGCTAGTGTTTCACTATTTCTTTGCTTGTGTGATCATGATCATGAACGAATATGTCCATCTGATTATTTTCAGGTTAGTGGCATTTAACCTAGGTTACCTTCCAGGAGGGGACAAGGCGGTAATTACAAAGCCACAGACAACATTATTGGCACTGCAGGCAGCGAGTAGAATAATTGAATCCGGGGGGTTGATCAGCGTGATGGTTTACATAGGACACCCTGGTGGTAGGTAATTCCTTTTCCAATTTTTCTCAGATTTTCTTCATAATCTTACTCTTGCTCCTCACTTCTCTTTCTTTTTCTTTTTTGGTAGCGCGCTTTTAGTTTGTGACCGAGATTTTGTCCTCAAATCCCTTAAAGAGTCAAACTTAACCCATAAAACACATTACAAGAATTGATTTTACCACATTCCACAGACACAATAAGTGAGTTTTAAAACCATATGAGCCATGCTTATAGGAGTATAGTGTTTACCATGGCAGAACACTTGCAAAGCTTTAAGGCCCCTTTTGGCATGTAATATTGACCGGTATAATTATGTTATCAAATCAAAGTTTTATTCCAATACCATTCGACAACAAAGATGTTGGAAATATCCGTGTTATTAGAATACATTTTTTCTTGAATAATGGTGTTGGCTCCGGAAGAGGCGCATCGAAACAATCTTGCGAAATTTCAATAGCTAATCCCTTATGAGGTCGTGTATTGGTGTATTTGGCTTACATGGAACGATTGTATTTTCCTACGTAAGAGTTTCTATTTGGATAACACATGAACAACTATATCTTCCCTCTTTAGGGTTGGTTTGGCAAGGGATTTAAGATTTTGAAAATAAATTATCTTAATTTTAGGGTATAAATTTTTTATCGATTTTGTCTTTATTTCATTTCAAAATTGGGATAGAAAATGGTGATAAATGTTGTTTTAGTCTTTAGCTGGAACAAAAAATCCTATTTTCATTTCAAAATCAGGACAACTGTCTACACTTTCTCCCGATTATTTTCTATATCAAACGGGATATGTTATCCTACCCCCCCCCCCCCCCCCCACTTATCCCTTCAGTTATCCTCTTATCCCACCACTTATCTTCTTGCTAAATCAGCCTTTAGGGCTAGTTTGGAAAGGGGTTAAGGTTTTGAGGATAAGTTGTCCTAATTTCAGGGGATAAAAAGTCCATCAATGTTATTTATATTTACATTTGTCAAAATTGTGATAAAAAATGGGATAAATGATATCCAAGCCTTTAGGTGGAACAAAATATCCTTATTTTCATTTCAAAATTAGGACAATTGTCCGCAGTTTATCCTGATTGTTTTTTATACCAAACGGGGATAAGCTATCCTCCCACTCATTATCCTCATAATTATCTATTATCCCATCACTTATCCCCTTGTCAAATCAGCCCATTGGGTCAAAATCATACCATTATGTGCACTTTATGGGTCGGGAGGTGAATCATTAGACTTTTAATGAGATGGTCTTCCTTCTCATGGAGTCACATCTCTCTTCTTTCCTTCTTTTCTAATTTGTATAGAAATCCCTCGTCTCTTCTCTTGTTCATGGATTTCTTTATTTAAAAAGATTGCTCCTATACTTTTTTTTGAAATAAAGAAAGGGTTTAACTAGTCCACTTGTGATTCTTTTCAAAAAAAAAAAGTTGACTTGAGAGATGGATTAAGCTTTATACCATTTTTTTTTCTATTCCACTCATATGGATAAAATAAATATCCTTACATAAAACATTAATAAAAAAAAGGTGCATCAATCACTGCTCTCTTTTCTTTTATATTACCACATATTTCTCTTAGGGGTAAGTTTAGCATTTTAAGAAAGATAGTACATATCATACCAAAACCAGTCAAAGATAAAATGCTTTATATGAAAAAGGGGTTAAGTTCATGGGTATTACAATAATCTACATTGCGGTGTACTTACTCAAAAATCTTAACACATTGCCAACTGGGAATAGTACATATCATACCAAAACCAATCCTCAATGTCTCATTGTCCTTGCTGCTTTTCACAGGGAAGAATTAGAGACTGTTCAAGCTTTCGCTTCCCACCTCCCAACGGATACCTGGACGAGTTGCAGGTTGGAGACACTGAACCGCCCAACTGCTCCGGTACTCGTCCTCGTATTCAAGAAATGAAAACAATGATCTTTAGCCAATGGCCCATTGAAAATTATATTAATCTCATCCTTGAGTTTAGGCTGCAGAAGTCTGGGCGATTCGAGGTTGTGGTAAGTTGTCTTATGTCTGAAGCTACATCGACCTAGTTTTTTTTTTCTTTTTTTCTTTTTAAGATTTTAGCAAAATGTTGAAAACAACTTTCATTGTGTTTTATCAAGGGAAAAACAACATTTTTTTAAGCTATGGAAACAATGCTTCATTGGGAAATGGCTTACCATGTTCAAAAGGCTAAAGTCAAATAATTTGAAGTTATTGGTTGTCTTTTTCCTTATACGACCATCCAACATTGCATGCATCTTTTTCTCCTGCCTATATTCACATTTGCACTGAAAACAAAAAACTCTCTAGCTTGGGTTTTCTATCTGTATCAAAAGTTCTGATGAGGAACTGAATTCGCAGTACAGTTGGTTGGCTGTTGTTATTGGAGGTCCATGGAACGAGGCCGGATCTAGTCAGGACTGGATCTGGTCAGTTCAGTCAGTACCGAACTGGACAACCCTTAAATCGAATTGCACAATCAATTGTTGGGTGTATATTTCACTCTTTTATTTGATCCCATCAACTATTGAAGAAAATATGAATTCCTAAGTATCATCAGTATTTAATAGGAGAGTCAATTATATATCCAACACTTGGTTGTGCAGTTTGATTAAAGGGTTTTCTAGTTTGATACCGACCAAACTGATCGGATCTAATCAGGACTGGATCCGTGATTGGATCCAGTCTCCCATGGAAGACCACAGAACTTGAATTTAGTTAGACTGTTTTATAGGTTATATATAGATTTTTAATCGATTATAACTAGCACTTGTTTCATGGCATGATATAAGTTGATGATGACTACATTTGAGGTCTGAGTTTTATCTTTGTGTTCTGCGAGAATGTTTAGAGGCAGTCATCTATCCAATTCTTGGTAAATTAAAATATATACTTATTTTTTTCTTGAAGCATAATTCTGATTGAGATGATGAATAGTTTGTCAGAAAGATATTTTCGATATATACTTATGCATGTGAATTAGAGTTTTCTGAAAAATGATTATTTAATAATAAAAAATGAGATCGAACAATAAACTCATATTTGAAACAAAACAAGCCATTCATCAGCTAAATTAATTATAAAATGAATATCAAATTTAACTAATTTATGATATTTTATTAAATAGAAAGTTCAAATGTATTAAAAATGAAACACATTCATCATCCTTAAAAACAATTATAAAAAAAAAACAAAAACACCTGATTTTTTAATTTAAATATTATTATTAAAAGGAAATAAAAAATATAAAATCATCTTCTAAAAACATAAACAATAATAATTATTAAATAAAGTAAAAACATATATATTCCTATGTAATTCTAACAAGTACGTATAATAAATTAATAGATGCATATTAGCTATGTACTTCTAACATATATGTAGAATATTATGTATATTATTTTTATAAATACGACATTAGAAAGATTAAATACATCAGAAAATCATTAATTAGATATTCAAAATAATATAAAAATATGAAAAAATAACATCTTATTCTTTCAATGAGTGTATAGAAGAGAACTCTTGTATGTATAATTCTCCTGGAAAAAAATTCAATAAAGCAAATGATTAGAATATCCAAATAAAATTTTCATAAACATTTAAAATGAAACACGTTCTTCATCCTTAAAAACAATTATTAAAAAACAAATAGAAACTCGGAATCTTTGAATTTCAATATTATTGAAACATAATAAAGCATAAACAAAAAAAAAAAAATGAAATCATCTTCAAATAAAGACCTTGAAACTAAAAAAAATGAATTGAATAGCAGAGGTTGAGCCTTTATATTTATTTTTATGGAACCTTCTTTTTATCGGAAATAAATGGTGTTTTTATATAGATATAACCTATTTTTTTGTTTCGTTTGATACATTCTTATCTATATTTTGAACTGAAATTTAAAAAATCATATTACTATTGATAAAATGATTTTTAATTATAAAAAATCATTTTAAATTCTAAAATAAATAAAAAGGATTTTTTTTAAAAAAAATGTTTCCCCTTCAACTCGTACTTTTTATAGTATTATATAGATATAGATATAGATATAGATGGGTAGCTTTTAAGGGTTCACCATGAATTTTTCTTGTTGTCCATAAAATCTTTATCAAATTTATTAATCAAATATATCCATAAGAAAATTTAAAACTTCAATATTCAAGATTTAAAATTTAAAATAGATTATTTAAATCCAAATCAAATTTAATCTTAGGAAACAACAATTTAAAATTTAAAAAAATATATGAAAATAGATATGTATATAAGATGATATTACAAATCATGTTTCCAACGAGATGTGATATCACTTCTCCTGTGAGGCGTGATTCACGATCAATTTTGTAATAAAAACCAATGTTGTAAAAAGCGCTAGGCGCTAGTCAGGAGGTTGAAAAAGGACTAAGGATTAATTGGCTAAGTGGAGATTAATCGACGATTAATCATTCACTTTTCAGAATAATAATAAATATAATACATATACTTATACATATTATATATTAATAATTTTAAACTATAAAATAATAACAAAGTAACATCAAGACAAAGTTAATAATATAAGCATAATATAAATAGCATAAAAAAATTAACTAATAGATATATAATATATAAGGTAACTTAATAGTTTATTAGTCAACTAGGGATTAATAAAAAAAGCGGCTATGTTCTAATCGTTGCAGGCTGGGACCGCCTAGGCCTGGGCGGGGGGATTAATCGGAGCATTTGATAAAACTAGGCCAGGGTCTAATTTGAAATTGAAAAATATACCAGGGGTAAAAATGAAACTTGTCCTATTAAATGTGGGGTGGAGCAGTGTGTGATTTACCGGAAGGAAAATGTTACACTCAGTCGATTTCTCAATCCCAAACTCAGAACCAACATAGGATCCGATGTGGTGAGAGCGAGGTGATGTGGAATCTTCGGCGGGCTCGGATGGTTTTTAAGAATTTTGAATTTCAAAATTCCTCGATAAGGGCGGACTGACGAAATCGACTAACATGCATTAAATGATTTAACATTTTTTTAAATAAAAATGTTGGACTTACAGGTATTAAATGATTGTAACATTTTTTAAAATAAAATAATGGATGGCGTTGAATGCTTATCCCCTAAAAAAGGAACGCTGACATTGATTTGACGGCTTGAGTGAATGTTTCTAAATATACCAAAGCACCAATGCGGAGTCTGAAAAAGCTAGGCATACTCTGACGGATGTGGTATATACCATGAAACACAAATATATCTGGCGTGACTACTGAAGATAAGCTGACGATAAGGTCTGACAAAAAGCTTTCAACTTTCAGCGTATTTTATTTCAATTTCGTTCTCTCTCCTCTTACCTCATGAAGACTCACATACTCTCTTTGACCAACCCTTCTGTCTTTCACAAAACGAAATCTCTCCCTCTCTCTATCTCTCTTCCTTTCACCTCTTTCACTCACACTCTGATATCATCGATATGGCTTACTATCGGTGTCTGCAAGTGTGATATTTCACCATTGTCTTCACCGTTTTGTCAGTGTGGTACTTCTGCTGCGCCTTCACTGTCTTTGAAGCATGAATCTTCTGCGTCTTCACCATTGTCTCCCTTTTGATTGTTGCTTTCTTATTTTCTTTTGTTAGCAAATGACTTCATAAATTATGTTTTTACATATATGCTTGTTTTCCTTATTTTCTTTATAGTCTTGTTTTTTTTTTTTTTTTTGTTAGCATATGGTTTCATTATTCATTTTTCACAGAGATTCTTTATTTTCTTATTTTGTTTTAGTAGCAGATGGTTTCAAAAATGTATTTTTCACAAAGATTATTATTATTATTATTATTATTATTATTATTATTATTATTATTATTATTATTATTATTATTATTATTATTATTATTATTTTGATATCAGAGAGACCACCGTGGCTGACCTGGGTTTACAAATATTCTTGTTATTCTTATTTTCTCATGTTAGCATATGCTTTCATAAATCATTTTTTTGCACAGATTTTTTATTTCCTTATTTTTATTGCATAGCATATCATTTCATAAATCGTTGTCTTTCATTCAATGTCTTGGTGTTTCAATTGTTTTTAATCTTATCTTGTATATTTGAAAATAAAGATTGCAGATTCAAAAATTCAGCCAAATATGCTATATTCAAAAATAACGTTCGTGCTATATAATCATATACCTTCTTAAACTGCTATATACTTATATTAGGCTAGTATATACTGCTTACGGATTATTCGTTCATTACTAATTTCCTTTTTTCTAGTGTTATTTATTTATATCTAATGTGCACGAAATTTGAGATTGATTTGACAGCATGTATGTGATTCTCGATGCGGGTATACGCGTCGCCATCATTGCAGTTTTAATGATGTCGGCGAGGGCATTTTCGTCCTTCACTTAAAGATCTATTCATGTACTCTTCGTAATGACGTATATGCCCCTCCATAAATTGAAAAGGCAGGGGCAACATAGTAAAATCAAATAGAATCCAGACAGTTAGTCGAGCCCCACCATCTCCCTCTTTGTAGCCCCACTATATGCACTTTTTAGCCCCACTGTCTCCAATTTCAACCCCACCGTGTCCTCCTTCAACCCCATCGTCTACCTTCTCTTCCGTTTCGCCGGACCATCTCCTCCGATTTTTGTTGTTTATTAGAAACCATGGACACCAGAAAAGACATTGTGAAGGTATTTACAACGGCCCCATAACCAGTATCCATGTGTTATTTTGTCATCTAATTTTGTATGTCTTCTTGCAGGCATCTCTGAAGAAGGTAAAGTCTTCAACGACGACAATCAACACCAGGTGTACAACGACACGGACCGTCGATATCATCAAGGAATGGGAGCTGAATGAGAAGCCCCTGCACGTTGAGGCTATCAGGTCCACTCCATTTGGGCGTTTCATCGACATCCCTCCGATGAGGACGAAGAAATGCTTATTGGAAACAATACTCAGTTTCTAGAACCTGTACCGGGAGAGATTCATGGTGAAGGGCCGGGAACTAGATTGCATGTAGGATACTGGATATTCGTGGCTATTTAAGCACCAGGGAAGATATGGCACATATGCGTGCTTTGATAATTTCATGATTCATGGGTGATGAATATTGCAAAGTATGATGGGACAAGTTTGTTATGGGTTTTGAATGGTATAAAGTTGTCCTGTTTTGGTTTAAAACATTTGGTTATGACTTTTGGTTGTGACATGTGGTTATTTTGTGATGTATGTGGAGTTGTTTGTTGACTAGTTATATGACATGATAGATGGGTATATGCTAAGTGATATTTTGTATATGCCTTCTGTGAGTATTTGTGTTGTTTCTTATACGAAGATGTATGTTTTCTGAGATGCTTTGTTATTGACTGATTGTACATGAATGTGTTTGATTGGATTGTTATATGCTAATGAAGATAGGTATATGCTTAGCAGTATTTTGTATATGGCTCATGTGACTATTTTGTATTGGATGATGTAATAAAATTAGTTCATTCCTGAAAATTGGTGTACTACCAAAACCAATGTCTCACATTAGGGAGACCAGGTGACTGACAACAAGAAGTAGGCTACAGTTGCAACATCAGCAACTAAAAAATGGTTCCTCCTATACGACTCCCTCCGCAAGAAGGATCACAGTGCTTAGGCGAAGATGGCTGTAAAGTTATTGCAAAAGACGGTGCTAGAGGAAACTGTGGAGTGACCCCTTGTTCTTGATGTCCTTGCTCCGCAACAGTTTGGTGGGCAAGACTGTGGTGTCTTCATCTGCCATTGGGTTGCTTGAAGAATGCTTGATATTCATTGTTATTTTAACACCAAAGATGATATGACTTATATGCATGCTATGATTACTGCTGGATTTATGGGTGATAAATTTTGTAAAGTTTGAATAAGTAAATAGTATTGTTTTGACTGATGTATATTATTCTATGTTTTGATTGTCATATAAATTGGTATTGTTTGGCTAGAAACTTTGATTATGATTTTTGGTTGTGTGGTGTGGTTATTTTGTTATAAAATATGCCTTTTATGATTAATTGACACAAAAATTGTGTGTTTGGCTTGTTGATTGTGTTATATGCTTTGGAGGGTGAGGTATTAACATACGTATGTGCCTAGATAGCTATGTTAGTACGGATTAGATAAGTAACGTGATTAAGGAATGTGAACACCATGTTAAAATCAAAAGGTTAACTTCTTATATATAACCAAATTGTTCAAAAATACATTCATGATGTCATTCATATGTCAAATTCCTCATCTAGTTGATGTGGTTGTGATCCCATCTGAAAACTGTATTGTGAATTTTGTAGTTGTGATCCCATTTGAAAGTCGTGAACTGAACTTTGTGGTTGTGATGATGTTTCTCATTCTTGTTCTTAAGCGCATTCTTGTATTGATGGACATACTGTTTCAGTGCATTCCAAAGTAAGCATTTATGTTTTCTCTGCATTGGGTAGTGGATATGCTAGCCCAAAACGTTTCCTTCACAAATATTGACACCCACTAATAACAATCCTCGTACAAGGTGTTGAGCCATGCATTGTCCTCCATATGATATTCCTCAATCATATTCTACCACCCAACTTCAAATTCAATAACAGTAAGACAATCATATACGATGCCACCAAGATAATCCTTCAAGTATTTGTACCGTCCAACCTGCATGGTATGTACGATTATAAGTATGTATGTACAAACAATAACAGTGTATGTGCCTTCAAAATTTCAACATTTGATCTACTTGAAAACATGTACCTATCAAGGTATATGCTCAGTGAAAAGTTGCATGCGGCAATGAAAACATGTTAAATACTTTTCACGGGTAAAACAAATAGCTAAGTTCGTAAAGTAAAACATCACCTTACAGAACTTTTCTGAAACTTTTTTCAAGATGTGCCAAAGATAAAGACGATGCCTAGACAAGGAGAACACTTCTTTGATGGCACCTCCAATCGATTTACATTGGTATGTTATTATTGTGGTTAGGGGAATGTTACCTATACAAGCTAACCAAGTCTTGAACAACCATACATAGGTTCCTCAATACTATTAAACTCAATCCCAATAGGTTAATGCCATGCCAGCATCTCAAAACAAGCTAACCAAGGCACCATTGGGAGTGAATCTTCTTCAACGAATCATCTACGATTTACCTGCGATATGTAAGTAAGTATATATGTAATAAAGATCTATACATACGCATTCCAAAACGGGAAAAAAAATTGTCCATGGATACGCAATGGTGAACAGAGGAATTTATTATCATCAACTACCTTCGACGGAAAGGTTGTCACAAACGACGAAAAAGCATTTCAAACATAAGATGAAGACGAATGAATATTGGAATCTTATGTAAACTATGCATATACCAACCTTTTGTCCCCTGACTGCAAATGAGGAATATTTACTACCTTATCATGGAGCTATAGTGGCTGGTCTGTGGTGGTTGCCACTGAGGATAGAGAGAGAAAGAGAAACAGTAAATGAAAACCCAAAATAATGGAAGAGAAAATGATAAAAACAAGATGGCAATCGAAAAAAAGGGCGGGAACTTCTGGGGGGGATTTTTTCGTGGAAAATTTTTTGAACGTTGACCGCATTAAAAAAAATCCACATGGATGGCTGACGTGGGGTCTGAAAAATGGATGGTGTGTTTAAACTGAGTGTAGCAGCACTCTTACCGGAATGCCCATCACCAACAAAAAAAACTCTTGGTTTCAATTGCACTTAAACCCAAGTGTTTTCTTGAGTCATCCGTCATAATGTTGTAATATCTGAGCAATTCACAAGGAACAAAGAAATCCATCAAGTTAATGCATGAATGATGGAATGAAAAGATTTGAATAGAAGATATAAAAATGTCTGCATGAAAAGAAGAAGAGTAAGTCATTCAAGCCCTATTCTTATATTGGAGTGCAAAGCAGTAGATGAGAAGGCACCTCCACCTCTTGTTGTTCGCGTATGTTTTAATTCTTGTGAAAGTAATATATCATGTCAAAATTATAATATTCACAAAATATCCATCATCTGTCAACAAGAAATTTCAGAAATCATAACTGTATATTCATAACTTTAAGAAATCATAACTAAATCCATGAGCTTGAGCGGAAGCGGAAGCGGTAGCGGCGAGAGCGAGAGAGCGAAGGTAGTCGCGGTGGCCATAAGATTCATGGTAGCTGGTGGAGGGGGAGCGCAAGAAGGTCGAGCGAGCTGGCAAGGAGGGAGAGGTGGTTACAATAGAGGTGGTGGTGGGAGTGATAACCGGAATTTTGGAGGTCACACTGGCGGAGTTAGGGGCGGAGTGGGAAGGGGTTATGGTAGGGGAAGGGATGGGTGCAATGGAAAGCAGGCGTGGGGTGGCGGAGGACCTAGAACGTTCACTTTGAACTGCTTCAGATGCCTACGGGGGCCATCTAACTTGAGATTGCCGTGAACCCCCAAGATGCTAGAAATGTATGAAATATGGCCATAGGGGAGCTGTGTGTCAGGGGAGTCAACCCAAGAAACAGGTGATAATTGCAGAACATTCTTTGTGGATTCCCGATCTGCCAGAACCAATAGCTCTGGATTGGTCTCCATCTCTGGCCCTGCGGGCCTCGATGTTGTTGCATAGCCTGATCATCTGTTGGGAGGCGAGTAGTGAGATAGTTGCCGAGGAAATCCTATCTAACTTGGCGAAGAGATGGAAGGCCATTGATTTCTCGCTTTCCTGGCTAATGGGGAGAGGAAGGATGATAGTCAAGCTCCAATCGATGGATGAGAAGGAATTTCTACTGAAACAAGAAGGCCTCCAAACAAGCAAGGGCCCTATATATTTCAGAAATTGCTCATTCACCATGGGTGCTGATTCTCAAGAAGGGGCCTTGAAAGAATTTTTCATCCGAGGTATACCGCTAATTTGGAGGACAGAGGAGGTCCTCTGGAAGATAGTGGGAAAGTGGGGTTGGTAGCAATCTTTTGAGGAGGTGGTGGTTTTGAATGAAGATTTCCACCTTGTCAAGGTCCTGGTCTGGACCAAGCAGGGGCTATCACCCCCTCCCAGATTCGCGGTAAGTCTGGAAGGGTGGACGGTGGAGATTGAGGTTCTGCTAGGCAGCCCCAAAAAACCTTCTTTCGTTGAGGAGGTAAAGTGCGATGGCAGAGGTGAGCTCAGGGGGGGTCCGGGAAAAGTCGCAACCATTATTTCAGCAGACAACATCAGTGACAGAGTGAGTGGATGTCCGGGGGAAAGGGGTTGCTCGGGAGACGGAGTTGGAGGTGCGGACGGTAGAGCGGGGGATTGACATTGATTTGTTGTCGGAACCGAGCGATCGGTGTCGCAAAAAGCGCCGCCGCAAAAAGGTAAAAAGCCATGTCAAATCAGGGCCTCCTTGTGATGGCCCGTGTCCCAAACCATCAACAGGTGCACGCCACCCAAGCTCTGATACCAATTGTGACGGCCCGTGCCAAAAAACATCTGCACGAGCACATCACGTGCCTCAAAACTCACCGTTTCTTTAAAAAAAAAAACATCGAAATATCCACCTTGTATAATCTCATATGATAACAACCCAGGGATAACATATAATCAACAAGATATACAATCACCTATATAAACCTTCCACTGCGTAACTCTGATACAACATTTAATCAATCATATACCTAATCACCTATATCACAACATGCCTAGGAAAGTTTAAGCAGTCAACAGAGCATCTAATACACCTCATATACAGTCATCCATATATACAGAGCCGCTAGACCAGCCTCTACCAAAATAATCATATACAGATCCAAAACATCAACCTATCACCAACTGGATGTGACCCCCAAAAGAAGACCAAGTCAATGCCCAGAACCCCCGCTTCTACTCTGCAAAATAGGAAAAATAGAATAGAATGAGCGAAATATGCTCAGTAAGTAACCCAGACATTCCACGCATGATTAAACCAAAGGTGAAGCTCAAATAGAATGGAATACCAACTCAACCATCTCAATAAACATGAGATCAAATAATAAATACCAAATGAAACCACTGTATGATTACCAGCAAAAAAAAGAAATAACATTGCTGATAAACTCACCAATGAATACACGACCTAACACGTCACAACTGGTAATATCAACAAATATCTCGTGGTGCATCACCAATGGACTGAGAGAAGATACTCTGAAATGACACATCATACTAGGAAGGAGATGTACTAATATCACATCAATCAGAGGAATACCAATCATATCACTGACACTCGTTGTGGCCCTAATATCACATAAAATACTACTCATATCACTGACACATGTTATGACCACTCGAAAAGTCCACAACACTCAACGAATAGGGAAATAACAAGCTCTATCCAGTGTGCATAGGGGTGACCATCTCCAAGACCCCCATCTTGGCTGCCCCGTCGTCTGAGACGTCCACAATAAATACCTCGTGCGTGGCCCTCGAAATGTCCACCGCAACATCACTACCTGGCCCCTCGCCGTCCAAGCACGGTAGGGTATTCTCCCGCCCCCCTACAGGACCCTGTACATACTCATGCGCACTAAGGAGTCCAAGATGTAAGGTCCATGATCATCCACCCCCATGCACACAACAAAGCACAAGCACATCATAAGGCTCTATGGTCGGACAACACAATCAGACTGATCATAGGGACAAACCGAATAATTAGAATGTAAACAATAGGATCCTAGACGGCTTACAATACTCACAAGTCAATTATAGGTTCAGGAGAATCAGTAATGCACACTCTCAAGATATAACTGAAATAATAATGAACCTTCAATCTCAACAACCAAATAGTAAAAATGATTAACAAGGAAACAAATATCAACAACGAATATTTCAAGAATATTCAGAATCTCGAACAACCACAAGAGCAACAAAAGCGACCACTGAAAGAGACAACATCAATAAAGTGTGGAATGGAATGGAACAATCAGATAAGATAACAAGACATTTACAACAATACAACGTGGAATGGAATGGAACAAGCAAAGTCGATCGGGTCACTTACCTTGCAATTCATAACCTCAAACTGAACTCACCCTATTCAACCTTTTAAACCGCGCAGAGTGGAATCCACTGATAAAAATATAATCCCAATTAGAAACTAAAATATAACCCCAATAATCAAGAGATTCTCATTCCCCCCAAATCAAATAAGACGTCCCAACTGTAAATCCTGAGTTAACACAATAAAAATAACTCTCCAATTCTAATATATCCAGCCTTAAAAACATATTCAAATTTCAGCCCCAAATCACAATTTTCTATTCAAAACTAAAATAGAACAACCCTAGACGAAGAATAACGATGGAAAGAATAAGAATCCTTACCCAGTACGACACGAAAAATACTCCATAAAGCTTTTCCTAATTTTTCCTAATTTTTCTTGATCTTCCCCATGAAAATGAGTCTCAGCAGGCACGCACTCACCAAATAAACACCTCCACCGACTTCACCTATCATTTAAATGGAATTGATAAATCCGCTAAAATTACCAAAGTACCCTTCCTTATTAACCTGCGCAGCCTTGACTCAAACCGCTATATCTTGTTGTAGGAGAGTCCACTTCAGATGATACAACTTCTGTTGAAAAGATAACGAAAATATCTACAACTTCTATGTTTAGGCCAAGATCAACAGAAGCCTCCAACTATATTAAAAATAGCAACAAACAGAAGACCTCGCGATTTCTTCTTCTAAGGGCAGAAACGGTAAAACAGCCATAAGTCTTCCAATACAGCTCCAAATGATGCAAAACTAATTTTATATGAAAGATAACTAAAAAATGAAGACTTAATATGCTTAGCGTGAATTCCAAATATGCCTCGAAGGTGCTTTCTGAAACCAAATGCAAGGCTTCAAGAATAATCAGGACCAAAAGCTCAATAGCATAAAATTATCCTATCGTGCGATCCAAACATGTAAATATTAGCATAAACTGAATAAGAGGGTTCGGGCTATTACACTCCTGGCGCTCAAGATGTCAGAGGTCTTGGAGGAGACAGCTTAACCCTTGCCTTCCACGTTGTAGTATCAGGACGGCTTATCGATCAAACAGCCTTTGGCACAGTTGAAGATAGGGAGTGACTCCCTACTAGCCAAGGGTCTGCTTGGTGACAGACTGGTGGAGAAGATGTTGATAGGGGTTCTGCCTCAGGAGAGAGTACGAGATGGGCTGGCTTGTTTGACAGGACTATGTAGTCCAAGTAGACAAGGCCACCTGTCATCTAGTAGGCCACGTGGGGAAGATGTTTTTAATACTAGACCAGATGTTTCTTATGGGCCTATCACTGCTAAAATTTTGGATTGTGCAGAATTTGGAGTGAGGTTGGGCTCTCCTATGGGTTCAGGTGGCGGGCTTTCCATCTTAAGTGAACCTAGTATACGCGGGTCATATGGGCCGGGTTCTTGGGCAAACTTTATAGCTGAGATGGGCTGTCTACGATGGCAATGGGACAGAAATGCTAATGCGGGGAATTCAGAAGCTCGGCGCACCATATTTGGGAGTCCTGCGGTCTCGTCTGTGGGGCAAGGCCGTCGAGGGGAGGGAAGCAATCCGGCATCCTCAGACTGTGAATCCGGGAGGGTTGTGCTTGCCGTAGCAAGACGCAGCGATGCAGATAGTTTTGAATTAGCTGATCCTCGGGCTAACAAAGGTTCTATGATCAGGCGTCTCAAGTCTGTTGTTGTGGGGAGGATTGACCCAGATTAGTCTGCGTCGGTTGGCTCATGTAGCAGTCAGGATTCGAAGTGACCTGGGGGTCTCCTTTGTTTGGAGGATGGTGCTTTATCGGTTTGTGGGTCGCCAGAGGCTGTGAGGGAGGTGGAGGTAATATTCAGAACCAGAGAGGAAGATAGAGGGGAGAGTCCCTTCTCACCTATATTATCACCTACGGGTTCTTACAAAACTCCCATGGGTGTACCAAATCTTTTGATATGGGTGTGGTGGTCGAAAATAATGGGGAGAAAGCCCGTTTGAAGCTCTTCCTGAAAGGAAACGTGCAAAGGTGGCAGCCTCCTCCGAGATCGGAGGTCCGGACACCTGAGGCAGAGTCCTAGGTGATATCTAGCTTCACTGGTCTTCCTTGGTAGGGGGTGTTTTTATAGTCTGATATGGTGAAGGTTCTAAACTGGAATATTCGGGGTCTTAATGATCCCATCAAGAAGGCTACTGTTAAGGAGGTAGTTCTTGCACACCGAATAGACCTGGTTTGCCTCCAGGAGACCAAGATGGGCTCCTTCTCTCCAGCTGATTTGAGACTAGTGAGTGCAGGGAGACTGAATGCTTTCGAAGCTAAAGCCTCTTTGGGCGCCTCAGGGGGAATTATTTTTCTATGGAATGATCAAGTTTGGAAGAAGATAGACATGGTTGTTGGTTTGTTCTCTTTGTCAGTGGTACTAGAGGAGGTAGATACTGGATGGAGGGGGTTGTGGTCAGGGGTTTACGGGCCAAATGAAGACTCTACTAGAAAAGAGTTGTGAGCTGAATTGAGAGTGCATCACTTGACTTGGGACACCCCCTAGTGCATTATGGGGGATCATAATGTTACTCGTAACATCGAAGACCAGAATAGGTCAGGAATTCTTACACCCCCTATGGTGGAGTTTTTTGATTGGATTGAAAGTGAAGGCCTCTTGGACATTCCTCTATCAAATCAATCATACACATGGAGTAACTTATGCGAGGTCCCATCTTGTGCCCGTCTGGATAGGTTCTTGGTGTCATCTGATTGGGAGGATAAGTTCCCATTGTGTTCACTCAAGGGCCTGCTGTACATGGTTTTGAACCACTCCCCTCTGCTTCTGGAAGGTGGCTCAAGTACCCAACAAGTGAAATGTTTTAAATTTGAAAATTGGTGGTTATTAGTTAATGGTTTCAGGGAGCTGGTGACTACTTCGTGGGGGTGAGGAAAATAGCTTTCAAGCTTAAGCGTCTCAAAGGGTCCCTGAAAAGGTGGAGTGTAGAATAGTACAAGCTTAGAAGGCAGCAAAAGGTAGCCCTGGCCACTGAAGCTAAACTTCTGGACGATCGTGAAGAAACAATGCTACTAACCAAGGCTGAGAGGAGGAGACGCAATGATATTAAACAAGAGTGGGGCTTGATTCTGTGAATGGAGGAGGCAGAATGGCGTCAACAGTTGAGGGAAGTGTGGTTGAAGGAGGGCGACGGGAACACTAAGTTCTTTCATAAGTCCGCCAACCAAAGACGGAGAACCAACATAATTCAACAGATGCGCATTGAGGATCAAGTGCTCGAGGCCCAACAGGACATTGAAGAGGGTCTGGTTTCTCATTACTCTGGAGTTTTTCAAAGACAAAGGCAATGGGCTCCAGACTGGGTGGATGAGAACCTAGGCAGGGTCCCAGGAGTTCTTTGGAGTACGCTGGACGCCCCTTTTGCTGAACTCGAAGTGCACCAGGCTGTTTTCAATTCAGAGGCGGATAAGGCTCCGGGCCCAGATGGGTTCAGAATGCGTTTCTTCCAAGAATTCTGGCCATTAATCAAGGGGGATGTTCTGGAAATGATGCAGTGCTTTTTTGAGGGGACACAAAGCATAGGCTGCCTCAATGCCACTTTTTTCGCTTTGATCCCCAAGATGGTGGGGGCATCGGATGTAGGGGACTATAGACTAATCAGTTTGGTCAATAGCAGTTACAAAATTATAGCAAAGGTGTTGGCGAATTGACTAAAGCTTGTGATTGCTCACATGATCGAGGAAAATCAGACTGTTTTCATTCCTGGCAGGTCGCTCCAAGATGGGTTTATGGCTACTCAAGAGTGCATCTCAGCGGTTCATAGAGACAAACGTAAAGGGGTGGTTATTAAACTTGATTTTGCCAAGGCGCATGACAATGTAAAGTGGGATTTTCTGCTCAAAATCCTCATGAGGCATGGTTTCGAGCCTAATTGGCTCCGTATGGTGGAGGAATGTATTTCTACTACAAAGGCTTCAGTTCTGGTAAATGAAAAGCCGTGTGGATTTTTTCACTTACACAAAGGACTGAGACTGTAAGACTGAGGGATCCTCTCTCTCCACTCCTTTTTGTAGTGGTCACAAATGTCTTCAGTCGAATGATGAAACTAGCCGAGAATGCTGGTTGGATTAGAGGATTGGAATGCTACACAGGGGGTCACACCCTATCACATGTGCGGATGACACAATCATCTTATGTGCGGCTGAAGAATCACCTGTTCACGGAACCCAGCTGGTATGCAGGGTTTTTGAGCTGCTATTGGGCCTACAAATTAACTTCAACAAGAGCGCAATGCTAGGCATTAACATGGATATTTCGGAGGTGGCAACTTTGACTCAGATTTTCCAATGTCAGGTGGCCGAATTCCCGATTAGGCATTTGGGAATGCCTCTCCATCTCAGGCAGTTCCTAAAGGTAGAATGGTCTCGTCTGATCGAGAGGTTCGAAAGCCGTTTGGAAGGGTGGAAGGGCAAGCTCCTCAGCTCCGGCGGCCGGCTTGTTTGCCTAAGCAGTTTTATCCAACCTTCCAATTTTCTTTCTTTCCATGTTCAAAATTCCTAAAGGGATTCTTCAGAGATGGGATTGCATTCGGAGACGGTTCTTATGGAGTGGGGCGTTATCTGAAAAGAAGAAAGTGCACTTGGTCAAATGGGAGGAGGTTTGCAATAGCAAAAGAGAGAGAGGTTTGGGTGTCCTCAACCTTGAGGACATGAATAAGGCCCTTTTGAGTAAGTGGAAGTGGAGACTTCTATCCAACACTTCTCTCATATGGGTGACTCAAGCGAAAGGTAGATATGGCTTCTCAAATCACTATGTAGATTGCCAACCGAGGGGTACTCCTCGACCTTCTCAGATTTGGGATGGGATCCTAAAGGCCACACCTTTGTTCCTTCAGGCCGTTAAATGGGATATTGGGGATGGGATGTCAACTCGGTTCTGGCATGAACTTTGGGTCGGAGAGTCCCTTCTAAAGGTTAGGTTCCCCTCTTTGTTCGCGCTAGCAGCCAACAAGGAAGCAAGTGTGAATCAGTGCTGGGTGGGTTCACTACAAGAAGGGGATTGGGCGGTCTGTTTTCGCCAAGCTCTTAGCGGGGAGGATATGGAACTATATGCGGCGCTACATCGGGAAGTGCAGGCAGTGTCGCTGGCACATGGTAGGGATGACTGTGTAGTATGGCTCCCCAATCGGAGATTGGGTTTTTCAGTACGTAGTTGTTACGGATGGTGGCGTAGGAACAGGCCCCGGGTTGAGGTGGTGGCACAAAAGTATTATGAGATATGGAAACCGAAATTCCATTTGAAGATCAAATTTTTCTTGTGGCTTGCTTATCAAAACAAGCTCCTTACGAAGTCATATCGCATGAAGTGGGTTCCCCAGGCTGATTCTACATGTCCTCTTTGCGGTGAAGGGGAGGAGACAACTACGCATCTTCTCATCGAGTGCCCAATGGCGCGGCGAGTTTGGCAACGTTTGGCGGATGCAACTGAATTTGACTAAGGAAACTCTTCCTTAGAAGAGCTTTGGAGGGCCGGTCAATGCCTTCGTACACGGGGGGACAGAAGTCCAAAAGCGGAAATTCCCCAAATGTTTGTCCCGACGATTATGTGGGCGATTTGGGTTGCACGGAATCATCTAGTTTTCGAGGAACCACCCCCTACGTAGAAAATATCTAGGAGATGGCGGTGGAACTGATTCGTGACTGGGGCGTGCATTGTGTTGGTGTAAGGAGAATGTCTTTTCTTGGGAAAACTCTTACTATTGAGGAGTAGGCTAAAGTTTTATTATGCTGGGATTAGAGTGAAGGGTAGATACCTCTTCTACCTTTCATCATGATTGTGAAATTAATTCAGTCCTGTAGGTATGTAATTTTCAATTGGGCGTCGTCTTTCTTTGAATAAAATTAAGGAGATCGCCTACCGCTCTATTAAAAAAAAAAATCATGTCAAAATTATAGGCGTCTCCTATATTTGATAAAAATATATATTTAATTTAATTATACTTTTAGGCTAAAATTTTATACACCGGATGGTTAATTGAATTGGAAATACAAATGAGTTAAGGCTTATTGGTTTAATTGTTAGGTTAATCGGATTTAAACCGTGACACTACTATGACATAATAAATATATTAATTATTATTACTAAATAAACAAATTTACAAAAAAAAATTTTTTTTCATAATTATCAAGTCTTGCATCTTAAAATTTTTTAAATTTTACTTAACATCATTTTATTACATATAAAATTTAAAATTCTTATGAATTTAATATACAACAAGTAATCATAATTTCTTTAAATAAAAATTAACCAATTTTTTATGAGTTTTTTTTTTATATCATCTAATTATTAAATTAAATTAAATCAAAATGTAAAGCAGAAAAAGATGGGTAATTAGCACTTTTAACCCCCGAAAATTAAAAATTTGCGAAAATAGCCCCCCCACCCGAATATTTGCAAAAACTAGCCCCGCAGGTATTTTACACTGGAGACGGATTATATATAATCCGTCTCCAGTGTAAAATCCGTAAGTGGCCATTTACAATGGAGACGGATTATATATAATCCGTCTCCAGTGTAAATGGTATGGATTTACACTGGAGACGGGTTATATATAACCCGTCTCCTGGAGACGGATTGTATATAATCCGTCTCCAGGAGACGGATTGTATATAATCCGTCTCCAGGAGACGGATTATATACAATCCGTCTTCAGTATTGTTTTTTTTTTTTTTTGGTTGTAGACAATTTTGGTTATCTTACCTGTATAAAAATTCCTGCTTAAACATGCCTAAATATAATAAGAATGCATTGATATTTACATAAATCCATTGTAATCACTTGACTCCTGTTTCTAAACACCAATGAAAATACACAAATACAATACACACAAATGAAAATGCATGAATATAATAAAAGTGTTTTACATCCAACAGAAATACAATCATCCAAATATTCTCAGAAGTCCTTTCTTTTTAGCTTTTCTCGGAGCAGGAGGTGCTGATGAAGAGGGTACGTCAGTTGCTGTGGATGGCGGCACACCTGATTGTGGTGGAGTGGTAAATTGTTCGCCCGATCCCCGACTGGCAGTAGTAGAAGTACACCAAACCCTGTTATATATGTGTCACTTTTTGGCATATTGGCAATCTTTGGAGCATTTTTAGCAGTTTTAAAATTTTTAGGGTTTTTTCGATCGGAACCGCTTAATTTCAGACCGTTAGCTATCGTCTGAGTTAGAGGACTCCGATTGAAAATCTAACTGTATATTATGTGTCCTGGTGCCATTTTAAGCCACTCATGAAAATTTCATCGAATTCTGGTATCGTTTGCAAAAATTTCGCAGTTCCGGGGCGTATCCGGGTTTTTAAGTCGCGCTCTACTTAAAAGGAATCAAAAATATCTCAACACTATTCATCATCTTCCCGACTTGCTCTCTCTCTCTCCTCTCCTCCGATTTTCTTCCGTTCGAGCCCCCTACACCCCTCAAAACCAAAAACCTAAAGCACGGGAAGTGTAGATCGGGTCCCGATCTACGCTCCGGTGTCTTCAAATCCGAATTCCGACGATCCTAGCCTCCCCGACCTCCCCTCTCTCTCCTCTGTTTCGAGCCAAATCAAAGGCCGTGATAGATCGGGGCGTGAGAAGGCTTGTGGGAAAGGTTTCGGCGCGTGGAGATCCACCGGACGCCTCTTCCTCCCCTCGGTAAGCCTCCTTTCCCTCTTATTTCTTGTCTAGATGATTGCTAGGGGAGGGTTTTGTGCTTGGGAGGTGGTTGGTGGCGGTGGGGGTCGTCGGAGGGTGGTCGGAGGTGGCTGGAGGTGGTCGGGGCAGTGGGAGGGGTGGTTGGAGGCGCTCGGCAGGCTGGGGGACTGTCCCGGGCAGAGCAGGAGCCGGCTGGGCGTGCGCGCGGGCGTGCGCTCGGGGGAGCTGGTCGCGGCGGTGCGAGGCGTGCGAGCTGCTCGGGTGGTGCTGTGCGCGAGGTGCTGGCGGAGGTGCTGGACGCGCGAGGTGCTGGCCGAGGTGCTGGCCGGGGGCTGGGCGGAGCGCACGGGTGCTGGGGCGCGCGCGGAGGAGGCGCGGGGCGAGGAGCTGAGCGCGAGGTGGTGTGCGCGGGCGCGAGGCGCCGCGCGCGGGGGCGCGCGGGGTACTCGCGGGCCAGTGCACGGCGTGCGGGGCGCGTGCGGGCTGCCGCGGCTGGGCGCGGTGGACGCGCGGTGCCCCGGGCGGTGCGCGGAGTGCGCGGGCTGGGGCGCGGCGGCGCGTCCGGGCGGTCGGGTGGCCGTGCGGGTGGTGGCCGGCCGTGCGGGTGGTTGTCGGGGGGTGTTGGGTGTTTGTTTGTTTGTGTGTGTTATGTATTTTTGGGATAATTGTGGATTTATTCTAACCAGTTAATACCTTGTCTTGCAGATCTCGACGGACGGTCGCGTGTCGACCCGATTCCCGGTGAGTGGGACAACCCAACCCAGTGTGGGAGGCGCTACATGCTTTGGGCGTGTACCGTCCTCCCCTGGGGCTTATAGTTAATATTAACTGCTTGATATAATCCATGTATGCATGATGTGTGTGTAGAATTGCATGCCACCCTAGATTGTGTGATAGGGACTTGCACCCTTAGGATTGTGCATGAGCCATGCATCCTGCCTCCCCGTTATCATGCTAGGAAAACCCGACCTGTGCATGCGTCCTATTAGTTTGATTTATTTAATTAAATGCGAACTGTAATAATAGATAGCATGCTTAGGGAATATAAGGGGGGCCTTGCGAGGTTAACATTGAGACCCGGGTTAGGGTACTCCGTGTTCCTCGTTTGGTTGTCGGATGTCCTACATCGGGACCTCAGGTTACCCTCCCAAGGTCTCTATTTTCCCTTGTATTATGATTAATAAATGCATGTTCCCCGCATCCTGGTTATGCGCGCTGGTGGAATTCTGAGGAATTCGAGACATTAGAGTCGTAGAGATGTGCTGTCAGCGGATCCGAGTGGATCATATGCGATGGATAGGCTGTTCTGTTCCCCTCGTCGGATCCGTGTAGAGACTACCTCGGCGTTAGACAGGTTGTCCCGTGCAGGGGCTCCCACTAGTAGGCGCCTCCTGACTTGGAAGGACTGCGCTGAACATGGGAGTGGCCAAACAACCGCGGAGTGAGGAGAGACTATCGGTGGACCAAGGGTGACCAACAGCCTAGTCAGTCCCAAGAGCCTAAGTCACCTGTTGAGAGGTGAGGGTGAGGGTATGGTGGGCCGGCGATGCGACGACCCACAGGATTATGAATGGATGTTTATCAACCCGCTAAGTCCCAACATCCTAGGTCACCTGTTGAGGGTGAGGGTGAGGGTGAGGGTATGGGGTTCGGCGATGAACGAACCCCCGGATGGTGATATTATGCCACTTGTGGCTTATGAATTGATTAAATGTGGTTAATATGACTGTATGCATGGGTTGTGCTATTCACTGAGCGTGTGGCTCACCCCTCGCATATTGCCTTTTCAGTGATCTCTGAGGGAGGAGCTTCCCGAGCGACTACACCGGCAGAGGGCAGCGCCGCGTCCCACGAGTTTTGAGGCCATCAGCACCCTTCTTTCTGTTGTACGTATATGTTCTGTGCTTGGGCACTTAGTTGGATTGTATTTGGATTTTGTTGTATATATATATGGGCATGTTGGCTCTCACAGGACTTATGATTATGTATCGAGTCTGTAGTATGTTTTTGACTACAGACTTAGTCTTTTAGCTTCCGCATTTGGTGTATATATTATGTCAGCCCTGTTTCTACCTGTGTTATCATTTTAGTTGTTGTTTGTGGTTTATTATTGGTTTCCTGTCACTGATATCATATATACACTTGCCGCGTCCCGGGGACGGCCGCCCTGGGGCGTGACAAACCCTGCGTGGTCCACGAGTATATGTCTGGAGTGTCATCTGTGGAGCTCGATCAGGAGCTGGGGCTGGTTGTTGTGGTTGCTCATCGATCTCTGCATCGAGTCGTACATCATTGAAGAACTCATCAATGGTGAATTCCGTGTGAGCGAAACTATCATCTACCACATCCTGAGAATCATCAGCATCTGTAGATGCACTGGGGGTACTCGAAGGTTGTCCCATGTCTCCCATCATCGCATCTGCATAGTCCCGTGCCACAGCAACTATACGATCCCACTCACCGCAGTTGGGGTATAAGACCAACCCCCTTGCAAGCACCTCGGTAATGTTCTGTGTAACTCCCCCCTGTTAACAAAAGTTTCAATATGATAAGTAATATAAAATTATTTATCACTATCTAAAAATGTAACACGCGTTTAAAATTCTTACCGAATTTGGTGCGACATAGCCTGGATGGTACTGTGGGGGTGGTGGAGGTGTGATATGTCTGACTGTTCTCTCCCAGTACCACTCCATATATCTCCTCGAACTCCGGGTATCAGGAAATTGGTGGATGTGATCCAATCGTTGGTCCCAACGCTCGATATAAGACTGGTGAAAAACTATCCAATTCACATCCTGTCTACCTCGTCGGTTTACCCGGTCGATGGCCTCTACATCAGATGGAATGTCCTGATGCCATCCAAATTGACGTGCGACTCGATCCGGCACGTGCATCTCCACAATATCAAAGCAAATGAGTGGGACCCTAGCCGTCCACAACTCCATATGATCCAAACATGCAGGTGGTAGTGTCTCATATGTCCCAGGATAAGGCTGCCATATAACCTAGCAAAAACCAAATATATAATTAGTATGACAATTAACGTAGAATATATCATTTGTGAAATATATGGCTAATTGTATAGTCACCTGCGACTGAAGCTGATAGTCCAGTTGTGCTCTATAGTATATCAGAACACGCGAATTTTCATCAAACCTCTGAGTCACCTTCCACCTGAAATTTCGAATTTAATGATATATGATCTTCTATGAATTGACAAAAGAAGATGAAAATATTGACATTACCTTGCTCCCAAAGGTCGATCTCCAAGAATAAAATCCGGATCATGCAATGACGGTCGTCCCACATGTAATCTCTCCCACGACCATAGCTGCATTGGAACAAAATCTTTAGTAACACAGGAAAAAAAAAATTTAGTATGTATGGATGAAAATTGAGGTTTGCATATTACCTGTAGCAAAGAATAAAAACCATGAGATCCTGCCGACATCCTCTCTCCAAGCACACTACCTCTGTACAATGCTCTATATAAGTGGGCCAACGCAGCTGCACCCCATGAATATCGACCAGCATCCTCAAAATCTCTGAATAAATGAAGGTAGCACGCATGTATCTTATTTCCTGTGCCATCGGCGAAGATTGTTGATCCAAGCACAAATAAGATGTATGCACGTGCATACTGCTGGAGGATATCGTCGTCCAATTCAACATCTGGTACGATGCTGAAGGTTTCTTTAAGCCATGACAGAAAAATTCTTCCACCCTTGATCTTATCTGCAGGGGGGCCAACACCTAACAGCTCCTCACAGACGCTGGCCCAATCATCGTGGTCTGTGATACCAGTCACGGGCTTGCCATCAATGGGTAGTCCAGTCAGAATAGCAACGTCCTGAAGTGTAATTGTCATCTCGCCCTGTCGCAGATGAAATGTGTTGGTCTCTGGTCTCCATCTCTCAGTCAGTGCTTGTAGAAGTCGATGATCTGATCTGGTATATCCCATCTCTGTCAAATAATACAACCCCGATGCCCTCACGTATGGCTCGATGCGTGGATCCATGACCCAGTGACGCAATGCCACCATGTGGATCGTAAACTTGGATACGTCGGTCTGTTTAAGGAAATTATATATTCAAGTAAGAAAAAAATCATATATGAAGAATAACATTAGAGAAAAACACATCATTTGTCATACCTTGCCCTGGAATCCATGATGAGACCTATGAGATCCCTGAAAATACAGCAAATCATCCACGACGGGTCCATGCCACTCACGGATGTCCATCACCTGTAATTTGAACACAAGTTAATATCTACTCAAACAATTGAACATTCATCATCATATCACAATCATATTTAACATCAATTACCAGCATTTGTATTTCTACGTGGACATTTATTTTTTCTATGGCCTTTCTCATGACATATTGAACATGTATATCTCAGACTTGGATCCCTGGAGTCCATATGCATACGTCGGCGAGTTGATACAGGGCGCCCCGCTTGTCTCCTAACATTTGGTGGGATGAAGATGGGATCGTTTTCCGTAGGAATCGGCCAACGACTTTTATCATCAACGGAGTGGAATCGGGGTTCATAAGTGTGTCTATATGACTCTGAGGAAAGCCAATGTGACACATATCTCCCAGGACTAATACGAGCATACCCACAGGCCGCTATGACATGTGCACATGGATAGTGAAACAACTTCGGAACATGACATTGACATTCTGCATTGTCAGGATATAGGAAAACAATGTACATAACCGCATTCTTGTCTTGGACATTGAATTCTGATCTATCAAGCCTTCTTACTAACATCGCCCTTGCATCATGTGCAGTTCTCTCCAAATGTTGCTGCATAGATGGCACATGTTCACCTGACATGCTCTCGGCCGATTCACGCCTTGTATAAAAATACTCTGACACTCGTATGAATGTTGTTGTAATATGGCAGTGATTGGCAACCCTCTTACACCTTTCAAGACACTGTTCATGCTTTCAGCTCTATTGGTGGTCATCGTGCCATGACGACGGCCATCGTCATAACAAAGGGCCCATGTTTGTGGAGGGACTTGATCAAGCCATGTGCGAGCTTGTGAGGAGGCAGTAAGAATCTTTCGCATTTCATCAGCAAATTGATTTGGACATTTCAAGGTGGCAGCCCTCCACACCTGGTCACTCAACTCCTTTGATTTTACATGTTTTTTGAAGTTGTCTATCATGTGTCTCATACAGAAACGATGGTGCCATGTTACATTGCTTGATTCCTCAATATCCTTCATGCCTGCTATGATGCCCAAGTGCCGATCAGATATGACACACAAATTGTTTATACCACCAACAGAAAAGAACAAGTTCCAAAGGAAGAAGGTCCAACTGCTTCTGTTCTCAGATTCAACTATAGCAAAGGCTATCGGAAGCAAACCATTTTCTGCATCGCAAGCAGTGGCTATCAGGAGAGTTCCTTTATACTTTCCATACAGATGTGTTCCATCGATGCAAACCAATGGACGACAATGTTTGAAAGCCTCTAAGGCTGGACCGAATGCCCAAAAAACACGTTCAAACTGTCGGATCGGTCTGCCCATGTTATTCTCTTGTATGACAGGGCCTTCGAAGAACACAGTTGTTCCTGGATTAGACCTCCTCAAGGCATCAACATATAGAGGCAACTCAGCATATGATTCCTCCCAATTTCCAAATATCCTCTCCATAGCCTTCCATTTGGCACGGTTTGCCTTTGAATATGAAATTGTGTAGTGATGATCAGCACGTATCCTGTCCATTATCTCAGTAGCACTGATTCTCAAATTATGACGAATCGTTGGCATAATCAGCTGTGAGATATAATCAGAACTAAATTGTCTGTGATTTGAACTGAGAAGAGGATCGGAGCATGTATGAGGAACTCTCAGAGTGGAAATCTTGAACATTTCTGAACCACCGACCCTCCTCGCATATAATCTCCAATTACATTCATCATTTATGCACTTAACGGCGTATTTTTCTGCATTTGATTTCACCACATGACATTGTGCGCATTTCTTTATGCTCCAGGTTCGGACAGCATTAATGAGTGACTTCTTATTCGCGAAAAGCTGACCAACCTCAAGTTCATTACACGAAGAAGATCCGATTTCATAAATGCATGGATGGACATTTTCAGCCACCGCCTGCTCCATAAGCTCACGTGTAGGAAACATTTGAGGAACACCATATTCACTGATGGCAGTACTCCTCACATCATGGTCCTCCTCACTATCTCACTATCAGGTTCCTCTGCTTCTTCTTCTTCTTCTTCGGTATCTTCATCATCATCCTCTTCTTCTTCCCCTTCTTGATCTTCTTCTTCTCCCCAATCTTGATCTTCTTCTTCTCCCCCTTCTTGATCTTCTTCTCCTTCATTGTTCACTTCAATTCCTTCACGAATATCGTCCCAACCCATGTCATGAAATGGGGACCTATAAATGCAAACACAATATACTTACATATATGAATACACCCACCAAAAACATCCTATAAATTCACAATACTTACAAATGTGGTATATTCACACTCCCATAGGCATTGGTCGGTGTTGCATCAATCTATTCTCTTGGGTGCACGGAACAAACGACGACGATGAAGGTTGATATGGTTCACGAACAATGGAAGGATATGAATCTTCTGCATCATAATTCATCGCGCCACGGCCTCTTTGTATGATCTCTTCCTTCTCTAACCATATTTGAATGATATGCGCGTGCTTTGGGTACATCATTATCATAACTTTCACCCCCATATCATCTTCGAGAGGGGCACCCAAACACTTTCCGTCGTGAGTTGGATGCACAGCAGTCATGGACAATTTGTAAAGACTTGGATCGGTCCCCGTCAAATGGTACATCATTTGGAGTAAATCGACATAAGAGATCTTCTTATTTATGATGGTGGTTTTCATGGTACCACCTTTATAAAATGAACTATCTTCGCGTTGAACAATCCTCCCGTTAAAAGAGTACATTAACGGGACATCGGATTTCTTTACCATCTAAACCATAAATTATTCAACTTAGTAAATATATTTCTAAATTCATAATAATAAAATCCATCCAACACATACACATTAAACACAAAAAACATTCATGCAACACATACAAAGCATATTTCCTAAAAATAGCCTTTAATTTTTTAAAATGTTTACTAAGAGGCCATTGAATTATTTCCTAAGGCCATACAATTTTTAAAAAAAATTTCAAATTTTTTTAAGATTTAAAAGTTTATTTTGACAAATAAGACATTTTAAAATAACCAAAACCCTAAAAAAATTCGCATTTCACTTAACAAAACATCATACAATCAACATTCCAATAATAAATAAATTCAACATTCAACATTTAGGATTTTTTATAAAAACCCTAATTTATTCAATAAAATCAAAACAATTGACAAATAAATAATAAAATTCAAGAACATTTAGGGTTTTGATGTTTACCTTCGGATTCAAACTTGTTTTTGATGATTTTTCGGGGTTGGCAACGGGTGGGTGGGTGAAAGAGGGAGAAAAGGGCCTTGATTTTTGGTGTTTTAGGGCTTGGCAGCGGGGACGGCATATATATATGCCGTCCCTGGAGACGGCATATATATATGCCGTCTCCAGTATAAAATTTTTTGGGGGGCCTATTTTTGGAACATTGGGTTGCAACACTGGAGACGGATTATATATAATCCGTCTCCAGTGTAAAATGTCTCCGGGGCTAGTTTTTACAAATATTCGGGTGGGGGGGCTATTTTTGTAAATATTGAATTTTCAGGGGCTAAAAATGCTAATTACCCGAAAAAGATTTGAAGTGGTTCAACATACAAAAAAATGGCGAGTCGCATCCGATCCAATCGCGTCTCGTCTCTGCCATCTCGGTTGGACCCAGACATGGCGACGGCGCATCCGCCGAAGAAGAAACCGAGGCTCCTCGTCCGACTGGGGACCTTCCTCGTCTCCCACAGCGTCTCCGTCAGGTACTCAAAACGTTCCCTCCGCCGCTGCCGCTGCATTTTAAGGGCTTCCGAGCCGATGCTGACGCCATCTTTTACTTCTTCCGTCGTCTTCAAACAGCGTCTTATGCTGCCTCGCGGGACTCCTCACGCTCCTCCTCCTCCCCGTCCTCGCCAAGAACACCTACGTTTCCGAAAATGCCCTTATGCCTGGTCCGTATTCACCTCTCTCTCTCTCTCTCACCCTTTCCATCTGCTGCGTTCAAGATCTGATTAGTTGTCTGTCTTTACAGGGTCGGCGAATCCCACGTTTTCGGAGAGAGATGTTCGAGAGGCGGATGGATTGGTTGAGAAGATCATGAGCTTGAAATCTATGGGAGGAGAGACGGGAATGTATGCATGTACGGTCAATTCATTTTGATCTTCATCGCTGGATGTGATTGATTGATGTTGCGTTTCTAAATTCGATTGTTATGCAACTATGAGAAAAGTTTGCGTTTCAATCTGATTGCCGAACGTGTGTTCCTGACTGTAGACATATCAAAAGCCATTATGTGTGATTAGCATTCAATGACATGTGATTAGCATTTAAAGATTGAATTTAATGATAAAATATCTCAATTTAAATGGCTTTTGATATGCTTAACTTGAGATGATAAGATTCAATGGTCACGAATGTGTTGGACAATCAATCAAATTGTCCAACTAGCATTAGACCTAACCCGTTCCCACCAAAATTTGTTTAAAGTAGGCAATGAAAGGAATGCATAAAAATGAGACATAAAATAGGACTCAATATGCATTGATTAGCCCTTTCCTTTGGATGTGAATACTCTCTTTCCAATCTCTTAAGGAGCAGATATCGAGGTCGATGCAGTCTTTACGTACACATCCTTGCATGAGAATGATTTTCCATTTTTGACTACTGTTTTGGAGTTTTGAATCAAAATTTTAGAGGAACAAAGTCTTTCTGGCACCCTTGGATACTTCTACTTGCATCTCAAAAATTGCAGATATATTAATGTGGATGTCTTCCCTCACTGCGTGATAAGCAGTTGTGTCCTGGCCCACATATGTAGGAACCATTTAGCAATGTGCTTCATTTTAGAGGATTTCTTTTGGAAGGAAATCCAAGTTTCAATCCATTGTATTGCCTCATCAAGGAGGAGGACTCTTTTGATCCCCCAGCTTCTCATATTATGCAAACTTGTTTTTGTTTTTTTCTTTTTCTTTTTCGGTCGACCTTGATTATCATACTGTGAAGTGCACCACTCTTTTGATACCTCAGTTTTCCATATTAGGCACACTTGAACTTGATTGTCAGATTGTGAAGTGCACCTGTATTTCTTGGGATACTGGTTGGTTTGAAGAAGTTGCGGCAGTTTTATTTTTCACATGGTGTTGGCCTCATATTTATGTTGCATCTTCCTTAATGACCTTGCTTTTTTAGTATATGTTGCATATAAGTTAAATGTGTGTCTTAGTTTGTTTAACCAATGCAGAGAACTTCCACGATTGATTGCTCAACATATGGCAGATGTGGGAGCTGAAGTCTATCATCACAAATTTTACCCCCAAATTGATCAGTTTCATCCGCTGCATTTCTTCTCCTGCATGTCCAATGGTGGGATGGTTCTTCATAACAATAGTTGTGTTTTAGCGGGCATCAACTCTGTTGGTATAGTAAGAGCTTCACGTGGAGATGGCAAAGAATCTATCATCTTGGTAACTCCTTACAATTCTGAGAAGCTCGAAGTTAGCGATGCATTATCTTTGGGCCTTGGATATTCTATGTTCACCCACCTCAGCCGAGTGTCATGGCTTGCCAAGGATATTGTTTGGCTGGCCGCTGACTCACAATATGGGGAGTATGGATCAATTGCGGCGTGGTTAAAAGATTATCACAATCCCACTTACACTGATTATCCAGAGAAACATGACAATGAGATGTGCAGTCAAACTAATTTATATGATTCGCGTGATAAGAAGAATGATTTCAACATATTTAGACGAGCTGGAACTATGGCTGTTGCCTTGGTCCTTAGGGTTGTTGACAGCCTAGAAGATTCCAATACTGATACTCTCACCATATATTCGGAGGCATCAAATGGCCAGATGCCAAACCTTGACCTTATCAATATTGTGCATTTTTTGGCTATTCATAGACAAGGTCTTCGGGTTAAAATTGAGAAAGTAGGATCTTTACTTAACTCAGTATGGCTCAATTTTGTTGGCGAGCTGGTGGAATGGACAGGAAAATTGGCTGCGCGCTTAAATCCTCAGTGGAGATTTGGTATACCGGCTGCGGAGTATGTTGATGGCACTGCAACACTTGCAAGTTCGCTGTACTACCAGGTAAAATCTCTATAGCATGAATTCTCCAAAATGAATGCCATGTCCTTCTTATATATGTGATAGAGAAGGACACGTCAGACACACCCAGCCCATGTCCATATTAAAAAATCATAAAATTCAGCTGTGGACAGCTCTGAAACGTCTGACCCTTTCCTCAAATAGGTTCCTGTAGATTTGGAAAGGGGTTTGAATAGGTGTTTTACTGTTTTTTTTATGATTAATCATTATTGTCTGATGCAATTTGGCTTATGATTTTCATGATGTTTCAATGATTTGTTGTTTGTGTTATTATCATTATGGGATGCACAAGTGATAGAAATCAAACAAAATGTGGGTTTTCCTGTGATACATTTGGGTTATGTATTTGTCATCTTCTCCCTGTTTTCTAGTTTTTTTGTTTGATACACCCTGTAATTATATCAATTTTCTTACGGTTTATGGATTCCTTGTTTCTTTTTTTTTATATTTTTTTATATAGATACCTATGATGTATTGTTTACACACTGTCATGTTTTCCATGTCCATGTCATCGTTTTCCAAAATTTTCAGTGTTGCAATGTCCATGTTGTCACATTCATGAACCCTGTCCGTGTTGCATAGGCCATAGGGTAAAGTCTATGTTGATTGGTCATGTTCCAAACTGCACAAATACTGGCATTTTGATTGAGCTTTTGTATTGTTTTTTCTTTTCTATTTGTAGGCACTGGGTGTTCCCACGGGTTCCCATGGTGCTTTTCGTGACTACCAAGTTGATGCTATTACTCTGGAGTTTTCACCTCGGACTTCATCTTATAAAGATATTGGACAATCTGCATTTCTTCTTAGGGGTGGCAGGCCAGTGTTTATACTTCCATCATTTTCTCTCCATCTAAGTTAATATGGTGCAAACATCCAGAAACAACGAATCTAATGACATCTTTAAGGAGTGAAGGTTATACTCATGTCATGGCTTCTTGCCATATTTTAAGTGAACATGTATTCAGGGCTATTCCAATTTTTGCTCAATTGTGAAATGGAAGGTTTTAGAAACATAGGTCTATTTCTGTAATGTGCAACCTCTAGTTCTAGGGCAGTGAAATTTCCAGATCATGACACCATACTGTGCTGACGGTATTGCATATTTATCTCAGCTCTAGAATAGGAGATTTGTTTTAAATTTTTTTTACTGTTCTCTTTTATTTTTCCACACGCTCAGCCACTTCTCATTGTTCAATTTTCAACTGTGCAATGCTTTGTGTGCCATATGATTCCTTGTCTCCCATTTTTTGTAATGTTCATCAAGTCATCTTGCTTATCTTAGTGACCTCATTTACTATTCTTTGCTTAGTGCAGATTGATTGAGGGAGTAATACGATCAATCAATAACCTACTGGAGAAGTTCCATCAGTCATTTTTCCTCTACCTCTTGAGCGCTCCGAACAAGTTCGTGTCAGTCGGAGTATACATGATCAGTTTTGCCCTACTCATTGCACCACTTCCCATTTCCGCTGCTGCTCTATTCTCTGGCCCAAACACATCAGAAGCTAAACCTGGTGATAGGCTACTCCAATTTATAACCTGGCAATGGATCCATTCAGCACGAGTGGTATTCACAGTCTATTTATGGGCGGTCATCGTATCTTTATTGCCCTGTCCCATAAGTAACTTTCCCTATATGACATCAATGACGTGCACATTAGCCTGGGTAGGGCTATCCACATTCATTCTCTTCATATTATTTAAAGTTATCACATATCCAAGCAATGCTCGAAGGATTGATGAATGGAAGGTACTGAAAGCCGTCATGATAGCAGCAGCCATGATTGGGTTAGGACTGATGTCAATCATCAACTATGCAGCAGCTCAGATCGGTGGATTAATATTGGTTCCGATGTGCCTGATTGTGCGCCCGTTGAAGCAGTACTTAAGAGAAGGCATTGGTTGCAAAGCAGTTCTGTTTTTTACTGGTACTGTGTTGTTGGGCATTGTTGCGTTTCCTTTGTCTGCGATGATGATTTTGAAAGGTTGGTTCAATGGTTTTGATGGAGTCAGCATCGGCGATTTCTGGGACTGGACTGAGTCGCTGTGGGTTTGGAACAGCGCGACCTATCTATACTTGGTTTTGGTCCATCTCCCCTGTTGGGTTTTGTATTTGCATGTGTTATTGTATCCCTGATTGATCATTGTAAATTGTATGAAAAACAACTTTTGTTAGATTCTGTAGCTGAGAACATCCAAACCCTGTGTTTGAGAATGTAGAAAGAACCTTGACCAATTGGAAATTTTGGTGCAGAATTGGGTTATGATTGATGGGTTTGATTGTTTTGTAAGTTGTAACTGATTTGTAAATGTCCATGACCCTGTCACTGAACATCTCTGTTTTGTTAGTTATTGCATATATCTTATGTTCTTTTTTTTATTATAAATGCTGTCTTTGTTGTTTTTCCTTGCTTGTGTTAGTTCTTTAACTTCTTTTTGGTCAGCCAATGGTCATGTCGTAGATTTTCCCTCAAGTGTATCACTTAACTGGTAGTCATACAGGTTATGTTATATTTAATTATTTACTCCTCTCTTTTCATGAATTGGTCCTCTTTGGTTCATCAAATTACGAATATTGCATTGTTTTTATATGTTTTGTGGATGTTCTGCTTGAGATAGATGAAAACTGAGCTCCTTTTTGTCCTGTCATCGGGTTGTTTTTCTTTGATTGTAGGTGATACAGTAAATATGTGCTTTCACAATCTTACATTGAATCCTTAGATTAAGAGTTGTCAGTTTCCTTCTCTTATTGGAAGAATAATCTCTTCAAAGCAATATCATTTCCATCTGTCTGTAAATGGTTCAAACACTTTCCTTCCCTGAATATGGGTATGAGCGACTCTTGACGTGGTACATGTCAAGTAAAAGACTATTGGCATCTTCCTCAGTGATTGAACTTTGTGATTCATGAATTTGATACTTCAACTCTATATGGACTGTTTTCGTGTGAGTTATTTTGTTGGCTTTATTTTAAGGTATTTGAATTTCATTCGAATCATTATTTGCACAAAAAGCCAAAAGGGTAACTTCTTGAGTGTGATTCTGGTTTTTGTGGACTGCAGTAGAATAATGGATCTTTTGGTGGTTCATTTTTTTCCTTTCATATGTTTCTGGCAATTTGAGATATTTGTGATACAGTTTTTTTATTTTGATAACAAACAGATGGTATCAGACCCCTCACCACGCCTCTCATGAGGCTTACATGTACTGCACTGGAGAGGGTTCCTCTCACGCGAGCAAAAATTATTGAGCAATTGATGAAAAAATTCCATCAAGATCTAGTGTTCTGCCGTTCTCCAGGGGATAATGATCTAACAACAGGAGTCCTTGGTATGTCTTCTGTTTTTTGTGTTACTATATTTTTTAACCTAAATATTGTTATAAGGCCAGTAGTTCTTTTTGGGTTTGGATGTTGGACAATTAAAAAATAGTTTATTTTAAAAATTATGAAATGTAGCTGAAATGGGACTCTGTTAAGATGGATGAGTGACCTCCTCAGCTGGTGAAAAAGGCATGTGGGGAAGCTGATTGTTCTGACCTCTATCTACAGCATGATGAAAAGTTTTGTGAGGCAAACAAAAAGAGGAGGCAGAAGCATAAAGAATGCCCTCTTGCTCTTTATTTCTCAGGTGGTCTCTTGGGCAATATGGAAGACAAGAAATGAAAAATGGTTCCAAAACAAAGCGTGCTACGTGGAGAATACCTGGCTTATCTCCTAAACAATTGGTGTAAATTCATTCTGAAAGCGGGTTCCCATATTGCCTATTACCAACGAACCACTCCTTACTTTTGTTTTCTTTTCCTTTTGAACTTGTAGTTCATCAGATAAAAAAAAAAATCGGTGGACACCACTTTTAGGTCAAAAAAGAAAAGGGGATGGATGAATGACAAGATAAAGAAAAAGAGGATAATAAATGAATATATAGATGAAAAAAGGTTATTGCTTCTTCATGCCAATCTTACTCCATAACTAAAAGGCATACTCTACTAAACAAACAACAAGCCTTGCTCACCATAGCATAAAAGGGTACATTCATAAAGCAGCAGCTATGAAACGGAAGCGAAGAAGTTAGGAGAAAATTATTTGAGATCATTTGGACAAATGAAGGGAGACTGATTGATGCATCAATTAGGAGTAATCAAATGATTCTCATTGAAGGTGCTCCTAGGACAAGGGGGAGGCCAAATCTAACTTGGGTGAGGATAATCAGAAGGAATAAATTAAATGCCTATTCAATGGGGGACAACTCTCAATAGAGTTGAATGGCAGAAAAATATTCATGTTGGTGACCCCAAATTTTTGGGATAAAGACTTTGTTATTATTATTGCTGTACGTAGATAGCTTACTACCTATAAAGCACAGAGATATGAATAGGATGACATAAGACAGGAAGATTCTTAGATCCATATAAGGAATCAAGAGGAAGACATGCTGACAAAACACAAAGCTTAGAAACTTGTGGAATTCAAGCAACCATCATCACTCAACATAGTAAAAGAAACTAGGGTTAAAGACATCTACATCCCTCCAAACCTGGCTAATCCCATATAAGTCCATGTGAAAGTTGGGGCAGATACATGAGTCCCTAAAAACTCACAAATATCTAATTATCATCCTTGAGTTAAAATTTCATTCAAATTTAACAAAATATTTTATCATTACGTAATTGTGTAGACATTATAGTCTCCATAAATAATCATAAAAACAAATTAGTCCATGCAAATATCAAATTATCATTCTAAGACTTTTTATGTTTCTTCATTTTCATTGAGATATTGTTTGAAAATGGTTAAAAATTTGAGAATAATTTAATCATTTTATGCTTATAGGTAAAAGTTAGGTTGGGTAGGTTGGGTTATGATTAGTTTTTGTTGAAACCAAGGATGTATATGGGTTTTTGTGAGTTTTCAAAGACTTGTACGTTTGCCCAATTTGATAAGGACTTATATGGGATTACCCATGTTTGTGAGGACTTGGATGTCTTTAACCCAAGAAACTATCATGTGTTTATGGTTCCTATTTGCAAGATCAAGACTATGTAGTTGTTCAGTTTACATTCTAGTTCATTCCATCTAGTTATAATTTGTTTTTGGAATGGATGATAATTGCCACTCTACTTTTCTGCTAATTTGGGTACTTAGTATGTTAAATATGCTAAGTTTGCCCCTTGCACATGGCTGTTACCTGTTACTAAACTAGAACCTATATTTGTAGCTATTGAATGAGTGAAGTTATAACAATTCTTTTAGACTTACCTTGGAGACACTTTCTCACAGTTAAATTCTTATCAGCAAATATTTGATTTCAACAGTTGCAGTAATCATATCCATAAATAGGTGCAATGTAAAAAAGGTCCACTGAAAGAATATTTGTCTTGCTAATGGTGTGACTATCTCCACTTCCTAACATTTTTCCATTATATCTCTCACTTCAAATCCAACCGGCTCATGCTTCACTTCATTTCTTTTTTCTTTTTTACATATTTTTCTCTTGGACAACTGCTATGATTTTGGTCCTGGTCAACACTGTCTAAATAGAATTGAATTCATGCCATATCAAATTCTTGAAATGCAGTTTAATAGAGGTACTTGAAGCTTCTAATTGTTGCTGCTTTACCTTTGCATTGTTTGAAGCGTACAAATTCTTCTTAAATGTGTAAAACCTTTCTTGTGTTGCAGAGTCATCTGTACAGGTGAAGGAAGAAAAGAAAAATGTAGATGATGCTGAGAAGCCTACTGTACCAGGGCCAATCTCTTTTAGAAGTCGAAGAGATAGATCTAAGGCTTTAGGGAAAAAGATTACTGAGTATCCATCAATTGCTGGCATCATTACCTCAAATAATGCTAAAATTGGGGAAGGTTCACATAGAGATGCTGTGTAGGAAGCAAATGCTTACCACTTAACCAGGAAAACAGTGAAAAGGAAGAAGAAGTCGTCCTTGGTAGCATTAACCAGGAAAACAGTGAAAAGGAAGAAGAAGTCGTCCTTGGTAGCATTAACCAGGAAAACAGTGAAAAGGAAGAAGAAGTCGTCCTTGGCAGAAATAGTATGATTTTTTATAATAATTATATTCCTGTAGTGGTTATTGCTTGGAGCAGTGATAGAGTGCTTGAGTTAATAGATCAAATTTCTCTGAGAGTCAGTTTGTGCAAAAAATGCCAAAGATTGTACAAGTCTCTCCCCTCCCACCTCTCAGCATCCAGTAATATGCAGGATTGCTTTGAGTGAAGTATTTTTTTTCATTTATGGTGGTTACTGTTCTTGCCTATTCTTTATTTCTTTTGAAAGAGTACTTTTTTGCTTTATTCAATTCAGTGTATGGGATGAGCTCCCGGACCATATTAAATGTGGTTTCTATGGTTTGCAGGCTGAAACTAACGGTGATTCTGCTGCATCCCATAAGAATGAGGTATCCTTATGTTTTAATATTTACTGAGCACTCACTGTGTCAAGTCATAAGAACTATGCTGAGTTAAATATTTTGTATTTTGTTGGAAATATCACCTATACGTAATGCTGGATTTCTCTGGTAATATTTAAAAGCCTGATAACTTATGGGATATTGGTGTCTCAGAAGAACATAATATCACATGTTCCATTTGTTTTTGTTTTTTGGTTTTTATATATAGTCCTGTTCTTTTAATTTATATTCTGCAAACCAGAGTGCCTTCTTTTTTTCTAGTTTCAAGTGAATAAATTATTGAACTAAACCATTCCCTGAAATCTGAATTGAATAGCTAATATTTGGCCTCTAGTAGTTTATATGTGATGCTTGGGATCTCATAATAATGCTGTACTGTTTGAGTAGATTAGTGATAATAAAATAGAATTCTGGTATCTTGGTTTTGATTTCTTGAGATGCTATTGCTTTTCTTTGCTTTTGCTGTCTTCTGTATGAGTCGAATAAAAAATCAAATTGCACCATTCTTTTTCATCATTGTTTGTAATGGTCTGTGGTTGGGAATGCTTGTATTTTTCTTCCTAAGTTCTCTGCAACATCTCATGTCTGATGCTATTCCATATCTGTGGTATTACTCTGTCAATTCTTCCTTTTTAGGCTTCTGAAGATAGTAAGAAATGTTCGAGTAAGTCAAAGCGTTTAAATCAAATAATCCCACCAATGAAACAAGGGAAGTCCATAAGGGTTCCAGAGCAGTCTTCTTCGAGGATTGATTTGGAAAAAGCTACAACTGAAATTGCTGATTCCACCGCACAAGTTCCAGTGAAGAATCAAGTGAATTTACCAACCCAATATAGGAGCAGGCGCAAAAGGGATCTCCAAAAGGCACTGTCCTCAAAGGATATAAAGTTGTCTCAAAATATTGTAAATGTCCATCCTAACAAATATTTGCACCAAGTGCTTGATCAGGGAGCTCTTCTTAAGGTAAGACATGAGAAATGTTCTTTTTTCCTAAGTGATATCAATGCCTAAGATTATATGTATTGCAGGAAAAAATTTGTCATTGCCTCTCATCTCCATTGCTACATAGATGGTGTGCTTTTGAGTGGTTCTACAGTGCTATTGACTACCCATGGTTTGCCAAAAGCGAATTTGTGGAGTACCTGGACCATGTTGGTTTGGGCCATATTCCAAGATTAACTCGCATTGAGTGGGGAATTGTTAGAGGGTAATTTTACTTATGACTGATACAGATTACACTTTGAATGTATGCGTCCGCTTCTCTTTGTAGGACTGATACAGATTGCATTGGCCTTTTTGCACAGTTCTCTTGGCAAGCCGCGTCAACTGTCTAAAGCTTTTTTGCAGGGAGAACGGGAAAAACTGGAAAAATATCGTGAATCTGTTCGATCACATTACACTGAATTGCGCTCTGGTATTAGGGATGGGCTTCCAACTGATCTAGCTAGGCCTTTAGCAGTTGGTCAGCGTGTTATTGCTTGTCACCCCAAGCCAAGAAAAATACGTGATGGGAGTGTTCTTACAGTTGATCGAAATAGATGCTGGGTGCAGTTTGATCGAGCGGATTTGGGTGTTGAATTTGTGTTGGTAATTTTCATGGCTTGCTGTTTCTTTACTGCTTTTCTCTTTGGATCAAGTCAACTTGGTTGTTCTTTTTGCATTTATTGCCAGTCTCTATTGCTTTCTTTTCCATTTTTAATAATGTTGAAATTGCAATAATGGGTTGCAGATTCCGTGTGTTGTGCAGCACATGAAAACTTCAAAAATATCATTATAACTTCTGTCTTTAAAATATGGAAATTACCTGGCTGTGTTCTATAATTTGGCAGTTGATTGTACATATGCAGTATCATATTATCAAATAGGATGGTAAGGAGCATGAAATAAAGTAAAGCGGGGTGATAAGAAATGACCCTCTTAAGTCAGAATTCTGGGCTGGGATCCTCCTCCTCTTCTCCCCCACTCCCCCCCCAAAAAAAAAAAAAAAAAAAAACATAATTTTCAGACCCTTATTCACTATAACTATGATTTAGCCATATTATTTTATTAAGATATATTAACTGATCTTATTAACTCGGTTTGTCTCAAGTTAATTAACTAGTAATTGATTTTGAATGTATTTAATAGTTGCTAACTTGGTTGGGTGCTTTTTGAATTGAAAAAAAAGAAAAAAAAAGAAGAGAAATCTGCACATTTAAACTAGATAAAATATGTGCAAATATAAATCTTTTATTGTTATTTTCATTCATTGGGGTCAACCACATTAGTTAAAAACTTTGTTAAAATAGCATAATGATGGAATCGCAGTGTAGTTCCTTTCTCAATGAAGAGAGACAAATAAGGACTATATGAAGGTCAAAACATGTTTTTGAATCATCAGGTGAAAATACACTTTTGTTTTCTCATGTTATTCTTGTAAGAAAGCTTTTATAGATGTTGCAAATGGAACCGATGAAAGCTGGATTTTTACACTTTTGATGTTGGGCCTGTTACATGATCCAGTAAACATATGCCCTTCTGATTTTGTACCACTCTTTCCTTCTACACTTTCAGATTCCTAAAGAATTTAATATCTGAAAGTTGGAAATTCTTTGGGAGCAGGATATTGACTGTATGCCTTTGAATCCCCTGGAGAACATTCCCAGGGTTCTGAGAAGGCAGAATGTCATAGTTGATAAATTCTTCAACAGATTTAATGAGACAAGACCTATTGGCTGGTCGAAGGAGATGAGGACTGGACCCATTGGTAAACCAATGGGTGAAATATTGGAGGTTGCTGATATCTCCCAATATATTGCTTCAACAACTGCTTCTTTGAGTGCTTTGATGTCTCAAGCAAAGGTTAGTATTCCACAATCACTCAAGTATTTAAAAAATTACCCCTATCAGACCATTTGTTATATGATTTTTTTTTTTTACTCTCATTGCCATCGTCCTACATTTTCATCTTTATAATCTCATACTCTGGGGTGTCAACTATTCTTTGTTGTAACTGCTGCAGAGTTCAAATTGTTTATAATAACACAATTTTGAAAACCACCCCAAGCCTAACTCAGCATATTGTGCACAGATTGACCTCCTTATGTTTGAGGGTCGATTGGGTTGAGTTTGGATTGAAGCTCTGGCCCAACTAGCTATCGAATTGTGACATAGTTGCAACTGAATTCATAGTGATCGTAGAATCAAGATGCAAAAAATCTCATTTATGATTCAGATGGAAAATACTACAAGCTAGTGTTTCTTTGCTTGTGTGATCATGATCATGAAAAATATGTCCATATGTTTATTTTCAGGTTAGTTGCATTTAACCTAGGTTACCTTCCAAGAGGGGACAAGGCGATAATTACCAAACCACAGACAACATTATTGGCACTGCAGGCAGCGAGTAGAATAATTGAATCTGGGGGGCTGATCAGCGTGATGGTTTACATAGGACACCCTGGTGGTAGGTAATTCCATTTCCAATTATTCTCAGTTTTTCTTCATAATCTTACTCTTGCTCCTCACTTCTCTTTCTTTTCTGATTTGGTAGCTCTCTTTTAGTTTGTGACCAAGATTTTGTCCTCAAATCCCTTAAAGAGTCAAACTTAACCCATAAAACACATTACAAGAATTGATTTTACCACATCCCACACACACAATAACGTGAGTTTTAATACCATATGAGCCATGTTTATAGGAGCATAGTGTTTACCATGTCAGAACACTTGCAAAGCTTTAAGGCCCCTTTTGGCATGTAATATTGACTGGTATAGTTATGTTATAAAATCAAAGTTTTATTCCAAAACCATTCCGCAACAAAGATGTTGGAAATATTTATGTTACTAGAATTTTATTTTTCTTGAATAATGGTGTTAGTTCTGGAAGAGGCGCAAACGAGGCAATCGAGACAATCTTGCAAATTCCAATAGCTAATCTCTCATGCTGTGGTGTGTTGGTGTATTTGGCTTACATGGAATGTTTGTATTTCTTACATAAGAGGTTCTATTAGAAAACACATGAACGGCTATATCTTCCCTCCTTAGGGTTGGTTTGGCAAGGGATTAGGATTTTGAAAATAATTTGTCATTTTAGGGTATAAAAATTTCATCAATTTTGTCCTTATTTATATTTGTCAAAATTTAGAATAGAAAACAGAGATAAATATTATTTCAACCTTTAGGTGGAACAAAATATCCCCATTTTCATGTTAAAATCAGGACAATTGTCCGTACTTTATCCTAATTATTTTTTATACCAAACAGGATAAGTTGTTACAAGATAAGTTGTTCTCTCCCCACTTCTCCCCACGGATATCTTCTCATCCCACCACTTATCCACTTACCAAATAAGCTCTTAGAGATTGGGTCAAAATGATTTTAGGGATTGTTACACAATCTACCATTATGCACTTTATGGTTTGGGAGGTGATTTATTAGAGACTTTAAATGAGATGGTCTTCCTTCTCGTGCAGTCACATGATCACATCTCTCTTATTTCCTTCTTTTCTACTTTGTACAGAAATCTTTCGTCTCCTTTCTTGTTCGGGGACTTCTTTATTTAAAAAGATTGCTCCTATACTTTTTTTTAAATAAAGAAAGGGTTTAACTAGTCCACTTGAGATTCTTGTCAAAAAAAAAAAAAAAGTCCACTTGAGAGATGGAAACTTTTTACAATTTTTTTTTTTTCTATTCCACTCATATAGATAAATATGTATCCTTACATAAAACATTAATAAAAAAAGGGTGCATCAATCACTGCTCTCTTCTCTTTTATATTACCACATATTTCGCTTAGGGGTAAATTCAGCATTCTAAGAAAGACAGTACATATCATACCAAAACCAGTAAATGATAAAATGCTTTCTATAAAAAAGGGGTCAAGTTCATGGGTATTACAATACTCTACATTGTGGTATACTTAGCCAAAAATCTTAACACATTGCCAAAGGGAACTTAAAAGATCAGAGGCTGAAATGTGATTTAGCACCTTGCAATTTACCTTCCCATGTTCAAATTCCTGTTATTCTTTAAAACCAGTAAACAGGGCCTTAGTTGTAACTGAGATATTATTCCTTGTGTAGTTAACAGTTCATGTCAAATGACAATTTTTGCATGAACCACAAAGGTCAGCTTCATTTCACATTATCATCTCTTTTTCTGTTATTTAATCCTGGCATCATCATTGAAAGAAAAAAAAAAGACATCAATGTTAGGGTATATCCTTACAATGCCCACAGAAACATTACACCATCCACCATTATGCCTGTGAATGAACACACAAAAAACCAATCCTCACCGTATCATTTTCCTTGCTGCTTTTCACAGGGAAGAATTAGAGACTGTTCAAGCTTTCGCTTCCCACCTCCCGACAGATACCTGGACAAGTTGCAGATTGGAGACGCTAAACCACCCAACTGCTCTGTTACTCATCCTCATATTCAAGAAAGGAAAACAATGATCCTTAGCCAATGGCCCATTGAAAATTATACTATCTCATCCTTGAGTTTAGGCTGCAGAGGTCGGGGCGATTCGAGGTTGTGGTAAGTTGTCTTATGTCTGAAGCTAAATCGACCTTTTTTCCTTTTTATTATTTATATTTTACCAAAAAGTTGAAAACAACTTTCATTTTGTTTTGTCAAGGGAAAAAATCATTTTTTATTAAGAAGCTATGAAAACGGTGCTTCATTGGGAAATGACTTACCATATTCAAAAGGCTAGTGTCAAATTATTTGAAGTTATTGGTTGTCTTTTTCCTTCTATGACCCATCCAACATTGCGTGCATCTTTTTCTCCTGCCTATATTCACATTTTCACTGGAGCAAAAAACTCTCTAGCTGCAACCATCTTGCTTGGGTTTCTATCTGTATCAAAAGTTCCAATGAGGAACTGAATTTTCTACGGGGGGCGAAAATCGCAATACAATTGGTTGGCTGTTATTGTAGGTCCATGGAACTTGAATTTAGTTAGATTGGTTTCTAGCTTATATATAAATTTTTAATTGATTCGCTTCTATGTAACTAACATTTGTTTCATGGCATGATACAAGTTGATGACGACTACATTTGAGGTCTGAGCTTCATCTCGTGTTCTGTGAGAATGGTTAAAGAGGCAGTCATCTATCCAATTCTTGGTAAATTAAAATATATACTTATTTTTCTCTTGAAGCTTCCTTTGTTTTCCTTTTTTTGCAATGTTCATATCTTATACTTGATGAGTTGGCTATTTCATTCCTAACTATGCTGAAGGTGCTTGGATATACCTTCATTGCATGCGTGATGGCATTGATTACGAGTATGTAAAAAATTTCTGAACATATAATTCTCCAAATAAAGTTGCTCAGATGATGCTCAGTGCTAAGCCATTTAATTCCTTTCAATCAGATATGATTGTTATTTAGTTGTAGAGTTTTGCTTATCTCTATATTTGCTAAAGACAACTGCCATCTGGAACAGAGCATATAGCCTTGAAATCTAGGATGTTTGGTGGATATTTACAGGGATACCTAGGGGTTTTGTTCACATGTATTCTACTAATTTACTTGTTTTTAGTGAATGTTTTCTTCTCCATATTGCTGGACTTCATCTGAATTTGATTTATGGTGTTTGCATATTTTGGCTCATGTGGTTTGTAATTTCAGATATTGATCAAATGGAATTTTGTAAAAGATCAAATGATAACAAATAAAAAAAACATGAACAGAATTAGGCATTTATCATTTGAATAAGTTGAGAGTTTAAGTCATCCAACTTTTCAGTTCTGGGTAGCTTCATGTTGTATTGGATGCATGTGTGCTTACAAATGATTCATCATATTTTCAGCTGTAATTTATTACCATAGCAAGGGCCATCCTGATGGACAATATTGTACATGGGATTATAATGTGAAGAAGTGTTGACCAATCTCCTTTATATGAAAATTCTTGGTCTTTTTCATATAAAGGAGATAAAAAGGTAGATTAGTTTTCACGATTCATTAAATTGGAAAATACGTCGGTTATTATAAGATAAAAAAAACGTGTCGTATTGTGATGTGCTGGTTTTCTAATTTGTCGTGCCTGTTTTTAAGCCTGTCAATTATCCGAAAAAATGTCCGCATCCGATTCGAATCCGTATTCGAAAATTCAGAAAATATTTGATATTTGAAAAATCTGTATCTATATCTGAAAAAATGATCTATATCTGAAAATTTTCGGATCGAATATGGATATGCCCCTATCCAATCCGAAAAATATCCTTGTACCTTATACGATGGTATTTAAAAAATGTTAATATTAGTATTCACTATCAACTCTTGGATTTTGATCAAGTGGCTCACATTCAATCTAAGTGTTGTAAAGTTAGGGTTCCTTTTCATCCCTTCTCAAAATTCATTAGTAGCCCCGTCAGTCCGTCACAAACATAACACCCCACCAGACCCTCCATTCTTTCATGGCTGCAACATCGGGCTCATCCCCCATCATCATCTCCCTCATAGGCTCACCCTCCATCATCTTCTCCTCTTGAATGATCGATAAACAGTCCAGATCTGATCGGTGATTCATCCGATCCTCCTCCATCTTCTCAGAGTCCTCATCTTCTCCTCATCCAGATCGACCATTGATCGTCTTCCTCTCTCGCTCCACTCCAAATCTGATCGAAGAAGGGTTTGATACAAGATCATTCACTGATTTGAGACAAAGAGATTATTCACTCAGTTCGATGTTAAATCATTTACTCCAAAGATCTTTTGGTATATATTTGCATAGTTTTTTTTTTTTTTTTACTTGGTTATTTATAGTTCAGTGATGAAATTAGGCCTTTTTTTTTTACAGAGTATACTCGTGGTCGTGGACCTGTGGTTACAACTTTCAGATCCAGTTGGTTGGTTTGGATCAGCAGTGAAAGATAGAAGGTTACTCTCTTTTCATTTAATAAATACATGTTAAAGTCTTGCTTTCATGGATATGTACATTTGTAAATAAATCATCTTCAATTAGTATTCAACCATTTCAATTTTTTTTCTATTGCATTAGGTTTACAAAAATGAGTGAACCAACACCTTCAACAAACAGTAATGCCATAACCCAATCATTCAATAGTGCTCCCAGTTCTTCATATACTCCTAAACTAAGTGCAGTAGAGGCAGAGGCTACAAATGCTGAATCAGGGCCTAGTTCACCTAAGAAAAAAATTGCAAAACCTCGTTCTCGTCTGGGAGGATTTTATTAAATCGGTAAAGGAAGGAAAAGAGATTGCAACATGCAAGCATTGTAAAAAGGAATTTGATGGTTCTAGTAAAATGAGAACCTCTCATCTTAAAAACCGCTATGAGAGATGTCCTAGAAGGGCAATATGTAGTCGCAATGAAGATGTTGGACAACAATTAATTTCTATTTCGAAGAATGTCAGTGAAAAAAATTCACGGGTCATGAGTTTCAAGTTCGATCAAGATCATAGTCGTCGGGATCTTGCTTATATGATAATCAAGCATGGGTTGCCTTTCAATTTCGTGGAGTATGAATATTTCAAACTATTTTGTGCTAATTTTCAGCCTCAATTTAAAGTGGTGTCAAGAAATACAATTAGAACTGACATTATGAAGATTTACACTGAAGAAAAAAGAGATAGTATGCCATATTTGATAAACTTGACTGACGGATTAGTCTCACAACTGATTTGTGGACATCTGATCAGAATCTTTGTTATTGTTGTGTGACAGCACATTATGTTGATATTGAATGGGAGTTGCAGAAGAAGATCATTGCATTTTTTTCTCTTGATACTCCACACACTGCAGAGGTTCTTTATAGAGCTATGAAAAAACAGATTTTGAACTGGAACATTGATAAAAAAAAATTATGTTCCATCACAACTAACAATGCATCCAATAATTTTGCAATGATTAGATAATTGAAATTGTGGTTGTGTAACGAGAATTTTTTGTTATCTTCTGGTAGATGCTTCCATGTGTAATGTAGTGCACACATACTCAATTTGATTGTGCAGGACGAATTGAATGTCATATCTGATTTGTTAAGAAAAATTCAAGCAAGTGTGAGACATGTAAAATCCTCACCGAGCATGCATTATAAGTTCCAACAAGTTTTACATCAAGAGAAGTTAATGAGCAAAAAAGGATTGAACTAGGATGTCTCTATAAGGTGGAATTCTACTTATTTAATGCTTGGAACAGCAATAGAGTTGTGTAGAGCATTTGAACGGTTGGCATATTTTGATCATTCATACAGTGATTTATCGACTTCTGAAGAATGGGAAATTGGAAGTCGTATCCATGGATGTTTGAAAGTATTATATGATACAACCACTAGTCTTTTTGGGAGCAAATATGTGGCTGCCAATTTGTATTTTCATGATATATGTGATGTTCATATTTATTTGCTTGAATGGTTGAATGATGAAGAACATTTCTATATTCATCGGATGGCAACAATAATGATGTCGAAGTTCCAAAAATATTGGGAAGATTGTTGTCTCATCTTGGCAGTTGCTCTTGTTCTTGATCCTCGATTCAAAATGGAGTATATTGACTATACATATCGACAATTATATGGAGATGGAGCTGCTTTTATACACACTGAAAGAGTTCAGTCTTATCTTTATGAGCTTTATTCGGAATATGTTATCAATTCAGGTTAGTATTTACTCTTTGCTCTGGTTTTATTGATATATAGGTTGATATATACTTGACAGATTGCTCCATATTGGTTTTATTAATATATAGGTTGACATATAGGTTGATATATACTTGACAGATTGCTCCATATTGGTTTTATTGATATATAGGTTGATATATACTTGACAGATTGCTCCAGATTGATTTTTTTTTTTTTTTTTTGAGCAAACAGATTGGTTTTATTGATATATAGGTTGATATGTACTTGATATATAGGTTGTACACCATGTCAGATTGCACCAGATTGATTTGATGATGGATTTATGTTGCTTGTGATTGTAGACCATGTCAGATTGCTCTAGATTGCTCCAAAAAATGCTTCAGGTTGCTTTTGATTGATTTGATGATAGATTTATGTATATGCCTCTGGTTATGACAGATTGCTTTTATCAAAAAAGAAAAATGCTCAAATTAGCTACAGATAAAAAAACATGGTTCACATTGCTTCAGATCTGTTTCATTGAAAAAAAATGTTTCATATAGCTACAGATTGATGTTATGTTATCTCAAACAAATATGCTTCATATAGCTACAGATAGTATGCTTCAACTAACACAACTTTTAAATTTTTGTTTTACATTTTAGGTGCATATCATTTCTCATATAAGAATTAGAGCACAATTGGGGATGATTTAATTGAGAGTAATGATGCAAAAAGAAAACTTAAAGGTGGTTTCAAGAAGTTCATGAGTGAGCATACGATTATGACATCCCGTAATAAATCAGAGTTGGATCTATTTTTGGAGGAAACTATATTTCCATATGAGCCTGGATTTAATATATTGCTTTGGTGGAGAAGGTATGGGGCAAAATTTCCGATTCTCTCAAATATGGCTCGAGATATCTTAGCGGTGCCAGTCTCATCTGTTGCTTCAGATGGTGCATTCAGTACTGGAGGAAGGATGCTTGATGATAAACGCATTTCATTACTTCCCGACGTTGTCGAAGCATTGGTTTGTAGGCAAAATTGGTTGGCCAATAGTAATCACAAGTAAAAATATTTTATTTTATTTTGTTTTGTTTTACTTATTAATATTTGTCTCAATTATTAGGCATCCATTCTTGCACCAATTAATGGATAAATGTTTCAGATTTTTAACCTTTCTCGTGATCATAGGTAAACATAGGCTTACATTTTCTATTATTTTATTAGAATATAAACATTTTTTTAGATAACTTACATTTGTTATTTAATTTGACTATGCAGGACTATTTATATGTTTCTATGTTCCAGCAGAAGATGATTTTGATCATGCAAGCAAGGCCATGTTAAAGAAGACAATTTTTTTTAGTCTTTTTTTTGGAATATGGAAACTTGTTTTCAAGTTTGTAATATGTTGGGAAGCTTTGCTGCTTTGGTATCTTCTGAAAACATTGTGTCTGGTAGAGTATCTTTCTGTTAGAGATATTAGAATTTACGTTTGTGCTTTGTATCTGTTGAAACATTGTGTTTGGTATAATATCTTTCTGTTAGAGATGTTAGGATATAAGTTTATGAATTTTAATTTTTAGTCTATGTTTTGAACTTTGAATGAAACATGTTTAATTGCTTTTTGTTTTCGAACATCCGGTATGGATTCAAAAATCGGATATGCAGATAAATCCGTATCTATTAATCTGGTTCAGATATTTCAGATAATTATCCGTACCTGATTCGGATTCAGATACAGATACAGTTTTTTAATATCTGTCGAATACGGATATTCATTTCGGATAAGGATATTGACAGTTCTGTTCCATATCCACTCCGTTGACAGGCTTACCTATTTTACACCTCCATCTCATTTCTTTATCGTGGTTGAATTTTTTTGTTATTAAAAATTTATCCTTCCTAGCAATAATATACCTTATTTGGATATATTTTTTTTTTTACAGTTCTAAATGCATTCTACATTTCATGCATTCTACATTTCGCTCATCATATCCCGGTATAATATAACTTATTTGGAATAACTTTTTACATTTTTTTTTGTATAAATAATAATATTTATTTTTATATTTTATAAAACACATATTTTAGTCTACATTATAAAATGCATTGAGGTTGCGTTTGGATTGCAAAATGATATGATTAGCACAGTCTTATAATCTTATGTTTTAAATTTAATTTTTGAAAATGTTGTATTATCAGATTTTCTATTGCTGGAATTTTGACTTGAAAATATAATATGATAATTTGAAAAGCTAAATGCTCAAATTATATTTGAATCTATGTTTGAGAATCATTTGTTTTTGCCATCTATCATTTTTGTTTTTCTCTTTAAGGTCTTATTTGATAACACGGTTTGAAAAACAATTTTTAGTTTTTGCAGTTTTATGCACATCTTTTGAAGGTGTAATAATAATAGTTGCTTTATGAAATACAGATTTCAAGACATAATTTAAAGATAAAATCTAATAATAATGATGTATTTAAATTGACCTATTTGATAACAGCTTTTAGCTTTAGCTTAAAAAAAACACTATTTTTATGTATGCTTGTCAAACAAGCCCTGAATTCCAATCAAAATGTGGACAAGAACAACAAACACTGAAAATTCGATGATGAAGCACGAAAACCCATTCATTCTTCAGCGATCGATGTCAATCTAAGGCGAGCGGGTGAGGCCTCTCGAGATCGGGCCTCCGATCGTCGATCACATCAACCGCGGATCCCTCCGGAAACGCATCGGGGTAAGTCTCCGCGATCTTCCTCTTGATGTTCCTCAGCTTCACGAACACGTGATCGAGGTCCGCCTTCACCGACCTCAGAAGCCTCGCATTCCTCGCAGCCTCGCTTGAGACCTCTCCGAAGCACCTCTCCGAGTACTCGTTGAAGTGGCCCAACACGGCGTTGCTATCCTGGATCCTCCCCAATCTGTGTCAAAATCGAGTGATTGGAAATCTTAATTTGGGGATTTTTAAGGGGGGGGGGGGAGAGGGAATGGGTTACCGACACGAGGAGCTGGTGGTGTTTGATGGAGTCGATTTGGGAGGCGTCGATTAGGGTTTTGAATTGGTTCGAGACCTCTGATGATGCCGCCCTTGTCGACTCTCCTTCTTTCTCCTCGTCCGCCATTGATTCAGGTCAGAGAGAGAGAGAGAGAGAGATTTGCGCGTGAATGTGTGGTTTTTTTTGGGGGAGGTGGATTTTTGCATCTAGCACCCATTTTAAGATGGACAAGGGCATCTCCAATCTCATACCTCAACTAAAAGTTATCAATAACACCCTCTCTCTCTCTCTCTCTCTCTCTCTCTCGTAACTTTACTAAGGCTGCGTTTGGTTCGGTTGAATGCTGAATTTTAAGTGTTGAATTATTCAGTGCTGATTGTATAAGTGCTGAATGTTTTATGCAGAATACTGTTTGGTTTAGCGGAAAATATAAGTACTTATTCAGATAAGTGTGTTTGGTTCACCACTTAATAGTAGTGCTTATTAGAAAGATATTTTGGTCTATTTAATAAGTACTGAATGTTATTTTGATGTTTGATTGAATAATTAAAAAACATGCTTATTTTTGAACTATTTCAAAAATATGAATTTGTTCCTCGAAATATATGTCCCACTTTAGAAAGTGAATATTTCATAAACTTGAATATTTAAAAAACGTGCTTATTTTTTAACTATTTGAAAAATATATTTGTTCCTCGAAATATATGTCTCACTTTAGAGAGTGAATATTTCACAAACGTGAAAATTTAAAAAACATGCTTATTTTTTAACTATTTCAACAATATTGATTTGTTCCCCGAAATATATGTCCCACTTTAAAGAGTGAATATTACACAAACTTAAACCCAATAGTAATCATATGGCTGCAAATCATTTCATTCTACAATTCAAGCACTGATCATTTTATTTTTTTTCCTATCGATAAACATGGAAATACACTTCACCATATTATATCCAAACATTAATAAAAATTCAAGCCATATAATGAAAACATGAAATTTACAAATCTATCAATGAATTTGATATCCTAAATCATAAATCACCATAATTGAATCACTTGGAAAGTCTCCCAATTATCACAAAACAATAGTGTCTCCAATAACAGTAGCATGTTATCATCATTTCTGATGTTCAAGAGTTGCATTAATAGAAGAGAACTAAAGATTTCAAAAAGCTACAGCAAAATTTATTAATCTCACGGGCATCATCTTTTCCATTGTAATGCCAGAAATCATTGTTTAAGCAGCAATCCATCAATCATGCCGTGTTCCCTGAATATCATCTTCTCTAAAAAGCTAGTACCTGAGTAAACACAACAGAAAAATCAATGTTATCAGAATCACATTATTTCATATGGTGTTAAAAATGGAAACACCCTCAATAAGAAATGATAGTTTCAGAACAGAAAACCATTGGTTTTATTACATTGGTTCAAACAGATCAATACCAGTAAACAAAGAGAAACTTCAATAACGTTTACATTAGATAAAGGGCATAGATCGACAAAAGAGCTTAAATAATACATTTTAAACAGTTTTAATTTTCTTAATATAAATACAGAATATAGAATACAATGAGAGAGTGATATCACACAGAATGATTCATTTAACCACCATAAACTTTCCTTATTATAAATCTTCTTCACACGGCTTCAGATGCACCAACACCATGTCACCAGCACCAACATCTGGTTTTTATTCTACTTTTCCATTACAATCAGAGTAAAGGCTTTGTTGATGATGTGTTTGTGGAGGATGAGTTTAAAAAAGCTTTCTGGCCATTCAATTACAGATCAATAGAGTTGATTGTTCAAAGTGACCAGCCAACACATTAGATTGTTGCAATAAATTACATTTTTATTAGACATTTCAAAGGATTTATAGTTGTTTTACCTAAGCAAAATTTTCATCAGATGAAAACGATTACCTACTCAAGTAAATTCCAATCCTAGTACAAACAGAAACGTATAACAAAGAAAAGCATGTATTTGGTTGTTCCCTCCCATGCTCTTTTAGTTGTTCTTTTCTTTGTGGCTTTCAAAAGATGTATTGCTTTTTTATTTTTTTCTCTGTCTCCTCATCCCATTCGGGCATTTCTATATCAATAGACATGACCACAGTTCGCTACAAAAAAAAAAAAAAACAAAGAAAAGCAACCTGATGACAACCTACTGACATTGCACTATTTAGTATTTACCATTTAGCAATGATGCCATAACTAAAACACCTTGAGTGGTAAGAACTTTGTTTATTCATTATAAGATCTCACAATATGTCAATTTCTTACTGATGTAATCTATGTGAAATGACCTTACAAAAGAAAATTACACAATAACCTTGTAATTCACTATAAAATATCCAAAATGTGCCATGTTTTTCATGCGGTTTCTTATGTAACAACATATACTCTGTCTCTTGGTCTCAGAAAAAGGAGGCCTAAAATTTTCTTGTGAAGCTCCACACTTGAAACAATGTTGCATTATGTAGTTTATTAGATATTATTTAGTATCTGAGCAAAGAAAATCTGTTGGTAAAACAAATTGATGACATTAACCGCTAATTATTGACTAAAAAAAAGCTAGATGAAATGTTTAGTTATATTGAACTTGGTTATTTCATATTATTGTTATCATAATAACTAACAAATCTAACATCAAATATGAGAGTGCAGGTTTAGTAGTTAGATGAACTAATGTTCAAATGGTCAGAATTATCTGACACTGGATGAACATGGAAATCTTGCTTTCGTTGGACACAAATGATGGATATCAATCTGCCCTCCTCCGAAAGAAAACTATTATAATTAAGATTCATGAACAGAAAATTAAAATTAAAATTGAGCAAAATAAAAAGAGAGTCAGAAATCTTGCTTTTGAGAAGCATGTTATTCTTCCATTGCTTGAAAGAGCCAATAGCAGAAATGGTGTTATTTCAACGTAACTCATAATATATCAATAAATAAGCATACAACTTGCATTATCATAAGACATTCCACTCCATATCTCACTCATTCCTTGCATAATAGGTGACAAGAATGCAACATCAAAAATGAAGATTTTTTTTCTTCTAAGCCTTGTTCACCACAGTAAGGTAATACCAAGCAGCAGTGGCCACTACAAGGATGAGGAGAGGGAGAAGGTAGTCAGATAAGCTGTAATTTGGTGCTGCAGTTGGATCCGTCTTTGGTGCTGCAAACTTGGCTCTCTATGTCTTGTTTAAATCCCACCATTTTTATCTGGTGCATAGGTTATATGGATTATTCTGTGCATCCAAGGTTTTCCTAATTATATACATCTGCAAAACAATATACTCTCTCATCCTAGATCCCAACCCAAGATTTGAATTAGATGTAATCCATCCAACTGGACCTGAGATTTTACAAACTTCATGATATCTGAAAAATCAACAATAAATAACATAATTTTAACAAATGCAAAATATTTTCCATGGCATTACACACAAGTCAAGGACTATGATGTAAATAATCCTGCTACTCTTACCACATCAAACTCAACGAGAAAAACACCAGTTTAGGATTATCATTTAATTCTGATTATTTTTTTGAAACATTATGAAACTTCATATGGTTAAACACTCATCATTTAACATAAAGGAACATTGAGAGTACACATTTTCTATGCTTTTGCCTCTAAATTTATTAGAACCCTAAACATGGAGTCTCTTAAAAAAAAAAAAGATATTTCAGCATCTACAATATAAAGCCACCATGAAAAGGGATGACACACCTGGTTTTACCTTTTGGTCGGAGATTGGAGGTCGAAACGTCGGAGGGTGGAGGTCAGAGGGACTGGTCCGCAACAGAGGAGGTGGGTCCGCGACCGAGGAGGAGGTCCGCGAAGATAGAGAGGCCGGTCCGTGACCGAGGAGGGGTTGTTTGATGTCGGGAGGAGGTGTCGCGAAGGTGGAGGGGCCGGGCCGTGACCGAGGAGGTTGCTTGGTGTCGGGAGGAGGTGTCGCGAAGGTGGAGGGGCCGGGCCGTGACCGAGGAGGGGTTGCTTGGTGTCGGGAGGAGGTGCCGTGAAGGTGGAGGGGCCGGGCCGT